>CM054116.1:73768837-74173837 GCA_028673005.1 Tanypteryx hageni | reverse complement strand
TAAGTTAGACGAGAGAGACGTGAGAGAGAGAGAGAACGGAAGAGAGGGGGGGGGGGGGTGAGATGAAGAGTGAGGGTTACTGAGGCGGATGAGTTAGAAGAGAGAAATAATCCGGGAGCGAGATGAGGAAGAGACGGAGAAATGAGACAGAAACGTGAGGAAAACTCAGTTTCCATGCGAGGTAGCGACTGCAGTCTACTGAGGCGTAGATAGATACATTTTTGAATGCCCAGCGGTTAGAGAAGGATAAACACTTTACGAATGTGGAACTTTCACAACCCCACGGTACCGCAAGGCCGAAGGAAAATAAGAGGCATAGGAGAAAAGAGGAAGTGGGAGGGAGAGAGAGAAACAGTTGCGGCTAGGGTGGCGGGGAGAAAAAAGAGAGAGAAAGGGAGGGAGCCGAATGGCCTGACGACGACGCTGTAACCCATTAATGGCCTTTCTAAAGGTTATCCAGGAGGAGAAAAGGCGCGAAGCTCCCTCTCTCGATATACATTCTAGGGGCAAAAAAAGTCGAATGAGAACGACATCGAAATTGGAGCGCAGAGGAAATCTCTATGGGGAACGCGCTTTCGGACAGTCCAAATGGACGGCTATACGCGACAAAAGCGAATATTTGCTTCACAAATGAAATGAGGAGTCGAGTAATCAGTCTTTATGGACCGAATGGGGGCTTCGACAAACAAGGAAACCAAGCTAATACTGATACAATCACTCCTCGTTCCGTACGCGAGGGCGCAAAAAAGAAACAAAACGAAGAGGAAACGCGAATTAATAATGGGCTGAAGACCAATGGCAGAGGCGGAAAAAAATATTTCCCTCGGAAATAAACGTGAAGGGGGATAAAAACAACTGAAGGCGAGAAAATAACGCCCTCGAAGAAACGAAGGGTCGTAAAATTTCGGGCGTTATCATCCGAGGAAATGAAGTTGTTATGGAAGGAGAGCCACGAGGAGAGAAAGGTTAAGGATATTTGAGGGTGGTCGCTGAGACCATTAACTCCCCGCCGACAAAAGGAAATTGCGTACAGATTGGACCATATGCCGCCAGAGATCTTTTTCCTCATTTTCCCGACCCTAAATTTTCTGGAGAGACGCCCTAGATCAAATAACTAACGCAATTAATTAGAAACTATGGAGAAAAAACCCTTTAAACGGTTCAAAAAGGGTTGAAATTTTCCAGCGATTTCAAGCTAGAACTAAAAAAAATTCCTAAACATAAACTTAGCTGATAAATTGCGCGAGCCGTTTCATCAAAAGTACGCATCTATTCTTGAGCTTCGACATAGTTCGGTTGGAAGATTATTCGGGAGATGGAATGCGTGCTCGAGCGCTGTCCAATTTGTTATGTACGAGCAATGCGGCGGGGAAATGTTTATGTTAGGGACAAGGCGCGGGAATTGACTGAAGGAAACACACCGCGTAAACGTGATGAAAGCGACTAAAAGCGAATTCGAACAAGGATGCAAGGTGGCCCGTTTCAGCTACTGAAAAGGCGGCGGGAGACATGGAGAAAAAGTGAGAGCGAAAATGTTAAGCTAAAATAGAGAGCGAGAGAGGAAAAGAGTAGCGAAAAGCAAAGGTCTGAGATGAAATCAGCTGAGTCAGCGGCGACAAACGCTACCGCAGCGGTGGCTGGAAGCAAAGGAAGAAAGAAAGGGATGAGAAAAAGGTCGGAGGAAAAAAAGGCTGGTTAAAAAAAGGTGAGAAGGAAGTGGGAGGAGAGGACACTTCGAATGGACGAGACGACTGAGGCTCTTGGAAGGCGTGGGGTGAGAGGTGGACAGGAAGGAGGAGCGGTCCCACAACCTCAGAAGAGGAGGAGTTGAAGGACGGAAGGCAGGGGGGTGCGGCGTAAGGTGCTGGAGAAGGTAAGAGGGAGAAACCTAAAGGGGTGAAGAAGAGGAGATGCGAGATAGGGGTGAAGTGGCGGAGAAAGGAAGGAGCGGTGCAGATGGGAGTTCGGAACGGGGGAAAAGGTGAGGTAAGCGATGAAAATGAGGTTGTACATGGTGGGATGAGGGACAGGCGGAGCAGAGGAGGAGGCGATGCGCTAAAGAGGGAGGGAGGGGAGTGACGGTGGATGGAGAGTCGTAAAAGAGGGAAAGGGTACAATGGAGTGGATCCAACATTTCGACGGCGGTGATGCCGTCAAACCGTTGAAAGGAAAAAGACGTGTATTGCACAAGATAGCCTAGTGAGCCACCAAATTACTCAAAGCAAGGGGAAAATTCGGACCATTTCACCAGGGGAGTAAATTGCGCGCGCAGAAAAGAACGCTAATATGACTCCGATCAGTAATTAGTTCCGGAATACTAAAGGCAATTACTTGGACACATTTATTCAGTTTTACTATTTTAGCCTAGAAGTAACAACAAAAAATTATTCTAAAAAATAATGTGTTTATTTGTGCAAACAGCTAATGAATTTCGGAATTTACCCTCCAAACGACTGTTACGGTTAATTTATGAACGGCGTATCACAAGCAGGAGCAGGGAAGGAATAAGATTACAGAAATAATCTTACCTAATTGGTGAAGCAAATTATGAAAGTTAAGGATGCAGGCAAACGAATGCACTAAAACCATAAACAAGTGAATTAAATTCTTCTTAATTGCAAATATACAAGCAATTAAGACGTTGCGATTTAAACCAGTTAAATAAAAAAGAAATATCTATCATTTGGATATAAAAGAAATAAATAAATCTTCTGGCAAAAGCTATTTTAAACATGAGTACAGATTATTTATAAAAACAGCCACAAAAAATGTGACGACTATAGTATTGTTTTTACAACGAAATAAATACATGCTTTCTGTTTAAGAAAATGAGTCAATAGTAACATTAACCTCTGAAATTTGACAACAAAATATGAAAAAACTTAGGAAAATACCCTGAAGAATATGGCCTGTAATGTATCGTCACGATAAAGCATACTTATTTTACGCTCAATTTTCAACATTGACACGAACATATTCCACAAAGAAAAACAGCACACTCGATATATATTGGATTCTCAGGAACCGACGAATATTTTATAATATGGACGACTTCGTCCGATGACTATACCTCGAGATGAAAAATAAACACATGCTCAAATCTTTGAAGAGGGCAATATTGTGTATGAACACGCGCGAAGGAGAACTGAGAACGGGACTCTATCGCAAGTAAAGAGGAGAAATAAGATGGAGTGAGGTGAGTGATGATCGGGACAGCTCATTTAAAAGCACCCCCGACGTTGAGAAATAGCCCAGCTTCCAAATGGAACGCGGTAAGAAAATAGAAAAAGAATTTTCCAAAGCCCCGAGCCAAACTTGGAGGTAATTTTTCCACCACTTCTTCCGGGAAGAAAAACCTTAAGTAGAAGTAGGAGATTTACTGGAAGTTTGGCAGATGAAATGGTGGACATAAGGGAACGGGGCAATAAATTGAGACAGGAACGGCAAACGGAGTCACATCAGACAAGTTCGAATTGATATTAAGAGACGCGTTTCTGAAATGGGGAACTGGATGAGATAAAGTTTGTGGAGATTCCTAAATAAATTACGCTGTAAAAAATAAACCCATTTTCGACTCCTTTTAAAATAAACTTAATTTCAAACCGAATGCAGATTTACACGGGAGAAATACCAACCTCGCAAGCGACGCAAATGATATGCTGAGATATGAAATGAAAAGATTTTTCGAAGAAATGAAAGACTGAGGAGAAACAAGAGGCAAAATGACAGACGCGTGAGTTTAACCCATTCGCTGTGTGGTAGAATAATTTCGATTTAGCTTTATGACTACTTTCGGAGAAAGTTGGCTTTAATGGATGCCTAATTTTATTGTATATTTGAGTGAAAGGTGGGTACAGATTAAAAGTCATTACAATCAAGCAATACAATAAAATATAGATGTTAATTTTTTATCGAACTGAAATTTATTGGGGATTATACATAAAAAAGTGTAATGATCGAAACTAAGCGGTCGACTTACACGAGTAATGCCAGTAAAAGAGCAATACACAAGACCGAGCGAAATGGGCGAAACAATTAAATTCCAAAAAAGGACTCATCATGTACGCCGAAAGCATACATGGACAAAAATTACCTAAACCCTCGCACATGATCCTGGGGAAGATTGGACAACACCTACCCACGCGTAAACGCGGTGAAGGAAGAGATAACGGATAGCCGTCCGCAATACCGCGGCCGTACCATAAAAGCGGCAAAAATACCTCGGCAAGACTTGCGAGCGAATTTTGAGGAGACGTAAAGCCGCGGCAATTAATAATCCTCCGCAGAGAGAGAGAGAAAACGAGAGAGACATGATGAAAAGCGGAATAGGGAGGAGGGGTAATGAGACGGAGAGGAGGTATAGGAGGTCGAAAGAACGAGAGGAGTAAGAGAAAGAGAGGGCATGAGAGGAGAGGGGGTGAGAGACAGAGAGGATGAGAGGAGACAAGAGGATGGGAGAGGGAAGAAGGGGAGAAGGACCGAGGAGTGTAAGGAATGAGAGGACAGGTTGGAGAACATAGGAAGGTGAGTGGACAGGGAGAGAGAATGGGAAGTGGGAAGGTAATAATGGTAGAGGAAAGAGAGGAGGATATGAGAGAAGCGGTTATGAGAGAGATGTTAAGAGGAAACAGAGAGGGGATGAGAAGAGAAAGAGAGGATGAAAGTGGTGAGAGGGGAGAAGGGGTAAAAGGGGAGAAGGGGTAAAAGGGGAGAAGGGGTAAGAGGGAAAGGGGGGAGAAAGACGGTGAGAGGAAAGGGTAGTTAGGGGGTGAGGAAATAGGATAGTGAGGAGAGGGTGGTGAGAGGAGAGAGGGTGGTGAGAGGAGAGAGGGTGGTGAGAGGAGAGAGGGTGGTGAGAGGAGAGAGGGTGGTGAGAGGAGAGAGGGTGGTGAGAGGAGAGGGTGGTGAGAGGAGAGAGGGTGGTGAGAGGAGAGAGGGTGGTGAGAGGAGAAGATGGTGAGAGGGCGGTGATAGAGGATGATGAGAGGTGAGGGTGATGAGAGATGGTGGTGAGATGGGAAAGAGGAGGTGAGAAGAGGTGAGAGGATAGAGGAATGATAGAGGAATGAGAGGAAAGGAGAAGGTGATGTGAGAAGAGAGGAATGAGAGAGAAAATGAGAGGGCGATGCGAGGAGAGGGAGGGAGTAAGGAAAGGAGGAATGGGGAGGAAGAGTGGAAAGGGTGAGAGGGGTGACAGCAGAGAGAAGGGGAGTGATATGAGAAAGGAGAGGGGATGAGAGAAGTGAGAAGAGGCGGGAGAAGGGGTAAAGAGAGAGAGAGAGAGATGGGAAAAGGCCTGTCGGTACAGTAGAGTAGGTAGGGAAAGAGGGATGGTAGTAAAGGTGGTTAAGGAGGTACGGGGGTGAGAGGCAGAGAAATGGTCAAAGGGAATGGGAAAAGGCTGGGAAGGGTGAGGCAAGCTTACACACCAAGCACAGCATTTTTTTCGCCTACGGAACGTGCGCTACCTACTTCAACCCCTCCCATTTCCCCCGACCCCTTCACACATCCGCCATTTCCCCCTCCCCCAAAAAACCGAAGGATTTGCATAAACGGGGGAACGTTGGCGCAAAGGGAGGGCCGTAGACAGCGCATGAATCGATGGAATGATACCGACGTGTGGCGAGGCATTTATTCCGCTCCTGTTCTTCGGGTTCCTGCATTTTTCCCAACGCGTGACGGGTATGGTGCAGCGGTGAAGGAGTTACAGCGTGGGGGGGGGGGGGGAGAAGGGGACGAGGATAGATGGCAAGAGGAGATTGAATCGAAAAAGAAAAAGAACGAATCGTCGGTAATTGTTTGCGGAATAGCGGAATTTTTCTCGGGTGAGGGTAATTGTTCTTTATTTGGAGCAAGGAGCCGGTTAAAGAATAAGCAAGTGTAACATCCGTGTCTTAGGTATAAAAGATAAAAGAACATAGTTACGATAGCCAGGGCCGGAACCAGAAACTTCTCAAGGGAGGGGGGAGAAAAATCGCCCCTCCTCCCTATGGAATCCGCTTCCGCCGACCAACCTATACGTATTTTTAAAATCTCTAGGCCTATCAGAATCTTTCTTCCCTTGCCTTACAGACCTAATCTGCGGCGTAGAATCAAGGAATTTTGAGCAAAATGATTTTAGGAATGTACTCAGCCGAGGGCAATGGGTTCATCCGAGGAGGGATGAAGTGCCGGTGGTGTAGTGGTTAGAACGCTGGCTGCTCTTCGCCTGCTACTCGAAAGGTCAGCGGACACGAATCCTGAGCAAGTAGGATTTTTTCCAAGGTCACCCGATCTCCTGTTTGTGTGGTTTGAGGAGACCGCGCAAATTCAGCGTTCCGTCCTTCGGAAGGGAGGTTAAACCGTTGGCTCCCTTGGTGCTCTTCGGCTAATGCCGGCACCGGGTTTCCCTCCCCCCTCGTCACTGTGTTCGTTGTGGAAGGAGTTATGGCTATAATAATCCAAGAGGTTGATTAGCCAAAAATACACACACACACATCCAAGAAGGGGGCAATCACCTCCCTCGCTCTCCCCCTTTGGATCTGCCTATGACGATACCAAATGCACGGATTTAATTGCAAGAAGGAAGGAATGCGCACTTTTAGCGTTTCTGACGGATTAACATTAGAAATTTCTTTGGAAGAATGAGAGCACAATACTATTAGCTCTTTCACTAAACAGAATTTCTTTAGATAAATATAAAGGCGTCGCCCTGCAAAATTATGTGTATGTTAGCGCTAACGGTACTACTTCGATTAAGATCAAGCAAAATTTAATAAAAACATTTATACTCTTTGCATTAACAAAGTCCTCCACACTTTTTTTTTAGGAGACCGCGCAAGTCAGCGTTCCGTCCTTCGGAAGGGACGTTAAGCAATAGGTCCCCTTGGTGCTCTTTGTAAAGATTAGGCTAATGCTGGCACCGGATTTCCCTCCTCCCTTGTGGGTGTGCTCGTTGTGGAAGGAGTTATGGCTATATATAAACCAAGCGGTTGATTAGCCAGAAATACAAACCAACAACAACCAATTAGTTTTTTATTCTAAACTATCTGCAAGTACCCGGCTTTGCCCGGTTGAAGTTAGATGTATCCATGTTGATTCAATACAGCACACTAAAACTCTAATCTTATATGAACATTTCTTCGGTGTTCCATACAATAATTGCAAACACGTAATGCACAACTTTATCTATGTAAATGTAAAATCAAATCAAGATGTGCAACGCTACTTTTATATATTTTTTCGGAGTCTATTTTTTACTATCGTGAATACGAATAAAAAAGCTGTTGAAAGCACGATAACATAACCCCAAAATGTTTTAATACCAAGTGAATACGAATAAAAAAGGGTTGAAAGCACGATAACATAACCTCACAGACAGTGCCATAGTTTGTATTGCTACTATTAGAGGGCAGCACAAATACTAAAATATTCGCTTATACGTAATTTCCGTAATCGAAGCCCCTAAACAGAAGGGATGTAAAAGTAAAAAAAATACGCCCGAGGTGCACACCCTCAGGTTTCCTTAAGTACGCATGCCAAGTTTTAGCTTTCTAGGTTTCTTGGTTTTAGAGTTACAACGTTAACACGCAAACAAATAAATACACTTTGTCTTTTATTTATATGATTATACGGTTTGCATGGCCTGCGGATACATGCAATTTGGTGTTAACTACCGTAAAGATAAAGGAGTGAAATTTTTATAGTGAGTGTGCCATTATACGACAGCAAAAAAGAAGACTGGCTTAATTTCATGCAGTGTAAATTATGTAAGATAGAGTGATTCTTCGGAATGAGAATGCCCAGAACAGTAAAAAATTTCCTTCGAGAAACATTTCTTCGGGAATATTTCTTAAACTTAAGCAACATCCGAAAACATTAGATGTATACATTTCAAAAGTTCATCTGACTATAGTATTATCATGCTGCGTAATAAAATAATAACTTGGCGTAAGGTATAACGTTCCGCACATAGCAGAATGGACATGCGTAGTAAACAGGCCAACCGAGTTCGAGTAATATTTCAGCAGTTAGCTCACGTATTAGATGGGTCATTACGCAAGTCATAATCGTACAGATTCGATTCCAGAGACATTTATTATCTCGGCGCTTGAATTAGCATCTATGAAAGAACGGAGTTTACTTTTAGTGCTGCTAAGAATTGAATCCGTTCAGAATAACATGAAAATCCTTTTC
This sequence comes from Tanypteryx hageni, assembly GCA_028673005.1. Taxonomy (NCBI): domain Eukaryota; kingdom Metazoa; phylum Arthropoda; class Insecta; order Odonata; family Petaluridae; genus Tanypteryx; species Tanypteryx hageni. The sequence continues at coordinate 74,165,662 of CM054116.1, read as the reverse complement.
TAATATAAAAAAACAACTTTTTCATATTTTCAACAAAGATAAATTTGATTCCTGCAGCTACTTCACGGAAAGTTTTTGTATAAGATCTAAGATAAAGCCCATTCTTGCCATATGTCAACGACATATATTTATTTATAAATTTATTTTGCGTATTTATTAATGCATAAAAATAAGGCTTTTACAACGAAGAGTTATCAATAAATTAGTCTCAAAATCAAGAATAACAGTCGATAATAACTAAACCAGAAGATGGGAAAATCAATACATAGACAAATTTTACCAAGTCACCAATCGAGAATTAAAACGCCTAAATATTCCATGATTTACCCTATAAATAAATAAAATTAAACACAAACCATCTTCAAACACCACCAATATATAACTTCTGAAAATAACTCATTTTAGAACACGAGTTTACATAAAAGGCAAAATCCATTCTTCCTTTTCAACTCGCAGTAAATGGTCACTCCCTTTACACAATTCCTGCCAGGCAATATAAACCCACATGAGGCGCGGCGGACGGTTTGGTGCTATCTGAAAATCTCCACCTAAAAATGAATTCGAATTATTAAGACCCGAATTCCCTTTTTTCAGATCACGGACGCAGAAAGCAAGAGGTTGAAAGGGAATCAAAAGTAGGACGAGAAGGAAGGGGCATGAAAAATTAACCGCTGGCAAGAGAAGTACCCGGACGCGAATGAAGAGGAACAAAAGAGAGTGGGGAAAAGAAGACAGAGAGAGCAAGAGAGAAAAAAAATGGAAATAGAGGGCGTTGGATTTTTAGAGCGCGATCCGAGAGAGGGGAATAGGAAGATGAATACGGAGCTTATGGAAAGGGGTAAATCTGGAGGGGGGCGGAAAAGGATATGGGGAGAGTCGGGGGCGAAGACAAAGGAAGAGTAGTGACTGAACGCATGAACGGGGTGGGGAACGTAGGGGGAGGATGGAGGGAGGAAAAAATAAGTAATAAAAAGGACCGCGGCATGGCCAATAAATCAAGACGCGGAAAAGGGTTGGAGGGGGAGTGATAAAGGGAGTCCACGGGGGGAAGAATTGTGGGGGTGTGGAGATAGAGGGAGGAGGAAAGAAAGTAGGGAGGGAGGGAATGGGAGAATGGAGGCGGAAAAGCTAAAACGCGGCTGTTTGAGTGGAGCAGTAGGGATAGGGCAGAGATGGGGGAAAAGGGGGTGGGGCGAGAGGTGGGAATTTAAAAACAAAAGGAGCTTGGAGTGGGGGGGAGGAAAGAGAGAGAGAGAGGGTGGATTCGGAGCTTTGGAATGCCCATTGTTGTAACAACGCTTGCAAGTGGGTTTCCAACCTCTCCAACCAGGCAGCGCGCCCTTTATTATTTTTTAATTCTTCCCACCCCTGCGCTAACCCTTTTCCTTTCTTCCTTCCCCTTCACTCTCCCCCTTTTAACCTCCGTTCCACTTAACAATCTTTCCTCTTCCGCCTACTACCTTCACTACCACCCGCCACCAGCGCCACCATCAACAAGCGTCTCCTCTTCCTCCTTGCGACCCCAACTTGCACACCCGCCTCTATCCTCCAAACGACTTCTTGCCTCCCTCCGCTATTATAAACCTCTCCCCTGATTTTGTACACTCCTCGAAACACACCTTCCTCCCTGCTCTCCCGCCCCCGCCAAACCCCCTGCATCATGGCGAGCGAAAAAACCAACGCCCTGGTTCAACGCATACGCCCTCGGGCCCCGAGCCGATTTTTCTCACCATACAGAAATTATCATCCCCCGAATCCAATTACTCCCATCATGCTATCTCAGGTATGTGATGATTACTCCCTCGCTACAAGAGGCAAAAAATTTGAAAGGGTAAGTGCAAATCGTTTCGTGATTCATGAAGCACATGCCAACTTTAGATATTAAGACGGGTATTACATCGCACATTTGTGATTCTAGGGCACGCATACCAAGCGTAGGCATAAATCAAGAACCCAGAAAGCATGGACGCGACTGCGACAAACCATAAGAAAACGCGATTTTAATCATTTACGACGCAAAGAAAAACTTTCGTCGGGGAAATTTATATTCCACAAGAGACCGACGATTTTATGCGGTCTTGCGTAGAAGCCACAATGAGTCCTCGTAAGTAGCAAGAAACCTACAACTGAGGTAATTCAGAAATGAAAACATCTACTAAATAATTTAAGACAAGTTTAGCATTTTTGGAGACGTACGATAGAAAAACCGCCAGCTTAATGCAAAAAATAAATAATAACATCCGATAATATTTCCTTTACTTGGGGTGGAATTAAAATAAACGAGGAAAACTCGTGCACTAAATAAAAACACAACTGATTGAAAAATAATTTACTCATTAATGACATTTTCGTTATTATAGTAAGAGTATAGGTGCGATCGAACAAAATGAAGGTAGTCTTAAAAATTAAACATCCTTATTTTACTTATGGAAGCATCCCAAGTTACGCGGTAATTAGAAGATAAGTAAGTATCTGCCGTTCAAATTCGGGATAATTGCACCAGTAATCTTCTGTTGAACTAATAAAAATCTTCCATCCTCTCCGGTAAGGAGATAAAAAGTTTTAAGCCTCTTACAATGAAAAGGTAACGTGAATGTATAACAAAACTGTCAACGAAGGAAAACATTCCGCACCAAAAAGAAAGGACGAAGAAAAAGTTCTGAATATGTAATGCCAAATGAAACGAAACTATAAGTAGTTTCGAGCCCTGATAAAAGTTTCATAAAATGTCATTATCGCTTGGAGCAATTTTCGGAGGCTCCCGAGACGAAAGAGAGAGTTGGAAAAGTTACTACAAATTACAAGTCCGGAAAGGTAATTTTTTTTTCCTGGAAACAAGGTATACTTTTTACCTACAGATGCAGGCAAACACAGGAGTTAATAAACGCGATAATGAGGGGAAGGAATAAATGATTAGTATGAAAAAATAACGGGAGCATGAGGGAATAAGACGAAGAGGAAAAAGAGGAAGACGGCGTCAAAGAGAGAATTGGCAATTTTCAAGTTTGCTCTTCTCTTATGCTCGCTAACCTTATCCTTCCAGACAACGTTGTTTCATGGGAATTAATGAGGAAGAGAAAGAAAACTCGTTAACTAGCTTTAATTCAATCGGGAGCAAAGTTAATAAAGATTTCACCGTGCCGCAAAGGAGATCTAAGCATTCGCAGAGACTGCAGGCCGAGAGAGAGTGCACACTTAAACCTGGGGTAACTTGCTCTCCTACTTAATGTAAACACAGACTTGGGATATTATTCATCGCATACTCGGTAATTTAAGTTCAAATGACCGACACGCGGCCTTTTTAATTGAAATTTATGCGCTGTAATGAGCCAGTTAAAACGAGTGGGATATCGTCGAAATCTATCGACAAAAAATATAATTTTATCGAGTTCCAATTTGTGTTGCAGTTGAAGAACGGCAATTAGAGGGGAAGAAGGATTGGAAGAGTGCGAACGAACATCGTACAGATTGGCTGAGTAGATGAAGAAGCATTTACGTTAACGGAACAAGCAAGAGATTCTTGGCGTTATTAAAATGAACCTCCAGTCATTTTAACGCAGCTGAAATAAATTCTCAAACGATAAGCTAAATTAAAAAGTCAATAACTACAATAAGATAGATAGATAATCATCTTTATTCGGGCGAAATTTAGACCATAAGGTCTATTCTTACATTTAACCCTTAATAAGGTAACAGACTAAAAGAGAAATCTCTCTGTCTATTGATACAAGTTTCGTAAACGAGGACCGCGGTAAATTTTACGTTTACGGATCAACCGCGTCCGATAAATCAATACTGATAACGCGTAGTTTAAGCGCAAGAGCTGGAAATATGACTGAATATGCTTTCATAACTGCCTTCGATCTATTACGATGGCGGGCAATGCCCCGTGGTAGTTGCGAATACGACTAAATTCCATGAAACATACAGTAGGCCGTAACGCCCCTTGCTTTATTCCATGTCTATACCTGCTAAACTGACAAGGCAGGGGAATATCAGTGTTAATGACCAATGATTTTCTTTCCTACACCACAACCATTTTTCTTCGTCTATCAGATATATACGTATGTATATGTTAACAAGATGATTCAAACGGAACTTATGATGCCAACTTTCCACTTAATTATTTATTTAATACTTATATTTTGATTTTAATAGCATTAAAATCGGCGCGGATGAGTTGCTGTTTTTGTTCTCAAATTTAATAATTTTGCGTTGTAAAATATTACAAATACATTCGAACGGAAAACTAAAATGATCACGCGTATTTGTGTGGCAAAAATAACGCGCGTATGTATATACATATTAGACCAGTGGTGAGCAACCTTTTCTATATGGCGGGCCGCATTGGTGGTTGCGAATTCATTGGCGGGCCGCATCGCAAGTTGTCAATGCTTCGGCGGGCCGGAATAAATTTTGAATCGGACGTTAACTAGATATTCTGAGGTATCATATCAGTGAAAATCAAGATTAAATTACGTTTTAGGGCTAACATTTCAATCTGAAGTGTTTTATTGTCGTAAGTTGAATGTATATTATATGAATTGGCGTGTTAAATTTTACGGATTACTTATTAATCATAGTTCGCGGGCCGCATCATACGCTCCCGGAGACCGCATGCGGCCCGCGGGCCGTGGGTTGCTCACCACTGTACTAGACTATGTCGAATCCGAGTCCAAAAATAGTCGTTGCAATGGCAACACTCTCGCAATGAGTGATAAAAAATGCATAAGCGCCAAAATTTACGCAAAATTAGAAGAAATACGATCGATAGGCAAAATTCTACGATAAAAATTAGAATCTCCATTCATTTCCTCAGAGAATAGTACAAATTTGGCTCCGATATTACAATTATAAGATATTTTAATGTGCAAGACAAAATTACATTGCACGGTGGATTTCAGATTGCCCATGAAATTCAAATGGGTAGGAAAGTTCCTGAAATCGAATCCGGGATTATTGATCTTCGCAACAAAAATTATCCTCGGGAGCTCGGTCCCAGGAGCAAGAGATTTTCACGAAGTTTTATGAAAATCGGACAATTGGTTCAAATGTTAATCGGAGGGGGGAGGGGGAGCCTGACAGCCAGACACAACAACGAAACTATAAGCCTATTTCCCTTCTGGAAAGTAGGCTAGAAATATAGTTCCGTATAACATTTGGAAACCGTGAGTGAATTATTTAATGAAATGACAAGGATAATAATATCGTGCCCAGGAACACTCTTACTACAACACTAAGCAGAGCAGAATTTCGGTAATTTTAGGAAAACTCGTTTGGCAAAGATAACAACAATCGAAAAACATTACACTATAAAAAAAAGTAGTCTATGGCACCGTAGTTCTCTTTTAAGACGCTTAAAACCACCTTCCCTAGGTCAGTAGTTTGTTGGCTTGTTGTCTTTCCAAACGTATAAAAGAACAATTATTAGCTTTGACGTCGATTTTATTCATAATTCCTATTCTGGCAAAAGTATAGCGACGCTCGCTTGTTATTACAGAAAATAATTTAGTGCTCGCTACATTGGAATGGATCGGAGCGTCAGGTCCACAGTAAAAAGGTGTGAGATGGATTATGACTGGTCGACAATAAATGCCGGAAAAGCTAGCTACGAAAATAACATGACTTAGGTAAAATTTATGGTGCCGATGATTTGGTTCCTGAATCAAAGAACGCCCAACAAATCACTAATTTCCAAAACGAGCATACACAAATAAAGAAATCGCCTATTAAGGGCGAAACGGAGGCTTACACGCAAAGGTGGCATTCCTCCGTTATCCCGCAAAATCCCTCTCTTAATTGGACGAAAACCTAATCGGGACGGCCAAATTTATTTTCGTCCCTCACCCTTAACATGACCCGCTGACATTTTCCGGAGCAACCCTCGTCGAAATATACCTCAAAAACGGGTTATAGTGACCCATTACGCGTAAAACAAAAAATCACCCGGTTTTACAATAGAGGGGGCGGGAAGGTCGATTCAAATGTATATACCTTTCAAATTCTTGAGCGACATCCAGAAATTTCCATTATAAAAGGGGAAAGACCTTATACCTCGCAATTTTCCGTATCCCTCTCCCTTTGCGAAAATGACCGATCGAACACAGATCGTCAAATTCCTAAAAGGGGATAAACCGAAGAGTCAATGGTCGGGAGGGATTAACTGGAGAAATATCGAGAGAGAGAGAGAGAAAAATCGAGACGTAAAAGAAATAAAAACCAGGAAAAATAATCGGAAATAGAGGGGGGGGGGGGAAAGAGAAAGAAAGAGGAAAAAGGAGATATCCTAAGAACGTCCGTGATATTTTATTTCTCTGGAGCAGAGGTTAATGGCTAGAGGTTGGAAGATAGCGAATGCAAGGGATGAGGGTAAAGGGACAGAGAGAGAGAGAGAGAGGGGGAGACCTGCCAATAAAAGCCGACAGTCGTTTTTGACGATGGGAGTCGTAATAATTTTTTACGACCCAAAATTTAAGGTCGAAATAAAGGGATTCAGCTCTAGCGTTTGATGGGATTAAATATAGAAGAGGAGGGAGAAAGCAAGACGATTTACGCATCAACCGGAGGGAGGTGAAAAAAAAATTACCAAACAAATTCCCCACAATAAACATCCTTAATGATAAAGGAAATTCACCAACGTGCGAGGAAATAATTTTATTAATAAACACATAATAAATCACAGATAACAAAAGGTAAAAGACCACTCTCGGAGTAACTTTTGCGCAACCTCGACGCAATTGCTTCTGCCGCTGCGCAAACATTGATGATTCATATTTTAAAAAGTGAGCTCCGACTCTTATACATCTACATCTACAAGTTACCCTGCAATTCACCAAGTTGGTGGGTGGCAGGGGGTGCAATGCACCAATCCTACCTAAAGATTGTCTAACGCAATTCGAAATTTCCTATTGTGATCTCTTATTGTCCTCGGAAAGAACGAGCCTAGATAACGTTCCGTCCTACAATCGATCTCACGTATTTTATCGTCTCGATCATTTCTACCTATATACGTCGGTGCCACAATTATTCCCACTACCTCCTCTTTTAGACATTCTGACCTATATTTCTCTAGAAGTTTCAACCTTGAGTGCAATCTACGCTCCTCCAGTGATACCCAGTTCAAATCGCTCAATAAAGAGGTGACGCTTTCCTTATGTTCGTACTTTTGTTTTACAAATCTGGCTGCTCTGCGCTGTACTCTTTCTAGTTGAATTATGTGTCCCTTCTCGTACGGATCCCATATGCTCGCTGCGTATTCCACTTGTGGTCTTACCAGTGATAAGTAGCATGTTTCGCGTACTTTCTCTGTAGTGTTCCGTACTATTCTACCTATGAATGCCAGTTTCTTGTTGGCCGCGCCTATAACTCGACGAATGTGCATGTCCCACGAAAGATCTCGACAAATGGTTACTCCTAAATATTTTACATACTCAGCTTGTCGAATACTCATTTCATCTATTTTATATTCGAAACCTAAATCTTTGTTCTTACTTTTCCAGAACGTGACTGCGGCACATTTAGTATAATTAATTTCGATTTGCCATTCTTTGCACCACGCTGAAATGGCTCTTAAGTCTTCACACAGAGACTGATGGTCCTCCTGATTTTTTATTTCATTATATAGAACGGTGTCATCGGCGAAAAGCCTAATTTTACTACGAACAACCGAGCACATATCATTTACATAGATTAAGAAGAGCAGAGGGCCCAATACACTTCCCTGAGGAACACCCGAAGCAACTTTAACGGGGGACGAGTATTTCCCATCGATGACAACTATCTGTTCCCTATTCGAGAGGAAGTCTCTCACCCAACCGACAACTTTCGAATTGATACCACATTGTCCTAACTTCGCAATTAATTTCCTATGAGATACTTTATCGAACGCCTTCCTGAAATCAATGAATATGGCATTGACCTGAGTATTTTTCTCTCCGCATCGCAACAAATCGTCCACGAACAGGCCGAGCTGCGTTTCGCATGATCTACCTCTCCGGAATCCGTGTTGGCATCCGCCAAGCAATGAATGACTATCTAAATAGCGCATTACAGAGCTAAAGACCATGTGCTCAAGTATCTTGCACGATAATGAAGTTAAGGATATCGGCCTATAATTTTCGGGGTTCTCTCTGTCGCCACTCTTATGGATGGGCGTAACATGTGCCACCTTCCAATCTTTAGGAACTACTCCTTCTCTAATGGATTTCTCGAATATAATTTTCAAATACGGCGCGATTTCAGCAGCTAATTCTTTCATTACACGCGCGGGAATTTCCTCCGGTCCAGTTATAAATGAAACGCGCGTAATAAAAAAATTCTCCATTCCTCTATGCGAATCCCATACCGCAAAATTCCTTTCTTGCATGTTTGATATCAATTACGTTCCAATGATTTTTCACTGCTGGTTCCCGGTGCAGCGATCTTACAAAATGGATTTCCTGAAAACTCCCATCGTTTAAAGGTCAAATGTAACACGGAATAGTTACGCTACATAACGCAAACGTAATACAAACAACGCCCTTACCCACACTGCAATCACGCCATGGAACATAAAAGCGCTTCGAAATCGAAACCAATTAAATGGGCAACTGCGTGACGCTAATTAACCATCAACATACATCGATCAGGTTAGCTGGAACGAGAGTCAAAACAGTTTCCATGTTGCTCATCAAAAATAAATAAATAAATAAAACCCTCTTGGAAAATGTTTGCGATGGTGTATTCGTCGGCCTTTCAGCGAAATGACTCGGTGCGATGCTACTACAAAGATACGGCGAACGGATAGGTACAATGCGAACTACGAAAGGGCGGACATAAGCGATATCAGACATTTAAGCATAAGAGAGAAAAGCTGCGAGGATAAAGTCGAAAGGGGTTTAAGGGAATGAAGCGATTAAAGCAGTCGGCAGAAAGAGAGTGGGATTTATTTGCACCGCGGAAAGCGTGAAAACATACGAAAGAAGAGAGGATAAAGGAGCCACGGAAAAGGATTTAGAGAGAAAAAAATGCCCAAGTCAAAAAATTCTCTACAGGTTCCTTTTCAATGCTATCAGTAGGTTTCGCAGGTTTTTGTGTGGGTGCTTTCTTGCAGTGGAGTTTTTCATAAGGTATAGTAACTTAATAATTCTTATCTTTCCCTACAAATAAATGCATATACCTCTTTTCGTTTCAACCTACGTTAACTTTGCTTTAGTACTTTTGCAACATTCTTGTTATCGACAATGGGTTAGGTGGAAGAAGAGACCGTCTAGTTTCGACCTCGCCCAAATATGTATTTAATTCAGCAGTATGGACTTAGCCGTAGGACGAGCTTGATAATTCTTTGAATCTACCTACCTTTCCACAACGGTTAAAAATTGGGGTGCCGCAGTACGCTGCTGTGCCGCAGCTGTTTGTTAGGGGTACCGTGAAAATTGTTGAATAAACAAATCTACAATTTGGAACGGCTGTCAAGTCTTTCAGGCAACAGCTTTTCCTCTAATAAATTGATGAAGACGTAATACCAACGAAATAATGATTTCAAATGTAGTGATAAGTGTGTATAAATATATAAACTTGATGAGCGTGCGGCGAAGTAGTAGGTTCCCGCGCCTACAAAATGTTGCCAACCACTGACTGAAAAGCATTTCATTAAAGACGGAATTTATGAGCACCACTTGATGACTAAATATTCCAGTGGGGAAAATGCAATGTAACATATAATTTGGACGTGTACCGCTGGCGTTTCATACTTTTCGATGGTTTGGACTGACAGAATTTTCTAATTTTAGAAAACCGAACTTCCAAGAACATTTTATTACGAGAAAAAGATGGGCATTTTATTAAGAAAATCGCAAATATAGCACTGGTCGAACCGGGGAGAATTCCGAGCTCTGGATCAATGGGCGCATAAATAAACATGAACGGAATAAAACGAATGGAAATATTACGAGAGAGAGAGAGATAAACGCGGCAATTTGAAGAGAGATTGATAAAACAACCGAGAACGCGAAGTACGTGAGGAGGACACGAATAAAGTCCACAGAGATAGAAATAATGGACACCTTTCGGGAAGGAGATTCGGAACGGAAATTGAGAATTCGAGAGCGTTTAATGAAACGAAAAGAGCGAGGTCCTGGGAAACGAGGAAGGACAAAAGAGCGAGAGAATTACGGAAAAGATGAAAAGGAAAAAGACGAATGCTGCTATCCGAGAGGAAAAAAGGAATATCGCGGGAAAATTAGAACGGGAAGGAAATTTACAACGGGAATCTGCGAACAAAACGGAAAAGAGCTATAAGAATAAGAAAAGGCGGCGGCGGGGAAAGCAGAGGGGAGGAAGCGGGCGGAGAACGGGGAAGAGGATCGGAAAACGAGAGGGAAAAAACGGGAGCGGAATGGGAATCGGGTGAGAGATGAGAGGGAATAAAAGGGAAGGGCGGGCGGAGAAGCGGACGACGGGGCTCCGAAATACGACGCGGCGGCCATGATGGAATTGAGAACGAATGGCGTTGAAAAGGTGTAGAAGAATGAGGATGAAATATTGGGGGGAAAAAGAGAGCAAGGATGGGGCCTGCCAAGAGCACGCTCGCGCTAAAAAAAATAAGCGTAGATATTTGGGAATCTGGAGAATTATGTTATTTTTCAAACTCGAAAGTACTCGAATTACGGAAAGAGGTGCTCCAGTGTTTTCCAAATTTGAATAAGGAAATTACCTTGCGAGGGGATTCCCCCAAATTGCTGCAACGATTGCGAGAGGCATTAGCTTTTAAAATTCATAAACAACAAGACGCTCGATCGTAATTTACTCTTAAACGTTCATAGGAAAAATTATAAGACTTATTTTACGACACAAAGCCCTTTTATGCAGAGTTCTAAAAAAAAACAGGGGGCAACAAATTATTAGTAAATACAATGCGGAAATTCAAATTAATACCAAATTTTACGGTTGGAATATTATTTTTAAAACTAAATGTTTTTAATTCATGGAGGAGACACGGAAACGCACTCGGGAAAAGCGGAACAGAAGAGACAAAAATATTTCACCGGCAATCTCTGAATGTTTTTACAAAAAAGGTTAAGAGGGAAAAAACCAATCTGAAAATTCAAATTCCATTATCTCTTTCCGGTATTATTTCCATGGATGCCATTGTATACGCCAGCCTAATAAAATTCCGAACAAAGCGCGAACCGACATGATTTAGGTACACCGGCAAAAACATCATGCATGCCCGGAAAGAGAGAAAAATGGAGCACGATCCCCTTGCATCCAACAAAAATTCCTCACTTTTTTACCTCGGGCGTCACACACACGCAAAACATACCGCGCAGCGAGTAACATCGGGAAAAAATACCTCTCCCGAGCGCGCCAAATCCTTTTGGACGCGAGAACAAACCCATATACTTAATAGAGAGAATGAAAAGAAAGGAAGAGACAAAAAAACACTTTAAAAGAAAACCGCGCATGTGCGTACATGTGTGGAGTGCGTGCGGCTGAGTGTGTAAACACGAAAAACCTACCACTCTTTATATCCACTCAAAAAAAGTGACAAAACACACGGCCGCAAACACCTACACGAGTAACGTCCACCCATATATAGACGCATACACGAAGAGACTTGTAAAGAAGGTGGCGGATCTGACGGGGATGAAGGTAAAAAAAATAATGCCAACAGATAAGTCGAGAGAGAGGGGGAGAAGGGAAGACAGAATGAGGGATGAATCCGAAGCAAGCGGCGTAAGAGATAAGAACGAACGAATGACACATAGGAACTGAATGCAGAGGAGGTGGCTCCGAAAAGGGATAGACAGAAAGAGAGAAAAGCTAGCGTCGAGGTTTTCCAGAATCCAGATCCCTGAGAGAGCGGCGGAGAGGATTGAAAGGTGAGGCGAAGTGAGATTCTACAACTTTGGATATTAGGAATGTAGGAGTGCACGATGGCTTGTATTTATGTTTACAGAACGGAATGTTTTGGCACTTCGGTTACAGGGAGGGAAGGAAAGGGAGGAAAAGATGGAAAAGGAGAGAGTAGAAATGTAGGGAAGGGAGAAAGGGGGCGTGGAAGGGGAAAGAGAGAAATGCAGGCCTTTGGGATGGGGGAAAGCTGATTTATGGAGGCACAAATCAAAGTGCATGGAGAATAAAAAAAAAGAGGCGGGTGTTTTCGAGGGAGGTGGCGTATGGAGAAGTGAGAGAAAGGGCGAGATAGGAAGGGACGAGTGTAGAGAGAAAGAAAGAGAGAGAGGAGGAGCGGCGAAGAGAGGAAAAGAGGTGGCCAGGTTTACGGGGGAGAGGAAATTGAAGCGGAGAGAGGAAAACGAGAAGAGAAAGGAAACGGGATGAAAAGCGATACCACGGCGAATGAGAAGGTTTAACTTCGTCCCGCCTGCTATTTATCCGCTAAGGGGCTCATTTGGAAGAGAAGGGGATGTCTACGAGGGAAGAGGGCGAGCGAGAGTAAAGAAGGAAATGGAAGAAGGAAAAAGATCCGATCCAAAATTGGAAGAAAAGGTTTTGCGGGAGGTGTGGCACAGAGAGAAGGGGAAAAAAGGGCAGTTGACAGAAAGGGATGGAAGTGGATAGACAGTGAGAGGGAGGAAATTGGAAGTGATGAGAGCAGGAAGAGTAAGTTAGCTTGCTTTTCCATCTACTTCATTTGAAAGTTTGTTTGGAGGGTTAGGCGACAAAAAAAGCGGGGATGACTGATGGAAAACAGAGGAGGCGAAACGCAGTTAAAAACATCGGTTGCGCCGCCATATCTCGCACTACGGTAACTTCAGCCATGCGGCGCGTTTCTTTTTTATTTTGGCCTATCCTGTAAGCGAACACGATCTACGTTTCGATGGAAATAAATCGAAGTTTTACGCTATTTTGCTATACGACTACCTGGATTTTAAGTCGGTAAATCGTGACTTACTCTACCGATACGTGTTCGATGTACAAGGCCCACCTCGCCCTCCACCTCCATCTCGAGTTGGTCGACATCGCGAAAAAAAGAGGCTTACGCCTTGTGCCTCGGATATTGTCAAGGGTTCACTTTACGGCGACTGAGGCGTATTTCGTCGGAAATGAGAAATAAAAGGCATGAGGTGGCGTTATTCCGTTACAACATTCGCGTGCCTCAATCAAACATACTCCTCCGGTCTAAAATGGGACACTTTTATACATGATGCAATTATAAACTAAAAGACGTGGCAGTAAAGATCCTCTTCTCTCAATATTCGCCTAGAACCGAAAAGCTTACTTCATGGTGAGTCACAGAGATATACGATAATTAAACAATCCGTTTTGTAATATAAATAAAGGCATACATCTAGTGAGTTTTGAGAGCTTGTCTAACCTATACTCGTCGGCAACATTAAAAACCTAATAGTGCCATAAATACTTTATCCCTCAGCCCGACATCTTAATACGATGTTCTAAAACACGAAAAAATTATTTCTGAGGAAAAATCACATCGAAATCATACCGGGTAGTGATAAATTCTCGAACATAAAATTATTTAAATGGAAAACGCCATTTACGAGCCGACCCACGTTTTATCGGCTCCATCTATTATAGCGCTTTTCTCACCACGTGAAAAAATAATGGTATGGATTTTTTTGCGATAGCCAAGATAAACTCACCCGTCAATCTACCCCATGACTTCAAATTAATCAGGGCAGGATTAAAAGTCAAAAAGTAAGCGTCAGTCGCTACGCTCGAAATTAATTATCGAAATGCTTTATCTCTTATACTATAAAGTATTTTCTTGAAAATTATTATGTCTATGTCAGAAATGTGAACCTTTTGTCGATAGTACCTTCAGATTCTCAGCAACTGAGATAATTCATCCTACATGACAATGCTTTTTAAGGAAAATGCTGCATTTGGCTTTATATTCATATGAAATCTAAAAATCTGTTCAACATCTAACTTTCTCACTACTATTCGAGATGGAATATCTTTTAGGTTATCTCGCAGTAGAGAAAGAGAGATAGGACTGCAATTTCCTCCACGAGACCTTTCGATTATTCAAGTACTTGCCTTCATTTATCGTCAATTACACGAGAAAATTCCTTCCCATCTTTCAATACAATAAATAATCCGATCCTCACTGTCATCAGTTCAGCTACACTCCAAAAAGGAAATTCGAAGAAAATAAGGACTGCTTATGATTAGTGTTTTTTCTGATTACTATCAAAAATTACATTAGGCTTATGGTGCGATTGTTATTTGCAGCGACAAGAATGTTTTCGACAGGCAAGAGTTCAGGTTGATATAGTTTACAAAATCTACTTCAAAACCGACGTATTCAATATTGTTTACCTTAGAAATCAAGGTGTGTTGACCATTTGCCTCAGTAGCTTTTTCTAAGCTCGATTTTTGGTGAAGTTGAACCCCAACTTGCCAGACGATAAAATAAACCTCAATTTTCATTGGAAATACTACATATGAAAACACCTTATTCCTCCTGGAAGATAAGATGTGATAACTTATAGAGGTAAAAACGGAAATAACTGAAATCAAAGATAGGCAAACTACAGCATAAGATAGCTACTTCGTAATTAGACTGAGCAATATGGGCGAATTCGCAAATGGTTCACCCAACCGTTTTACCAATACTGGTTTTGCCCGAATCAATCATTCGATTCAATTGCACAACTTGCTTCTTCATTTTATACGTTACCTCTCACTCTATATTATTTCATTTAACTGCGTTTAAAAAAGGGAAAGAAAACGGGGAGAATGTGGAAAAAATACGAGCCGTTCCGTTCAAGAGAAGGATCAGGAATAAAGAAAGAAAACTGGATGAAGAGACATGAGAGGAGTAAAATGGGAAGGACGGGAGAGGAGTGAAGGATAGGTTCATGCATTTATATAGGAACGGTTAGGGAGGGAGAGAGAGAGAGAGGAAGGAACGCATTTTTAGAGAAGTTTCGAGAAAGCTACGCAGGGAATAGAAGGAAGCAGGGAGACGGAAAGGAAAGGGGGGCAGACTACCCCAGCGTTAACGCAAAAACTACCTACCGTTCCCAGAACGTGGAGCGAGCGAGGAGGAAAAATGAGAGGCTCCGCGGCTAGCTCAACAATGAGCGATAAATTCATGTCGGACCTGGGGATATTGAAACGGTCGCAAAAACTTGAAACTATGGAAAAGGGCGATAGGGTTGGTGGCACACGCAGGGGCACGGCAGGGTACTCCGTAAGAACGAGAAAGGAGACATGGGAGGGGGGAGAAACAGCTGAGGGAAGAAAGCAAGATTGAGGGTCATAGAAATAAGGATTGGATGGTAGGAGACGGGAAAAATAGAGAAAATTTCGGAGGAACTGCGAGGGGGAGAGATTAAGAGAGGAATGAGGCGAATCGGGCGACCTTCCGATGAGGAGAATGAGAAGGAGAAAACTAAGAAGGCGAGAAAGGAATTTCGAGAAAGAGGCAAATTTTATCTTTCCTTTCATTATTTCTTCCTTCCGCCTCGCGAGAGGAAAATTGTTTTTTTTTATGCTTCCGAGAGATAAGAAACGAAGGCGGTATTAGACTATCAGCAAACGAAGTTCCTCAGGAGAATTGAATTTTTTGTTAAAATACAAATTCTTATCGATGGAAAAAAAAGGATATTTTCCTTGCTTTGGAGGGGAAAATAACATTTCGCTAAATAAAATCTGAAAAGCGAAAATGAAGCGTATTTGTCAGTTTTTATTTTTTAGTCGCGATTAAATTATAATTTTAATAGTCCCCCAATATTTTATTTAACGCCCTTAAATTTATTGTCTGCGGTTACGACTCCAATAATTTTCCCACCAATGCAATTAAACGCCTCTCGTTAGTTATAATTCACAACAACATATTTGGACACACTGAAACGAACCAGTCATAAAATATAGAAAGAATTAACAGAGTAATTTTAAATCGATTCTATTGTTACATATTAATTCCAACAACTGTAATTATTGCCCACAGTAATTTAAATAAATAATAACGAGTCGCACATCCGAACCAGGACAACGCCGAATTAAATCCAAGAGTTAAAACCAGGTAATTAAAAAAGTGATGACGCCAAACCAGTGGCAAAGCTTTTAAAATAATCGCCCAAATCTCCTCCCATTACACCGGTTAAGAGGCTGGACCGCTAACGGAGATGTAAATCCCAGGCAAGGAGGTTGGAAATGGGATTTCCTCCCGAGCAGAAGAGAGGCGGGGATTATCAAAGGAGGAGGAGTTTTAAAAGGATGTCCTCGAAAGCAAGATCTGGGGTTCGATCGGTGAGCCACAGGCTAGAATTCTAACCCGTAAAGGGTTCTCCCCCCCGCACCCCACTCACCCGCGCCCAAAAAGCACCTCAAGGGACCCATTCAGCGCTCAAAAGACGGCGGGCGCGATCTAAAAGGCCCGTGTGCGCAATCCCTCACCGCAAAACCTGCAAACCCTCCAATGGAAAGAGACCCAAAATCCTCTTTCCCGCCCCGCACACAATCCCTTCCGCTCTTCCCAAACCTCCCAACTCGCAGACGCCGCTAACCCAATCCATTCCCACCCGAACACACACACAGCCGACCAGTAAGGCGTCAATACTCGGAGCCGCAAATCATGCGAGCCATTTAAAACGAAAGTTTTACCCTCTACCTCGTAACTTTGTATGTGACTTGGACCATTACGAGACTCTGAAAACTACCGTCGAGTTGTGTAGCCTGAAGAATTACGAGAAATTTCGCAAAGGGCTCTGCTCAAATTCCACTTTGATAAAGTAGTTTCTCTAACCCCCTCTTTCTCTCTCTCTCCCTCTTCTACTGTCTTTCTTAGCAGAAGTCACCAAAAAGTTTTATTTTTTGTTCTCGAACCGCGATCTATCTGTCCTTTCTTTGTTGGCATTTCTTGGGGAACTAAGAAAAGGTGTCGTCTCTTAGGCTGACGATAATGAGTCTTAACTTGCGACAAAAATAGATTAATTGCCAAATGATCTTCGCTCAAATCAAATCTTAAAATTTGATTAGTGATGGGCAACTACATTAAACGTCCCCACATTTTCAGTTTTGTACAATTAGCGTATGATTTAATGCCGTTTAGTAAAAAACCTCAAAAAAGAGAAACGGTTAAAATAGAAGTTATTGTCAGTAACTGAAAGAAATTATTGCAATTAAATTTTTTGTCGAAATAACGAATTTTAATTTTTTAAATAATTTGTAAAATTAATTCGAAAGATAACGCTGTCAGAATTGCTTCTCATTTACCTGTCCAAGTCTCACTCAAACTCTAGAATTTAACTAAGAGAAGCGATGGAGATATTTATTCGGACGACACAGACTAGACAGTCTCATCTCATTAATGCATAGAATAGTACTATCACCTAACAAGTAGGGTCGCAAATTCGAAAGTAACTCTAAAAGAAGAAATAAATTAGTTACTAAATTAGAAAAAAATTAATCATCGTATTCCAGTAAACAGAAGAAATGCAAAGTCGGAGTCGGCGTAAAATACAGAAATCCTACCAATTAGAACATAAAATGACCTTTTGGGGGTAACAACGTGCTTTACCGAACACAAGCAAGTCAAATCTGATCGAATGGTTGAAAAGAGTTCCTTTTTGCGCATTATAAATTACAACAAACAAAGATAAGGTCTCCACTCTAAGCCGCATCCAAATAAGTCCAATTAATTCCAAAACTAAGTTTAAGAAACAATAATTAAGCCTAGTGTTTTTTCTGGGGCTTTTTTTGCAACCCACGCTGCCGCCAGAATGAGAAGACCTTACTTTTCCTCTGTATGCCTCCTCCCTATACCGATCCGGTGAAACAAACATCAGCTGCTGGCAATGTGGAGAGATTACTTAGCTTCCAAAAAGGATGGTGAGCGGATCAATCAATCAGTGAGCTCACTAAATGTCCGATGAAATCGGCGCTGATGGATTTGATGGAAGGGAATCGGAGGCGGAGAGGAAGGGAGTACAGCGTGAAAAAGCGAGGATTTTAGGATGACGGTGGCGTAGAAGGTTGTGTGAAAAGAAGAGAAGGTAGCAAGTAATAGAAATTGTGCAACGAAGGTGAAGAATGAGCGTAGATTGATCGCTAAGCTTTAGGCATCTCCTTCGAAACCATCAACGGTCAAGAAGGTGCATTTGGTACGCCAACAATAGGGCAAGCGGGAAAGACTTATGAATGCGAAAAATGATTCTCTAGAACAGTGGCTCTTAACTTTGTCGAGCGAGCACTAAGTTATTTTCTATAATACCAAACGAGCACCACTATACTTTTGCAAAAATAGGAATACATAAAATCAAACTAACGTCAATGTTATCAATAACTCTTTTAACACGTTTAGAAAAAAAGACAAACGAAGAAATTAAATTACTGTTGCTACGAAAGACTATTTTAAGCATCCTAGAAGGGCACGGCCAGACTAACAAAGAGCACGATGGCGCTTGCGAGCAGCAGGTTGGGAAGTCCTGATCTAGGAGGAGAAATATGTAAAAAATTACACGATAGTCCCGCGTCTGATGATGCCAATTATAACAGAGAAAGCACTTTATTAAACCTAGAATTTAGGGATGGGAAATTTTAGATGCAGCCATATGCAAATATTACTCTATCTTCGAGATTCTTTAAGATATCGATTTGTGGTCTTAGATATTCTCTAAGCATCTCCTTCGTTATTCAAAACCAGTCTTGGAAGAATTAGTTATTGTATAATTTTAATGAAAAAACACATAAACAACACACAACACATTTATGTAGGTGGGGTGTTATGCATAGCTTAATGCCGCACCAAATGACACATTGTAAAGCAGATACCCTGTCCAGCTAGATAGAAAAATGCATCTCAAAACATCGAGGACCAAAGGATAAAACTCCATTAATCTTTACACCAGTTGGATATAATCCATAACAGACGAGGTTGCAGAAGTAAGCAAGAGATGAACCGACCAAGAATTCCGACTTGTACGCAAGAGCAAGAGAAAGACATTGCAGCCTATATCTAAAGATGAACTGGACGCTTTCTTTTGCATTCTTATAATGACAAGAACCAACGAATCGAGCAACAAATCCGTCATAGCTTGTTTGACCGTCAACCGATTTGAATAAATAAGATTTCCGAGAATCAAAGACAAAAGAACTCGGTAAGAAAGGATAGTGACAGGTAAAATTCTCTGACCAGATATATTATATGGGAGGTTTCTTAACGGATGTACGGTGATGACAGCAGCAGAGAACGAGATCACCGACGTGCAGCTTCTAGGATTTCGCGGCACATGTTCTTTCACCCAATACATTCTCATCAAACCTACAAAATGCGGAATCAAGATCTTTAGGATATGTGAAGTATGCAGATATAGGCTACGCTATGGCTGGCTCTATCTAGGTGAGAATAAACCCAAGAAAAGTCAAAAAATCTAGGAGTGACCACAATACTAACCCTAACTATATCGATTCAGAATCCATCAACATTATGCAGATGTCATTGACGAAACAATGCAGAAGGCAGAAAATATCAAGTTTTATAATAGGACAACATATGGAGTCGACCTTAAGAACAAAAAATACAAAGCCACATCTTTAAACGATAAACAAATGATATGTATATATATAAATGAATGCTTCCGCTTGATAATGTTTAAAAAAAATTAAATGCGTTATTTTATGAGAGAAACCATACGATGTTACTAGTAGATCTGTTTTACCCCACTCATGTAAATGTTTGCAAACGCTGAGTCATACATCCTACGGTTAAAACGATCATTTGTGTCATACAAGAAATAACCATTAATTACTTGCGTGGGGTAGATATGACCCTAAGCAACGTTTCGCAATCGATTACAAAATAATGAGGTGCTAATATGGACCATTTCGCGGAACATTCGTCAATCACCTTGCTCAATATATTTCAGTGTTTATCGATTTGAAGTGCTAATTAAATTAACGCTAATCCTACGCGACTGCTACCGTTACGGTTGCAATTAGAAATATAATACGAAGATCAACAATTTGTGCCATACAAAAGAGGAAAAAAGCCCGAAGATATTGTTAAACGCTTAGATTAGCCAATAAAAGCAACGAATCGTAATGTGAAAAAAGATAATTGGCATCCCGGTGTTCCACAAGCAAAATCAAAATCAAAATCTTTTCTCAAGCCTTATATTGCGAAATATTTCAAGTAAAATTTCAATTAAAACTAATGATAAAATGCGATAAGGGTGTTTTTGTTTTCAATACGTGGTTAATAAGGTATTATTTACTTTTTTAAATTAAAAAATCTTAGTCGAGTCATATTTCTCCTACGAGATTAATTATCCAACTGTTATTCACCCGAGTTACTCGAAATTAATATTCCATGTCGGATTCACACTAGAGAAGCTCTTTTTGTTCTACCTTGACTACAACTGTTACAAACAAGGCTTATTACGACGCATGCGAGGTAAGGTTGTTCTCTACGTGACCTTAAGGCGTGGAACGTGCGACTAGAGAAATAGACACAGGGCAGTGAGGGCGTTCTTCTTTGATTAAGCTGCCAAAACTTGCAAAAATAACTTTCCCGAGTTGTTCAAAGCACTTCGTTGGAGATTCAATTTCCGTGCAAAACGCAAGCACAAGCACAAAGAAGCAAAAGCGAACGAAATCTGTGTCGCTAACTGCGCATCACTCTCATGAAAAGAGTCTCCCGGCATAGACACGACAAAGAAAAAAATAATCGCAATTTTTAACACTTTTTACGAATACATACTAGGATATCGGGCAATTAGCTATATTTTACCCAAAAATCTTATGCAAGGGTCGAAAACACACACTGGTTGTAAGCCGCCAAATAATCTACTCAAACTGACGTGAAAACAAAGAGAGAAAAACAAGCCGTGGAAAAATTAATTAAAGTATGAAGCCATACGTACCGGCGAAAGCCTCTCAGATTAATTTCACTTAATAAAGGTTGCCATAAATTAAATTAAAACGCCATCCAACCTGAATTCTTCACGCTAGATAGTGGAAAGTCAACGATTATTAGATTTTTGGCCGACTCGAGGATGGATTGCCGACGCTCTTGACGCCGAAAACTCTCATTTATGAATGAATAAATCCATCAACTAATAGGTTAATAACATAGTGCGCGGGTGAAACGATGGACAGTTAATTACTTTGAACAGCACATGTAGTTAATAAATATTAAACAACATATAACATTTTCACATGCTTAATAAATTTTTCCGCGATGAAATAGGATCGCGCGCATCAAGTTCCACGCAAAGCGTTAAAATGAACAGCAGAAGGAGAAGGGAAAAGTTTTGACATTGCTTTTGGGAGAAGTCAAAACACATTCGAACTTTCAACCCCATAACTTCACCAATTCCCACCCTTCCCCAGTCTCTCTATCCAATAGTAACATTTTCGAGACGGAAAGAGGGAGAGAGAGGAGACGGAGAAAGAGAATAGAAACTGCATAGTGTGAATCGATCCCAGGGTGCACTTACCCTCCCACTCCTCCCTCCAAAAAAAACCCACCCGACCCCACTTCATTATTTGTGCGGGAAAGGAGAGAGGGCGTGTGAGGTAGATGGGGGACTAGAGTGGCGGCGTGGGGCGGAATGGGAGATTGCGGATGGAGAACCGAGGGGAGGGGAGCGGAGGGAGGTTTCCGAGAGAGGCGTCGCTCGTCGGCGCGCACAGGAAATAGCATTCGCCGGTGCGAGAGGGCACGCTCCAGAGGTCTCCAGGACAAACGGATCTGCGCGGAGGAAAGAGGGGAAGCCGCGGTTGACATGGAGATGGGAAGGGAGTGAGGTCAAATGGGATGGCTGTGTGAGAATGTGTGCGTGAAATGCTCTAAACAAAGATGGGAAAGGGAAAGAGAGAGAGAGAGAGTAGAAAAGATGGGGAGGAACGAAAAACGCGAAAAACTTTTGATCTTAAATTTTGCCAATAGCGCGCATCAGCCAAGAGTGAGTGTTTTAGCGCGCAACTTTTCTTTTGTGCAAACTCCACCGAAACAAGCAAGGGAAATGTCGTCTTGGCAGTCGTAAGAATATAAAATGTAGACATAAAAGGATGCCAAAATAAAAGGGACGCCGAAAACCTCGACATGGGAACAAAATTACGAGTTTCGAAATCTATTTTTTTTAACTTTAACAAATACAACGCAAGGACGGTTATTTCAATTTTACAATGAATGATTTTGCTTGTTCTACAAGCCGTGTTGCTTGAAATCTGGCAACCTTGCGGGTAGTCCGACGCGACCGTTGTGTTTGTGTTCCCGCTGCATGGAATGGTGACGCTGGTGGTTTTGTGTTTGATTTATTGTTGTTTTAATTGAAGACGTCGATTTCTTGCAAAACACTGTCGTTATATAATTCGTCTGCATATCTGGTGCATAAGGTAAGGCATTTGGTAGATTTTAACTGTAAATACCTCGTGTTTTAAATGTTGGAAGTATGTCACGCTTCGATATAACCCTACTTTTCTGTTATCCTCTTTTTTCCTAGATGCCGAGAAGGTGTTGCGTAATTATGACAGCACATTAAAAGAAGATGCTCCTGTATCGACATTTTGGTTTCCTAAAGATAAAGGGAGAAGAAACGCATGGTTATGTGCAATTCCACGAAAAGACTGGACACCATCTCAAAGTTCGGCCGTGTATATAAAACATTTTGCTGATAATGATGTAATCAAATATAAAAAGTTTAAAAATCCCAATGGTGTCACTGAAGAAATTTTTCCCAGCTATCCTAAATTGTCAGACGATGCTGCACCATGGTTGTTCGACAACTTGACACCTTACCTCAGCACAAAATCAGCAATTCAAAGAGAGCCAGACAGAAAAATGTGGAGACATACGGAACAGGTAGAAAACCTTTTGAGCAGGGACAATATTACAGATTATAATAATTTTGTTGACAAATTTCTTACCCAGATAGCAAACTTATTGAGCTGGAATTGGAAAATAGTGAACTTTGTTTGTACTTCTACATTTTAAATGTAGATTGTAATTTGTCAATAGACGGTGAATTAAAGGTAGTGTGCAGTGTTGTGGTAAACAAGAACTTATTAATTAAGGTAAATTTTAGTGGAATTGAGATTCCAGCACATGATTTAAGCTGAATTCTTCCATCTCAATTGGAAGTTACAAAATGGCCAAAAATTGGAAATCTGCTGGTACGATATAAAAATGCAGTCAATGAAAGTCAGCCTAATATAACTATAGATTGCATTTTAAGAAACACCCAGGGTCATTTAGAACAGGCTAGTAATTTAGCAGAAGATGAAAACATTTGTGATAGTGGGAAGTTGTCTTGTTTTAGATCAAATTAAGTTAATGAATTAAAAACAAGTAGGGATGTGCATGGGTTTCCCGTGTACATAAGTACTTTTCGTCAAATTCGCCGTAGTGCAATTATATATGAATGTATTTGCTTTGAAATCAGAAAATTGTTTTTCCTTAGATGGTGGTAGCCCTGCTTTATAGATAAGCTTGAAACATGTTCATTTCATTTTGCCATTCTATACTAGCCCCTTTTTGAAATCGGTTCAACTAAAAACTTCCAAACTCATAGTTACAGAAACATTCTAACCTGGATATTGTGGTAGCCCTGTGTAGTCGACCCGGTTGAAATATGCTGTTTTGGATATTTATTTATATGAGGATTATATGTACCATATTGGATTAAAATTCATGCTGCCAGTTTTCTATAAATACGTGTAAAAATATAATTTTACTTTTTATTGTGGTAGCCCTGCTCTTCATCTCCGCTTTAAACATCTTGATTTCATTATAGTATGTTGTACAAATTTTGTATACAGAATTTATTTGAAGTCCGTTCAAGCAATTCCTTCCCAATCCGTAATTACTGAAAGAATTTAATTTGTAAGTGTGGCGCCCCTGTTCGATTTATCCGGTCCAAATATGCTATTATGGTTTTGTATATATGTGTACATTACAAATTATAAATTTGGTTAAATTGATTTAAACAGTTCAACACAAATACTTGTAAAAAGAATTTTTTATTACTTGTATTGTAGCAGCCCTGATTTCTATATGTACATTTAAAATATTGATTTTTGTTTTTTAATGTTGCACACCATATTCATACTAAATTTCGTTGAAATCGGTTGGGCCAATTCCTTCCAAATTCATTATTACCGAAAAGTTTAATTTTGTAATTGTAATTGCTGAGTCGATTTGGTTGAAATATGCCATTTCGGCCCTATATTTATGTAATGACTCTATGTACCAAATTTGGTTGAAATCGGTCAAGCCAATTCTTCCCTGATATCACGGACATCACGAAGATAATAGTGCTTTTCAGCATTGACGAAAAGCACTAAAAGCGGGTGTATAATCCATCCACTGTGTTGTATGCTTTTATTAACTACTCGTTGTCACCCACTGCTTACAGTTATTGTCGGGAACACTTGATATTGCCACACAAAAGATACTTACAGCAAATTTTCTCATCTTCAAATGTCTCCAGACAATGGTCCATCAAGTACATCACATTATTTGAGTCATATGTCAAAAAACTAAACTAAGGGAGAAGATTGTGTGCTTGCTAATTGATTAAATATATGTTACTAGCAATTTAAGTTTTAAGGACCAGAATATTGTGGGATCAGCTGAAAACCATGCAAAAATAGCCAAAACTGTGGTCAGATTCATGATTAGTTCCCCATCTGGAAACTTCAAAGAAATAATTAAATTATTCCCCGTGCATAATATATCTGGAGAACAGTTACGGGATGTTAAGCTTGAGGTGCCATTACATTTATTAAAACTTTTGTTTTCAAGGTTATCTGTGTCACGCCTGACTATAATAGTCAATCACAATATGTATAAACTTTTATCAGACAGTACAGTAATTCCCAATCCTGGCTATGAGAATTTACAAATCAATTTAACATATGACTGTGTTCATATTTTCAAAAATATTAGAAATAACTGGATAAATTTGAAATATGATAGTAAAACATTTCTATTCCCAGATTTTGAGAGTGACATTCCAAAAAGAGCATCCTTTGAACATTTAAGGGAGTTTCACAGAAGTGAAGAACATGGTTTTAAAGGAAGCATACGAACTAAACTTTTAAATTTTATTTCCTAGTAACTTGGAGCGACAAAATATTACTTTGATAGATAATACATTTCACCATTCTACTATTGCTGCTTTGATAGCAACTGATGAATATCAAGGCAGTTCCTCTTTCTTAGAAAGAATAAAAACATGGCGGGACATAGTGAATAGTAAAAGTACATTCAAGGGTCAAATTAAAAGAAACCAATGGTGAAGTCCTATATCTGACATTAATGATGAGAAGTATTTTTAAAGAAGTCTGTACAATGTGTAATCAAATGGAGACCTCTTAGTAAAAACTGTGGTCTCAGTAGAGATACGTCATTGGCAATAGAACGGAGTTCATCAGTGTTAGTAAATGTAATTGAATATGCTTTGACAAATCTTTCTGTTAGTTATATGTTACCAGGAAAATTTCAGACTGATAACTTGGAAGAGAGATTCAGCCAATATCAGTGCTAATCTGGTACCAATTACAATGTGCCATTTAGATAAATTGTTGAATCGGAGAAAAATTTAAGGAAACGACGAATTTTTGGGATGGTTAAAGACAGTCAGTTAGCACTATGGGATGTAATAAACTGTGGTAATATTGTAAGAAGCTGCAGCAAACAAGATGTTTTTGCATTTTATTTAATTTTAAGTTCTAGACAACCTTGATATTGTGTGTTTAGATGAAGCTACCGAAACATATGTTTGTGGTTATGCATCACATTGTTTGAATAAAGGCACAGGCTGTAATTAATGTGCAAAGCACATGTGCAAAGGACACAAAATACACAATAAGTACTTTGACTACCTTCAGAGAGGGGAATTATGTATTCCATCAGAGTTTGTGAAGGTGGCTTTCAGACGTATATATGTATATGTATGTGTGTGTATATATATAAGGCTTAATGATAGATGAGTTTGAAAGTTTGCCAAGCGAATCTACTGGGCCGATTTTCACGAAACTTTCACTGAAAGATTAAGCGGAATCTCGAAGAGGTTTTAGGCTTAATTTTATTCTTCTAACGTAAGCCATTTCAAAGATATGGTGATATTTCCGCGGACACCAATTTTCCTACGCTACTTAATGACGTTCGGCGAGCGGTGGGAGGGGTGAGTGATAGAGGGGTGGGCGGTGGGAGGTGTGAGTGAAAGAGGGGCGGGCGGTGGGAGGGGTGAGTGAAAGAGGGGTGGGCGGTGGAAGGGGTGAGTGAAAGATGGGCGGGCGGTGGGAGGTGTGAGTGAAAGAGGGGCGGTCGGTGGGAGGGGTGAGTGAAAGAGGGGCGGGTGCAATCCCGAATCGCACCTGGGCAACGCCGGGTCACACAGCTAGTCTTTCAGTATATTTTGAATACTGACGATATGGAGCATAAGTTTCTAATCGGGACGAATCAGAAAAAAATACTGACAGATTTGACAAAGGCTAGTTTAGAAGCAAGTAACTTCTTGAATAATGTTGATTCAGTCTGTCAATGTGGGACTCACGTAGGTGGTATTTTTGATAAAGTAGTTTGTTTGCTAAAATTTGACTAAATAACTACTCCAAGTATGTTTATGAACAAAGTGAAGAAAATAAAAGTGAACAAAAAAAGAAAATTACAAACCCTCACCAAGTAGTTTGTTATGTATTTCCAATGTAAAATATTTTGATTTGTGTTGACTTGTAAATATTATCCTTTTCTGTTAGGGTGAATAAGAAAATTTATTAGTGCAACTTTTTAATTACAGGAATTGTAATTTGATAATTATATAATGTCAATTTTACTGTGGAAGACAATTTTCTTGTATTATTTACCTAATTATTTGAGACATTTAAAAGATAAGTGGTATTTAACATTTATGCTTGGCAATAACATGACATGCTTGGGATTGACCAAACGGAGGTCAGGTATTATTTTAGTAATAAAATGTATTCATTGTGCATCAAGAGTTTTTAGTTAACATATTTTTCGGTACGAAATCTACCCTTACATAGCAATAGGACTACCTCTTGCCGACGGCGCGATGTTGCCAAGTCTAACAGCAGGGTTCGTAAGGTAGAGATGGCATTGTCTTGGCTGTTTCTAAACAGCACATGATGCACCCCCATGAGGTCGCGCCATGAGGGAGCCGCACATACGCGCACCGAAGGGAGGATAGGAATCAGCATCCAGCATTAGCCTAATAATCTCGAAATGGGCTCAGAAGCTCCGTAAATCAATGTGGGAACGGAGGATGGCTCTGAAAAATCCGCTACTTCGGAGTTTGGAACTCGATCCCCGCCGTGAAAAAAATCCAAAACCACTCCGGCAATGGAAGCCATTACATAATTAAACTTGATGCTAAAATAAACCTACAAAAATGATTTAATCTCGGTACGAGCTGTCCTATTTAATCGAATTAGAGATGAACTAAATTGAAATTATGCATCAAAAGTCTATGAAGGAGATTTGCACTTAACAGTGAATAAACATGAAATAAAAGATTTGAAATCCCTCCATTTGGACTGTTAGTATGGGAAGTTGTCGCAATGATATTTAACTGATGGGAATTTTTTCTATAAATATCGATGAGCATACTGCTATTAGACTACACCTCAGAATTTTATTAACCTACAAAGAATTTTAAAGGACATAATTAGATCATGTATGCATACAATAACTAATTTTTACACAAAGAAATATAATAAAACATAATTTACTCCCTTGAGTAGAATTTCAACAATTCAACTATAACCAATTTTTATGGAGTTTTCCAGGTTTATGTGATGACGGTTGGAAACCTACTGCCTGCTAGCTACATGCTGCTGACAGAGCTATGAAGATTACGCGTTCCAAAAACAACAGAATTTCAAAGTTTTTAATTAAAGTTATTTTAGTGAAACCTTTTATAGTAAAGCTATAACGTCGATAAATTATGCAGAATTGGTTTTCACTGGTATGATACCACTACTCTATGGGTAAAGTTCGATGCAAACAACCTGCCCGCCGAAGTACTCGCAACCTCCAATGCGAGTCGCTGAAGCATCCGAGGCTACGAGCGCGGCTAATCACGCTAAAAAGGTTGCCGAACCCTGGCCTACGAGTTCAAGTAGAGATAAAAAGTAAACTACGCTTGTACCCCGTAATCATACTGCATCGCGTGCGACTAAATTCTTGGCGAGCGAGATAAAAACACATTTCAAGGCAATCCTCTGATTCAATACACTGAAAAACAAAACGCTCATTCCCAGAACGCTAGAGGAGATCGATAATTTCCCCCGGATAATAATTAAGATCGCCAGATGCAATACTCGACAGCACTGTCCTCCAACTCCAAGAGCGTCGTGTTACGCCCACCCGCTCAACAATCTCCGCCGCGATCGGCGGCGAAGCACAACTATTTCCAAAATATAACTGCGGATCGCTTTCCGTTTATGCCGTTGAAATCTTCACACGGCGAACCTTCGAAACAGAAGTTTCTCACGCAAACCGCAGTTACGAATCACGCACTGGGAGACACCACAAATAAGATCGAGATTTTTTTCCTGAGAGGTATACGGCGAAGGGAGCAGGTTGGATTTCGGAGAAGAGAGAGACTCCCTCAGTTGAATACGATCATACTGAGGAAGAGGGAGGAGGTTTGGGGAAGGAAACGGACAAAACGTAAAAAAAAGGACGGAGAATGGGCGTAAAAAGGGAGGGATCGAGTAGGGGTGAGAACGAGAAAGGATAATGCGAGAGGAGAATACGGAAAACCACGGGAGGAGGAAGAGGCCGTTACTGGTGGAAGAAATGGCAGTTTCCGAAGAGAGGATTTGCAAACTCTGGGATATGGGTGAGAAAGAGTTTTCTACCATTTCTTCTCCGCGCGTGAAAGGCTAAGTTCCGTTATATTGAGAAGGGGTAAGGGGCAGAGAAGGGGGAGGGGCAGAGAAGGTAGAGGGACAGAGAAGGGGGAGGGACAGAGAATGGGGAGAGAAAGAGGCTTTTCTTTTCACAAAGAGCGGAGATGGAAGAAAGAGAGAAAGAGAGGGAAAAGCCTAAAGAAGAAAGGGGCGAAGAAAGAGAGACAGAAGGGGTTGATGGGCGAGGGAGTTAAACAATGCCCTCCACATCACTCAGCGAGTTTTAAGGCGAGGCGAAGAGGGTAGCCTAAAGGAACGAGAGTGGCCCAAAGGAAACCGGGTTTCCTTTGTCCGGCTTCGACGCATTGGAAGATCTCTGGAAGGGAAGAGGGAGAGAAGGGAGGCACAAACGAAGGTAGAGGTGATGTTCTGGAGAGGAGAAAAGGGACACGGTAAGGAAACAATGAAGGGGCAAAAAAAGCGCGGCAGAGGAAGTCCTTTGAGGCGTGAAAAGAGGAAAGAAAAAGGAACAAGACGCGAACGAAGAAAACTATATGAAATAAAGAAAATTACCACTAGGTCTTGAGAAAAAAAAGAGTGAAGTTCATAATTGAAACAAGAGCAACGGGAATACCTCCGAGAGAGGTATAGAAAAAAAACAACTGGCTCATTTCTGTCTCTGTCTGGAGAGTTCCCTAACAGCAAATAGAAATTTACTGAACCAAAACCTAGTGCTTTTATTTTTAAGAGACTTGTGGCGCGCTAAAGTGTCAGTCTTCGTTAACGTAATTTTCCTCTTTCTCTAGAAAATGTGAACTCGGGGAACGTAAAACCGAATCCAACTGCTTTTATTAAATGCGGTAAAGGTCAGACGGAGAGAGAGGTAGAAAATCAAAATTGTCAATTTTGCGGACTGAGAGAAGGCGTCAACTTGAGTCGCTGAGGACGGCTTGGTGTCGTTCTCGAGGATTAGGGAGGAAAATATTTCCAAGAGAAAAAATTACATTAGTTATGCTTATAAAAAGTGAAAACATTTATCGAGCAAGGGGAGTGAGAGGTGGTAAATTAAAGATACTACGGCCTGATGGGGAAAATTCATGAAGGGAAAATGGAGCCACGGCTGAATATGTACCAGGAATTCAACACTTACGATGATGGATGAGGACTGTTACGCACTTTTATTAGCAAATATTGATAGGGCTTCCACTTTACACCCTTGAAGAGAACGCTCGCAGCAAGATAGAAGGGCGGAGAAAAATTCTGAAGAAGGATTTATTTTCCGTGATAATGGAGTCTTTTTCTCCTCCGCCTTAGCACGGAAGGAGGCAAATGCAATAATAATGATCAATGGCGCGCTTAACAGGATTTTAATAACAAACTTGTTCTTTTTGTTGCTACAACCAATATTTGATAATTAACAAATACTTTTCAAACGAGGTGTTCGTCCTGAAAATAATTGCAAGAATCTGAAAAGTATCTTATTTTAATGTCAAGACTGAAAGAACGTTAAGCTAATTTAAGCTCCTGCAAATTTAATGAAACATTTTAGTAAAAATCTGAAATATTTGTTAAGAAATAACTTGTTTTTCGTAATGATTGAGCCCTTTTCTCCTCCACCTTCGCACGCAGAGTGGCAAATGTAACAATAATAACCAAATGGCACACTTAATTGGTTTTTAATCACAAACTTGGATTTTTTGCTGCAAAAATATTTTATAATTAACAAACAATTTCAAACTATATATAAAATAATAATACTTTAACGCATTAATATAAGTAAAATTTTAACCAAAAAATTGCATAGTAAATAGATCAGCAAAATCGTCCACATGACCATATTACTGAAAAATGCGCAATTTTCATCAAACTGCACTTTTTCGAAGAAACGTATGAATTATCTACGTAACTAAAGAAACTAACTAATGCAAACGAAAGAGCTACCAATCAAATAAATAAAACGTTAATTTCCATATGAATTTAAGGGTTAAGATAATAAACGACAAAAAATGAGGGAAACCAGAGAAATTCACTACGGATTTCGGCGATTCAACTTAAACACAAAAGTTACGTAATATCCTTGCGGCGAATTTCTTCCCGAAACGCTCACGCTTAGAGATTGCACTTGACAAATGTCCGAGAGTAAAATAAAAAATCTACAAAACATAGAAAGTACAAACAATAATTCACGACCTTTCTCGGTGTCCGACATTCGCAAAAGGAAAGCCGCGGGTGATAGAAACGCGAAAAGCATGGACGCCAGAGAAACGAAAAACGAGAAAGGATAGTAGAGAAAGAGGTAAAACAGTTTTTCTCCGAGACATAAATACGACGCACCGGATGGCCCCTAGAGACGGCAGACTAGAAAATACCTCAAGGCTTTACGGAGGTCATAGCGAGAGATGCGGGCTTAAGGTGAGTGGTGTGGGAAGAGGTTTATTGAGGGCGTGGAAGGATGGGAAGGGATGGCCGAAGTGAGGGAGACTTCGGAGAGGAAGAAGAGAGAGGGAGAGGCGGGAAAATCGAGGGGGGGCGCAAAAAAAACACTTGAAGAAGGATCCCCCTGCCCATTTTTTCCGCTTCCTTATACTCCAAAAACTCGGATCCTTTCTAGAGCCTCCTTGGACGCACAAATATCCATCCCCTATCCAACAACCCCTTGAGCTCCTGCCGAGGAGAGGGAAAAGAGGGTTCGGGTTAGGAATATAAGTGGGCGCCATCCCTACTTCCCCGGCCAAGTCCCAACACCTTAAAAAAAAACTCTCTAACCCTTACCGACTTTCCACTCCCTCCCTCCACCATCCTCCTTGCAAGACCTCATCCTCCCCTGATCTCTCTCAACAACCTCCTCCACACGCAACACACACACACCACTCTCATTCCCCTCTACGACCATCCATCCCCATCACTTTTGCCCCCCCCCCTTATCCCCCTCCCTACTTATAACCCATTCCCCCCTATCGCGTATAACCCGTTGCGTCAGCGACAGAGGTGAACCTCTCTCTCTCCACTTATCCCCTTTTTCTATCCCTCTCTCCTATTCCCACTCCTAACCCTTAGACGAGCACTCGGACTCTCTCACTCTCTCTCTACATAAACCTATACCTCCTCTCCGGAGTCGTGAAGGGACTCGGCACTCCTAGCAAACACACGACGCATGCAGATATGAGAAGAGGGGGTGAAGGGGGGAGGTGCGAGGGGAGGAGGAAGAGGGTGAGGATGTCTCATCCAAACGAGGTACCCCGGGTATGCGCAAAGGGGAGATAAGAGACAACGGTCCGGGAGGGAGGGGGGCGGTGGAGGGAGGTGTGTGATCTACGTCTCGAACGAGGATGCGCCCCGAGGATGACGCCTTAAGGAGGCTTTTTGCGAAGTGCGGCAAGGAGCAACTAGGATATATTATGCCCGCCGCGTGACAATAATTGCCCTCCTCGAAGAGCGCGGCAGCCGTGTCTGTGACAGGTGCTCGCGCCCCAAAAACCGGTGTTTACGACCCGGAAATATATTTTCATCTACTTTCACCCCGCGGGTGCCTCTTCGCGAAAGAATGCATTCGGTACAAAATAAGACTGGAGGGTTTTAATATTTTGGGTCTAGGGCTAATAACGCATCGCTATCGGTAAGTGGAATACGGTGATGGCACACGTGAGAAGCCAACTGGAATTTATTTCTGAGCTAGATCAAGAACTATAAGCAATATGATGCAAGAAGTACGTAATAGCCAAACTACAAAATAAAAGTACCACTTGCACAAAATTGGAACAAACGCATATTATGGCCACGGTGAATAGAACGGGTCTCAAATTTGCAACACTAAAACTAGGTATGTTAATTTAAAATAGCTTTGAAATAATATATAAAATGACCAAAGTAAAATTATTTTACTTTTAAAATCACCAACATTAAAATTATTTTACAAGCTATTCGCTGCCAATGAGAACTGGGGTAAAATGACGTAATCTTAAAACGAAAGAATACTCCAATGACCCGCATGAATGCAAGAGGAGCATAAAAAGAAGTCCGAGACAAGCGGGGGCGTCCCATTAAATCTCAAAAGGACGACATTTATATTCCATTCGCCCCTTGCCGCATTAATCTAAAAACCAGTTACGTCTAGATTTATCTTTATGCTCCCGCCTGAGTTTTAAAAATATACATCTCTCACTAGCCCCTTCCTTCTTTCTTTGGGTGATCTTATAAAAGACTATCAACAAATACCGAGGCAAAAATAACTTGACGATTACTTGCGGAACGACATAGAAAGGAATGTCCTCTAATGGAACCTTATAAATCTGAAATAACTGCTCGTTGCACATACTCTTTTCTATAGGTTCTACGAGCACGAGATTCTATTAGAATATCTCCAAACCGATATGATGAAAATTCCAAAATTGCCCATCAATTTCTTCGTCTTTATAGGAAAAGTGCGTGAATGACTCTCTCTCTTTATAAACCTGGTCACAATTCAAAATATTAATTTCGCTTGAGCCAAAAGCTAATCGAAGTAATTACTTCAATCAACGAACCATTAGGCTATTAAAATATCCAACTTCAGCATCATCAAAACTTTCCAAATTTACATAGAGCGATAGGGTAAAAATGAAATTACGAAAACTTACAAACGGGGTAAGGGAGAATTCACGCTGTTGAAAAGAAAAAAAACAACCCGAGACAAACATTTTCCAGCTCACAATTCCAAATAAATCCGTCCAATTGTTTTCGAACCTAATAAAAAAAGCGAACGAACGGAAAAAATCACGGCCGAAATATTCATGGCGGTAAGGGCGGGAAACAATGGCAACCGGGTTACACAATTGAACGGAGAATTGCGACTCATTTCCATACGCCGACACCTATCACGCAAAACTGATTCTATCGGTCCGATTAAGCCGTCGGAGTCGAATCTCTCCCGCATTCTGACCACTCGAAAAAAATACACGCGCCAATTAATCCGTTAGAACCGGAGGGCAGTTCTGTTCACTTTTTGAATAAAAGGAACAAGAGCCGGCACAAATGAACGGTCGGGATCGATTATTCATTATGACTGATGTCTTCAAATACGCCCTCGGGCGGAATCACAAGAAAAATAAGTAAGGGTAAAGCACGATAGCAGCAAAGCATAAATTAGAATATAGAGACACTAGCTGTGTGACCCGGCGTTGCCCGGGTGCGATTCGAGATTGCACCCGCCCGCCCCTCTTTCACTCACACCTCCCACCGCTCGCCGAACGTCATTAAGTAGCGTAGATAAATTGGTGTCCGCGGAAATATCGCCATATCTTTGAAACGGCTTACGTTAGAAGAATAATATTAATCCTAAAACCTCTTCGAGATTCCGCTTAATCTTTCAGTGAAAGTTTCGTGAAAATCAATCGGCCCAGTAGATTCGGAGATCTCGCTTTGCCATATATATATATATAATACGAATGTGCCGTTTCTTCACAGAATTCTAAAATATTCATAAATTAAAGCTTATCAACTTCTAATATGGAATAAATGAGTTGAAATTACCCGACGTGATCAGTTTCAACCAGGGTTTTAATATAAGAGAATTAATAGCAGTCACGATCGAGTCATGTGGCGCAGACGTTATTTTTAGCGTGATTAAAAAAAAATGAGCTTATAGTTTCACTTTGGCGACTGTCTGTCTGCCTGACTGCGCGCTTGCTTAAATTGAGATTTTGACGAAACCGTAAACGATAGAGCTGAAACTTGGAGGGTAGATTTCTGTACTGCTGCTATTCGTTTTTCTTTAGATTGTAGTTTTGAATATACAGGGTCGGATAGCGTACATTTTCACATTGACGCCACTTGCAAACGAGGCTCTAGTGATGGAGTATGCGGCGGTATAATTACATAAAAATAAGATAAGCTAAATTTACGCATATAACTAGTCATAAAATAATTGAAGAAATATTCGTAAATATTGTCGAATTAAATAATAGAAGAAAAACTCGTTAATTTTATGTCTGTCTTTTGTTACAATAGTAGTCTCAACCGCAAAAACCTCGGGCGTGTAAAAACGACACAGATAATAAATTTAAAACACGTTATGGACAAATTCTCAAAAACGAGACATTCTACCAAGAAATGCACGACAAAAATTTCCATTCACATATTCTAAAAAATTTAAGAGAAAACCTTTCGATTGTACAGATTGAGGAGGGTGGAATTACAATGAATGAATGAATCCTACAAAATCTTAAAATAATACATTTTCTCTCAAGAATATCATCGCGAGTTTGAGAAAACATTTTATTTTCTTTTGTTTTCAGTAAGGTGATTGAGTGATATGATCCGAATTCATCATTTCCATCTCTGACTTAATGTGAATCCAAAATATCAAATTTCATACCGACGTGGCCGGCAGTAAAGGGACTGACTGATATATGGATATAGACGGATAGACAGGCCAAACACATCAGAAGCTTTTCCTTTTAAGACGGGGCCCTAAAAACATCTCACGTGTTTCTCCTAAAGAAGCCACGCCAAGCCTCCATTCCACCAATACAACACGCACAAATCACTCCGGAGACGACTTCGATTCGAATAGAAACAATCACGGGATCGAAAGACATTCCCGTCGATCAATTAAAAGAACCACATCATGAGGAAGAAGAAAGAGAGAGAGAAAGGGATAAACGAAAGGTGAAAAGAGAGCAATCAAAAGTTGGGTGTAGCGAAGAGAAAAGAAGTTTTTTTCCCCTTCTATCCCGCCAGAAAACAAGGTCAACACCACATCAAGCAGGAACAGCCTCTTTATACCTTCTTTTTTGTTGGTTTCACCGATCTCGCTTTTTTTCCACGATCACCTCACACCCAACCTTTACCTCTTCTCTGCCAATACCCATCCTCCCTCTTCCATACTTGTTCCTTTCTCTTCTCTTCCCAGTCTCGCTCCGGAGAGAGAGAGAGAGAAAACGGCCCACGTGCCACGCCCATTCCCACCCCATTCCGACCGCCATACCGCACGGCCCATTTTTTCACGACCCCATTCCGTTCACCTCGTCTAACTTCCCTCGCCCCGGAGACCTTTTCGCCGTCTGCTCACTCTCTCTCCCTTTTATTCTCCTTCTCCTCGACTTCGCCGACTCATTCCTCCCGAACTCTTTATTTCGGTCTGCGTATTTCGATGGATACGCGCGCGCACACGCGCACGTCCGTAAGTATGACCCTCTTAACCCTTCTTATACTTAAACCCGCGCCGTAAATAAAAGAATGAGGAAATTCCTTTCCCCTCTCCGAGTCAACTTCGCAGAGCACAAGTGCGGGTAAGTGAGCTGGCAAAACTTTTGCAGCGAATGATTCTCTTTTACGACGACGTGGATGCTTGATACGGCCTGGAGTTTTATATATAATTAGAATTTGCTACACGACTGATCGAATGACCTAGACGAGTCTCCAAGCATTGGGACGCTTGTCTTTTCCATCAAAAACGATTATTCTTAACACCTCCATCATATACCCTTTTGCTGAAATATCTCATTTTTTACTCGTAGGCGATTAATTATCCGTTAAAATAACATCTAGCTACAACATACACCTTTATGACGTAAACATCACTATAACGAAAACATTTTTACGCCTCGATCCACTTACCATAACAGAAGTTCAGAGTGAATCCCCTTTTATAAGTATTTGAAGTTTCGTTCATACTTTTATAATTTTGAAGCTAATATTCACCTCTAGTATGGTGCAAATTACAGCTACATTGTTTGAAAAATATCATAAAGCTTTTTCAAATAAATAATTGGTCTTTTTAGGTAATATTGAGCAACATTTGATGGAAATTATTTCAGAAAAACGTAATGATTTACGCATTTCCCAGATGTTGGTCGTAACGGAATTTTACTGCGCAGAAACTACAGCTATAAATTTTAACATTTATTTTACCAATGCATACTTCGCGAAACGCTATTTTTTATCGAATCCTTCCGCACAACCACCGCTTCCTTCCACCAAACTATGTCTCTAAAAACCAATTTCCCGCACACACACCTTTCCTGCAACACGGGAATGAGGGCTATGGGTACATTTCGAAGCGTGAGTTAACGCGTACGGTTTTCCAGTGTGTTTGAGAGCGGACGTGAGAGAGAGAGGTGCAAACTGCGTTTCCCGGGGAAAAAGAGAGGGTGAAGTTATAGGTATAGGGTAAGGAGAGTGAGAGATATAGAGAGTTTGGGCGATCGCAATCGAAGCGAGATGTTTAGCACGACGAAGGAGAAAGAGCGGGAGGAGAACACTTAAGAGCAAATGTTTGACGGCGACGTAAGAGGAGAAAAGAAGGATGGGGTAGGAGGGAGGCGTGCGGAGGAAAAGAAATGGCGAGAGGCTTCGAGGAAGGCGAAGGGAGAATTTTCGGGGTGTTACTTCACGCCAATATCTAGAGCCATAAGGGTTGGTCCTGGAGGAAAGGAGAGTAAAAATATGTGTGGGAAAGTGTGAGAGAGAGATATATAGAACGAGAGAGGCTATGCAACGGCTGCTCGGGATGGGAGAAGGGATATCGCGCCGTTAAAATTGTCACAAAAACGAATTCCCTTTTTTGGAGGCGGGAGGAGAGGGGGGAGGGTGTAAAGGGAAGAGGGGAAAAAATCGAAAGGGGCGAAACTCCGGGACCCAAAAAAAACCTCCCCCTTCTTTTTTCGAATTGGACGGCGTGATGTGGGAAGGAATTACTGCCCCGGAGGATGGGCGATTCCGGTGATAAGGTGCGAGCGCGGATTTAAAAAGACCACCGGAGGATATTTATGCCTTTAATCGTCGTCCCCGGTCGTCCATTGGGAGTTTACCTCTCGTTCCCCCCTCTCTCTCTCTCTCTCTCTCGGAGAAGATTCTCGGGGAAATCACCCTCAGCCTCCCGTTTCCTACATCTCTTCAAGAGCCCCACCCACCTCTCCTTCCTCGCTTTATCTCTCTCTACCTCGCTCATTCTGCAAAAAAGAATGGAATCGCACAGTCTGGCGCTTTATCAAAAATTTAGAGATTTCTTTGAAGCGGTGACCGGAATGGAGGATTTTTATTTTTCAATCGGATACGCCATCTTATCGGTTGGAAGTGGAAATATCTCCGCGTTCCCAGTTGCGCAACTGACCTCTTTTAATAGTTCTGACGGCGCTATAACTACGCAGTTAATCCTAAATAAAATACTGCCGACGATTTTTTTTGTCAATTTCACAACGCATACGGAATACTCTACGGCGAAAACTTAACCCGTAACCACAGGCATCAGAAATTGACGCAGGCGGTCTCTCAGACCCCAAGCCAAAAATAATTATGTGATAAGAAACGACACTGTACAAAGTTTTCTAATGTTTATATTTGAAATAAGGTCTTGGTGAACAAACAAAAAAATATGAACTCTTAGTATGCAATATACTCTTAGTAAATATGAAAATGACAATTTTTTACCACAAAAAAGTAAGGCTCTAATTTTTGATAGGTTACTTTTTTAATTTCATACAGAAACTTTAGTTTTTTGCAGAAGGTTTGATTCAACACATGAATATAAATTAATTATTAAAAACTTATTAAAAAATGAAGACCCTAAACTTCGTCACTCCGGCGCATGTTCCTCAAGCTGGTGCTGAACATTTCAAACATATTGAGCTGCTACAAATAAAACGTTGGAAGGCAGTTTTGGCTTTCTTTTCCGGACGTGTGACTGTCCAGGACGGTTTAACTGCGACATATCTTCAGAAATTTCCGAAACCGTGAAAAAGAACTGTCCCGAAAAAATTACGCGAACACAGGCATGCGGTCTCTCAGACCGCCAGCGATACTAAACACGCTCTAGTACGCATAGGTCCGATGCTAGAAGGCAACTGCCGTGCAGTAAACAAAGCCACCTGTAGGATACAAAGGTAAACAAAATCTCAAAGGCGTAGATGATTCATGAACCCTAAATGAGACTAGTGAAATTTTTGGTGCGGTCTGAGAGACCGATGCCTGTGGTTACGGGTTAAGTATCCACCTAAACGACAGATCCTCGCAACTTGATATTCTAGTACATGGCGTAACGCATTACCCATATTCAATAAACTATCAAGTACAATTTGGCATCATTATTGTTTGTCGACTTCACGCGTTTTTAACAATTTCCCGCGAATAAATAATGTGTTCATCCAGCGAATGCATTTCAGTAAAATAGAATGTTTATTTAAGATAAATTAAAATGCCGACGAAAATACAGATTTTAAAAATGGAAACGAAGTGAACGGCGGGAAAATTAGCGAGAGTAAATCTGAACTAAATATTTACCATGGCTGACCGTACTAATTATGATCATTAAATTAAACTAACGAGCCACAGTACAAAATCGATAGGAAGTTTTTGAATTTGCAGCTTGAACCATTTATAGACATTCAAGCAAAATTACTCACAAAATAATCCAAGTCCAGTCAAGGTTCAGTTTGATCTCCTAGCCAACAATTCTATTAACTAAAATTATTTTCTTACCTGAATTCACATAATGAGTGGTGAAGGATGTCATCAAAATTAAAGCAGGACATGGACAGCACATGAAAAAGTAAATAAGAAATGTCATTTAAATGACGCAATAGTACGCATAACAAGTAAGGAAAGAGCTGCTGAAGCATACAGTAAATAAAAAAAATTGTTAATTCAATATGTTAAAATTTATGTATACTAGTATGATTAGTCTGAATATTATAAAAAAGAATATGACAAACAAAGTCTCTAGCTACTTCCGTTTAGGAGGAGTTAGCTCATTAGACAGACAGATTTAGAGATATAACAGCTAATACCATACGATAGCCAATATAATAACTGTAGAAAAAATGTTTAACACAATTAAAATATTTATTCGTGAGAAAATTAAAAGAGAATAAAAATACCTTCAAGTTATACAAATTCTGAAAATGTAACCAGCTGGCATTAGATAGGATAAATTATACACATCGAGGAAAAAACATCCATCTGATGCCTGAACATGTGTCATGCTCAAAAATCGGAATTACGCTGAAATATTGCACAAATTCTCCCATTCGGAGAAAGAAAAAACTACAATATACACACTTCGTCAACAGCATCATCCGGAAAACGAAATAAAAAAATACCAAAAAAGCCTTTAAAAGGAAAACGTTAGTAATAGCTTAGATAGAAGAGATACAACTTCATTTATGAAAATAGTAATTTGAATATATAAAAAACAATCCATGCACTAATGTGGATCATTAAACATAAAAATTCTTACAGATCAGCCAGGAGCATCTCCCGCAATTTGTAAAACTATTCCATGCGGAATATTAAGCGTTTCATTCATTTCGGAACAAAACAAAAAAAAATAAATGCAGCTAATGAAGGGACAATAAAACATTTCCAAAACGCGAAAAAAAGAAACATTTACCCGGGGCCTAATGGATTTGGCAGATCCAAGCGACTTAAACTTCATCTGGCCTCGCAAAATAAAATGAACGATGGGATAAAATAAAAAAAAGAAGCGAGGAGAAGCGCATTAAAATTCCAATAAGGCTACACGAAGACAGCCGTAGTAGCAGCCTTGCGCAAGCGACGGCAAAAATAAAAAAAAATTATGATAAGACCCTAAAAAAAAGAATACCCATGGAGATCCTCACGAGAGAAAGAGGCAAAATCTTCCAGGCGAGAGGGGTCCTAATTAATTAAATAACCCTGCCGTTTATTTTATTCCCCTCGACCTTATTTCCCTTTATCTTACGATTATTATTTTCTGCGCTCCGTTTAATTTGGGGGTAACGCCATACTCAAAATCGCACAGACGGCGGAATTCTCTACATTCCGAATGGAGGCCGAAGTGATTAATGCTCAGATGTGATTACCGAGCCCTCCCTCCCACTTCCCCCTCTCTGTTCCTCGCGCCCTTTTTTCCTCTCCCGTTCTTCGTCCAAACTTGGCTGCCATTCGCCCCATCACCCCCTTCCCTCTTTCTCTCTCGGCTCTCAGAACCATCCATGAGGTAATCTGGGGCAGATGCACAACAGATGAAGTGGAAGGGATGGACGAGGGAAAGAAAGAAGAAAGAGGGGAGATCGGAATAAGGGTAGTGCGCGACTTGAGTATGATGGGAGGGAGGGGACGGGCGAAGCAATCAGCGCAGTATACGTTGATAATCTTTTTTTTTATCTTACGACCTGACGTTAAAAAATTAAAAGTAAGAACAATTCGAACGAAAGCTAGAAAACAGCATAAAGTTGCGCATTCATAACCTAGCATAACGAAACTTATGATGGAGATGGATGGAAAGTGGAGAAGTGAAACTATAAGGACTGGCTAATAAAAAGAAAAAAAACAATGGCAGGTGATTTTGAAAAATATTATAATTTTCTTACAGGAGAATAATGGATGTGAAAACGAGCAAGGGTAGATAAAACGAGGACAGAAATCGAAGAATCCATTGTCGAGGGATATTAAAATAAGAAATTAATAACTGCGAGGACTAAAAAAGGAACGTTCTAAATGCGCGTATCCTCTAAAAAAATTGTTCGCATATATTACTGCGACGTATTCTGTTACTCTAAATGGGAGATGTTATCATTAGCCTACGCATGAAAGAAAAGGGAAAGACGGCAAAGATAAATGCGTAGAGAAAAATACATTCGAATGCCCAAAAGTATTTTTGCTGCCGAGCGCTAACGGTTTTAGGAGTACTCGCGGAGCAATTGCATTTCCCTCGGCTTTAATCTGATCAACGTAAACAACACAGCATCGTAATTAGGAGCATTATCCGGTGGTCACGATATCCTAGCCTCCTTGGAATTCCGCCGCGTACGCGTTTGTTCGCGGCACGATCTTCGCCGCTCGTTTTAACGATCGCTAGGATTCACATGCAAATGAGTCTACCTCGCTCATGTGACCGGTGCCGCAGTGCCGTGACGCCAACTCAGAAGCTATGATACACGGTTATTGTGTGTTACAACGCGCGAATTAAACTTTTTACGACTAGGCCATCCATGCGCAGGTTTAGAATTGAATCCACTTTTTAGTTTTTGTAGCTCTAATTTTGTTCGCATGGAAGCCGAACATATCCAGTAATAAATATCAGATCAAAATATCATCGGCAAAAGTTTGTGCTTTTATAGAAAGAATATTTATTACCGAAGTGGACAGTAAATAACAACTTCAACCTAATATAAATATCATTATGGGAAATTGTTTGTAGAGGTAAATTTCAAAATGGTTTAGTAATGGCAAAAAAGCTAAGAAAAATACTTGTTGCGCAAAAATAATATATTTCGTTAGTTGCCACAAATTAGGATTAAATTCGTTTTTACCGTAATTAAACGACATCCTAGAATTGGAGAACCTAAGTTATTACCACTAGCTTATTACATAAACTTCAAAAGTAATTCAATATACGTTGTGGTCATTAAACCGGGTCTAAATGCATCAATCAAGTCTGATTCGTTGATTAATATTTAAAAAGATTACATAGAAAGCTTTAGCAAATTCAAGAGAGGGCTGCAGACTATGTAACTTTGGCGTACTTAGATGAAAAAGTGAATAGGAAAAACCTATCAAGGCATGCATACGAACATATATATATATATATATATATATATAAACCGGTCATGTTAACAGAAATCCGCTAAGTCGGAGAGCAACGATGCGAAAATTCTGCGACAATCCTGATAAATATAATACAATTCTTATTCGACACGAGGTTTTGACCATCATACGTTAAGTTTTCAAATGACCTAAATCGGATAAAAATAGGATTCCTATAGGCGAATGTTTCAATCATGACACACGTAAATAAAAGATAACATTGAATAGGCATTATAAAACACCAGCATAGAAAGTGAAAAAACTGGTCAAAATGGAATAAAAGACGAAATATATATTTTTTAAAACTCAATTGCGATTTTTATGGCTTAGCAATCCGTACTGAACTATTGGCTCAACTGATCAGATGTTTACGGCAACTTCGTCAAATCGCAACAATTTTCTATGAAAAATACGGATGGATGGACATGATGAACCCATAGCAAAAACAAAGCAGTGTAACCATATACGCCCTAATCACGTTAGGGATGGGATGGACTGGGACAATACGCTGTCTATATAGAAAATTTTCAACCTCTATCCCTTTGGGTGCAATGGGAAGCAAACGTGCTCCGACACACGAGGATACGTTGTTAAATTTCCACGAGATGAGCATAACCATGGGTCTGGGTGCGAACATCCAATACCGCGTGTACGAGCCAAATTACGCGAGACAAATACGTCCTCACCAACACAGAGATTCGAACTCCTCAATTACAATCCTGTATGACTAACACTGTTTTATAATGACACACTCTTGGACAAAATTCTACAATTACTGACATTCTGGAATAATTAAATTAGAGTT
The DNA here is from genome assembly GCA_028673005.1 of Tanypteryx hageni. Taxonomy (NCBI): domain Eukaryota; kingdom Metazoa; phylum Arthropoda; class Insecta; order Odonata; family Petaluridae; genus Tanypteryx; species Tanypteryx hageni. Next base: position 74,122,518 of record CM054116.1, on the reverse strand, counting down.
TAATTGAAGTATAAAAAAGAAATGGATACCACAAACATCTTTTTATACATAGAATTTAAGAATAAAGTGATGCAGGAACAGCATAAAGATATATATACATATATAGAAGACCTGGTTGATAAACGAACCTCGAATTTTTTCTGAAATCCTCCAGAGATAAACGCATTACTCAAATTATATAAACACGCTGCTAAATTGGAGAAAGCAAAGTGAATATAAAATGAAACTAGTTTTACGAAGCATTAATACACTGCACGTAAAATCACGCATAGATATTTAGCGATGCATGTGCAAGTAAAAGGGCATTTGTAATTACAATTTCACCTGGTGTTAAACATAGGAAAAGTTGGTATTAAATACAATGAATAACACTATAGGAAGAGTTCATAGTATACCCCTGACAATTGCATGAAACCATCGGAATAAGTTCATAAACGTACTCTGTAGTTACTTGAATAAGCCTCTAAAATTAACCTTGACGCAATCAAAAGAAGATGAATACGATAATTCCAGCCCAAATTAGGACTCATCGAAAAGAAGAAAAAAATAGGAGGCAATCCAGATGACTAGAATCGGGATCCGTTTCTATTTACGAGCAATATGACGCTAAAAATAACGTTTTCTATTAATGTGCGTGTTTTGGATGGCGAACCAGTCTCGTGGGCTATTATCGCCGTACGTTTTCTGTTAAGATGTCGCCACAGTATTCCTCAATTCGACAGAAACAAAAATGTAGAAGGCATCAAATGGAGAAAAAACACCATATTTTTAGACAGTACAAGCCACCGTGCTATAAAAAACCTACGAATTGCATATAAAATTGCTATAATGTAGCGTTTCTTTATCTCACTCAAACGTTATCGAATGTTTCTGATCAAAAATACGCAATAAGCTCTACAGGAATGGACTAAATATTGCTTAGTCGTGGTAAGTTAATGGTAGGAGCACCGGGGTTTGCTGCAATTACCGGGAAAAGGGAGGCTGCCCGGGTCGCTGTAATCTTGGGGTCACTTTCTCAAAAAACTATCCATAAATTACTTGCAAGTACATTTACTTTGACTGGCAATACTATATATCGATGAACAAGAGGAATCTGAATGTTATCTCTTCAAATTATCTTTAGCAGATGTTTAAATTTGTAAGGAACAAAAAATCAATTAAAATTTACGTTTAAATGGCTGAAGGGAGCGCTGGAATGTATTCTCGGATGGAAAGTCAAAATACCTCGGGCCGCGCTGAAAAACACAAAACACTGTGGAAATGTTTAAAGCTTCGAATTGTATCTAACCAGCTCATTTTTATGAACAAACGATGGAAATGATCTCCATGATGGAAAACTACGCAAAGCCGAGTTAATGATCACAAGGCCAGTACCTGAAACGGATTCGAGCAGAGTGACGTCGTAATTAAAAGTGAAAGCGTTCTCCACCGTTAGGCCGCGTGATATACGAAATTAAACCGTCCCTCGAAAACCTGAATAAAACTATCATCCAACGAGCATAAAATAAATGCGAACGTTTCGGAAGGAAAGCCAGAGGCCGGTAAAAAGTTTATTTTTTTCATGGAGAGAGACTCCCGCAAGTAACGTACTTCGCTGCGGAAAAAGTTGCTGGGGAGGGACTTCAACGACTGCCGGAGTAAAATATAACTCAAAAGAATTCCACCCGGTGGCAAATTAATTCAGTTTCGCAAAGTTTGACTGCGACAGGAGAAGGAGAAAGATTTCCTTCGGCACTATTTAAGTATGGAGGGCTAATGAACACATTCGGAAAGAAGGGAAGGAGCTGGCGGTTGCGAGGGAGGAGGAGAGAGAGAGAGGGGAGGGAGTATCTTGACCGGGAGGCGAGCAGGGACGAAGTTCTTAATAGCCCTCCATTCACTAGCATCTCAAAGCAATTACTTTTCTTTTACGACGGAGACCCTGCTTTCCCCCTTCCCCCACAACACACATTCTGGAGCACTGCGAAGAGGAACGAAAAAAAAGAAGCTGAAATAAGGCTGCGACTCGAAAAAATTCCGTTCGGGATAGCCTGAAGAATAATACTCTCAGCTATGAAGAGTGAGGCTCTTAAGTACCGCATTAAATGGGAATAAAACATTTGTATGCATGTAAAGTCGTTTTAAAAGCCGCACATCTTAAGGTGGAAAGGTACAGGTTCCATCGTTTCCAAAGTAAAGCTTTTTATCTCAAAGCGGATGGTTTAGATTATTTAGATAGCGCTCCAGAAAATAATTATTTTAAATCTTTCTGGAGCCACGGAACCCTTATATTTAAAATATTTTTCGCCGTGTTTCAAAAGTGTAAGGGTACTGTATTCACTCTCAGTCTCCCACGGAACTTCTTCATGCATTCAAGGAACTCTAGGGTCACGCGGAACAATCTGAAAACACCTGCTATAAAACGCATAAAATGAGCGTTGGTAAAAAATTCAAAAATGATTTTAAATGAAAGCAAATTAATTTTGCAAATCTAAAGTGCCTAGAGGCTAATGACTGAACGAAAATATAATTTTATGTTATACAGATAAATATCAATTTGTGAAAAAACAAATTTTCGTTGTTTCGATAAAAAGAGAATTTTTTTCGAATTTACATTCGCTGGGGTGCATAAGCTTGGAATTATTCCGGACTGGAAAAACTGATCACTGAAACCAACTGTATTGGGTCTATAACGACAAAATATTAAATCATGCCAATTCCACATAACTCGTTAAAATTTAATTTCATTAAAAATCTCAGGTCGAATGGCACGCAAATAACAAGCAGATGGGGAAACCCCCACCGACAACAGACACCGGACAAACGATTACAGGCTACTCTTAGCACAAACACCTAATCATCCAAGGACAAATTAAACGCCGGACCATTGGAAAACAAAATTTGGAACGGCGGGAAATTCGAAGGGAATCAAATACAAATAAAAAAGCAATACAAAGTCGGTTAGTTCTTCTCACCGAAGGCGACTCCTAAATCATTTAAAAGTTAATAGAATAGGAGAATCGTGTTTAAGGATCGCCGTCCTCCCTCGTCCCCGCATCTCCATTCTATTTCCATGCCCCTTAACCCCCTACGCCGACTGTGTCAGACGCACCCCTTCCATTTCCCTCCTCCTTCGCGCCATCGAAGAAATAAACAAAGGCGAAGCAAGCGGAATAAAATTGGTTCCGGAAGAAAGAGGAGGGCTTGCGCAGCCTCCGAAGCACCGTCATTTGTTGCGCGGGCGGCCATCAAAAGGGGCACGCATTGGCTTTATGGACGCAGGGGCGCTTTCTAAGCCACTATACCCACTCCATTTGTGCCCTGCCGACCGAACCCTCCCCTTACGCTTCGAGACTCACTTTTTTCGCCTCCCCTCCCCCTCCACTCTTGCTCGAAAAGCGTTTTTGCACACTTCTTACTACCCTCCAAAAATTCCATCTACCGCACTTTTTGACTCCCCCTTTTTCTCGCTTCCCATTCCTCTCCTAAAATAAAACTTCCCCTTCTCTCTTCTACAGCTCGAAATCCCACCCACGACATCGCCGACGAACACTCCCTCTCCCCCTTCCCCCCTATGTCTCTCTCCCTCAATCCACACCCTCAGAAATCCAGCTCCTCCTCATTTTCCACTCCTAACCCCTTTACTTCCGTGATGGAATTCCACTACCGGCCCACATTATCATCTCCAAGGAAATCCGATTTCACCCTCTCCTCCTCTCCACTGTACACGCCTTCTCTTTCTTTTCTCGATTCTCCGGCTGTTCATCAGATTCCTCGGCTCAATCCCCATTATCTCAAATGCTTTACAAAGGGCTAGATTTAAAGAGGATAATTTGCGTTTAATAATGAAATCCGTCCCATTAATGATGGCTTGCAGAAGATTTCTCAGCGTCAAACATGGCGCGAAGATCGATTTATCGACAAATTATTGATTCAAAGCGCGCATAAAAAACAATTTCCTGGCGTAATGACTATAGACAATTTAAGAAAAATAATACAGCCATTTTCCCATTGATGTGACACAATACATGGCGGCAAAGTTTCTTCAAAAACAAAATTTCCTAAGTTATACAGGCAATATGCGATGACTAAAGCAAAAATAATATAACAAGAACCACCAATAATAAAGAAATTTGGCTGTAAATAAGTAAAAAGAGGTTTCTGGTCGATCATAAAATGACAAACGCTCGTAAAGAGCCTCGTAATTAAAGGAGCGAACTACACGTAAGCGACAGTTTTGCTTCAATTCGAATTTAAATCTGTATTTTGTGATAATTCTTCACCATAAATAATATCTAAGGCAGATAGCCTTAACTTTTTTCAAGACCACAATTGTTCCAAGAAAAACCTACTATGACGCGGCATTTGTAAAGCAAATTCTATATTAGTAAATATCGAGTGTCTTTTAGCATTATAGAAAAATTTAAATTTTTTGCAATTTTTAATTTGGAAAACGACTTTAAAGGGAGAAAAAAATTTGATAACTATAATGCACCATTTGAATATTTGTTCTTCACGAACACTCGTTTGATATTACAAATTAAATGCTACACGTCATAAGCGCTCACAAAATTTGACTGCCTTCAAAACCGTATTCGCTTCATTTAATCCCGCAAGGATTACTAACGTTTCTCGCCCCCAATACTCCCCGATAGGCCGCCTTTACACGGCCCCAATACGCTTTGGCGAGAATGTAGACCTAAACTATCCAATCTGTCAATATCTCCAGGGTGAAAATGACGCGAAAATCGAACAAAACTTCACACGCTTCCTCGGGGGAACATGAAAACCGAGGGGGAGGCAGTCGGGAGCAGGAAAAAAATTACAACAACGAAAGATCGGGGAAAAATTCTCGCCCAATCCGCCGCTTCATGCGAGAGCGGGATCGGGACATCTAAAATTTTATTTCCTACGAAACTAGTCGTATGGCCGATGCAGGAGTCACAGGGCGTCCGAATATTCCTCGTCGCGGCAGACGTCTTTGCTTCTCTCTCTCTTTGGGTAGGAGGACTCTGCTACGCCCGGATTCGGAGTGTTGGAAAGGGAGCAAGGGAGTAGCCTGGCTATCATCTCTGGACAAGAATGAGATCCCAGAAAAGAGAGAGAACACCGGGGTAGACTTTATTTTTCCCCGGGCCGAAGAAAACAGCCGAGTAAGGAAAGAACCGACCCAACCCTTCCCATCCGCCTCCTTCCCTTCCATAACCTCCTTTTTCCCTCTCTCCTTATCTCGGTCACAAATTCCTAACGACGACGCCCCCCATCTCCTGCGACGGTTATGACCGTCTTCTCTCATCTTCCTCCTTAGCCTCCTCCCCTACACTAACCGAAATCACTCCGTCCTTTCCCATGCTCCCCGCACCTCAGGGTAATGGGAGAAACTGGGAGAGGAAGGTAGAAGGTCGCTTTCGTTTCGGAATGCGGTTAAAGTGAGGTACACACGCACGCGTATAACACACCCACCTCCATACTATGATGCACGGCAGGGGAGATATCATCAGGAATAGAATAAAACAACGTCCTAGGGAAATAGATGGCACGCCATGAAATATTATTGTTGAGATGCTAAAACTTTTTCATCACGAAGAGAATTTTTTAAATGTCATATTATTTTCGGATATTCAATTCCAAGCATTTGCCATCTGAACAAAAACCTGAAAACGTGCGAAAAAGCAGACTGACAGCGGAAGTTTCAGCAGATTGGGCTGCTATTCAATCAACAAATTACATACCAAACTTCAAAGAACTTTCTCCAAAAATGAACCAAAAAAGTTCAAACGAATAAATAAATACAATGTATGAATTTACGTATTTTCCAATTTTATATTTGAGTAATTTTTTCCTTTTAACCTTAGGTCGGGTTGAAAATTATACATATACAAACTTGTACCTTTTTACACTTAAATGTTTGATCGAATAAAATCATATTAGTATTAATAGATTCGTATACATGTAAATCTCTTAATAAATATGAAAATATGTTACAGAAATTTTACATGTTTTGGCAAGTTAATGAAAACATATTTGCCATCCCTGCCCTAGGCCATAACACCACCAAAAAACCACCATTACGCAAACCGTCCTGCATACAATTTTTCCTTCGAACTTTCTCCCTTCTTCCACGCTCACTTATCCTTTAAAAACGGTTTGTGTACGAGGGATGGAACGCGGTTACGAGAATAGCTACGTTCTTATTATGATATAGTTTATAGATTCTGTAAATTTCCGCCGCAACCAAATGGGAGAGCAAGATTTTTATCTATAAACCTCCCGATAATCCACCCATTTATTTCCCAGCTTTCCGGCAAAGAGAGTAAAAAATGTAAGGATCCTTTAGACCCCTTCGCTCCCACCATAGCATCTCGGTCACGGAAGAGCAAGTTATAGGTACCAGATGCCCGAGAGGGGAGAAAAGGGGGAGTTAGGGAAAAAGTTTTGAATAAAAGCTGATCCTATCACAATTTATTTAATTCCTATAACAATGGAATTGTAGGATACTATAAAATGCCGGCGATTGTTTATGAAAAGGTTACAACAATTTAAATTAAGAAAGAACCATTAAAATAAGTAACTTAAAAATCTAAAAAGGAAAATGATGGTTTAAGTGAGAGGCAGTAATTTGGTGTCACGATTTAACCCTATACCATAAGATACAAAATATGATAATCACATGAAGCATGTACTTATAAGTATGTATTAATATATCATATGACTGAGAGACGTTAATTTTTTTTAAAAGGAGCTTTTAATCGCTTTAAAAAACGAACCTCCTGTGTTACGAAAATACATAAGATGCATTAGAAGAAATCCCTATAAGAAAAAACCATTCTACGAAAAAAGTCCACAGTGCATTGAGTAGACGGATTCCACGTATGGATTGCAATCCCGATCCCGGGATTTCGGGTTTCGAAATTGCCAATCCCGGGATTCCGATCTCTTTTCATTAAAATTTTATGAAGAAGTAAAAAACGTAATTTAAGATGCATAAGGAAAACATTTTTATTTGTCCCATTTCTAAAACACTTTCTCTTTCACTAGAGCAGGAGTGCTCACTAAGCAATTGTATGCGAACCACCGCCAGTGTTTCATAGTTTTCAAAACTTTTATTCATTTGCCTTTTGATTTACCTACCAAATATTATTTTTTATACGTCCGACCGTTAAAATATCTAGCTTTAAATTAGGATCCCTTAGTAAATAATTCTCAATTCGATTAAGTTCTTTTTAATGTTGCGTTTGATTATTCTCCAAGGTATTTCTAAGAATAAATTCTATCATGATTTTTAATACTTAAATCATCATCATAGGTAGTCTGTCCGTAGATAGGTCCGTGATTATTCATGGATAAACCTGGTTCCCCATATACTCCTATTTTCCGGTGTCCACTTCATATCTTGATTGATATATTTATCAATATTGAAATATTAACCCTAGAAACCTCATTTGAACTTGATTTTCACTCATATGGTACCTAAGAATCTTAAGGTAACTTCCGATTTACATTTAATCAAGTCCACCGAAGCAATTACAATTTGAAATGCGGCCCACCGAAGGATTCAATGCCACCAATACGGCACACCATGCAGAAAAGGTTCCCCACCTCTGCACTAGAGCCATTTTTGAAAAAAATGACATAGTAAAAATCGACAGGAATAAACTACCCTTCATTGTGGCGCTATATAGTTAATCTCTCCTTATTTACTAGTCTGGATAATATTATGCCAAAATGTCAAATATTTTGTTCAACCGTTTACGCTCTAGAGCCGCGCACAGATAGACAAGCAGACAGACGGCATGACGAGAACGATTTTTTTAATCAAGGACCCCAAAAACGTGTATTTCCGTCTAAATCTCAAAATCGATTCTATTCGCGTTTACAATACTTTCTCTAAAAAGCTACGAATATTAGAAAGTGAAAATTATTTGATTTAATAAATATCAAATTGAATGCTTATGTTGTTAATGAAATATTTATAATAATAATAATATATGTGTCATTGCTGTAAGAGTTTATGATGATACGTCAACACTGGTAATATAGAAATTTATACGTTTTTAAAGTAGTTTCTTAAAACACAAAGTAAATCTAAGGTACTTCATTCCTGAACTTAATTTTGTGCATAAAATGCCAGCGGATGAAAACGCGTTTTCAGATGCCACACTTGTTGAAGAAATAGTGAGTAAATAATTATGGAGAGACTGCAATTTTTCACCTCTAAACCCACCACCACGAAGAGATTGGTTGCACATTTGATTGTCACTACCAGTTTGTTGGAAGTGGAATAGGATTAAAGTTGTTTGATGCCAAGTGAACAAGAATCGAAATAAACGGGGCAATATACATTGCACAAACTTTCTCATATACGTATATACGTTTGATCTCACTACCTTTTGCCCCGAAATTAACTCTCCCCTCCGACGCGTGCGCTGAGCGTCTTGTACAGAAATAATGCCACTGGACGATATATAGTAATTTTTTTGGGACATATGACTTAGTTAGTATTATTTGTGACATCAGGCTGTACGTTGGGATGGATTTCAATTGAAATCCTTAGAGACATTTTTGAGCAAATCGAATTTTGTTTCAAATTATCCAAGAATAAAGTACCCTTAATTGTTGCGCAATGTCATTTATCTCATCAAAATGTTTTTTATGAATGATATTATTCATAAATATGATATATAATTCGATTTAGTTTAACCGTAAGGCTGTAGTAAGAGCTTGAATGGATCGCGGCGGAAGCGTGACGTCATAAGGCTTAGGTAAGGTAGCTTCAAGTACATTGTAATGTCACTGGACGGCATATAGTGTTCAAGATATATATATATATATATATATATATATATATATATATATATATATATATATACTAGTAGTTGGTGCTTGCATACTGCAAGCATTTCATTTCACTTTGAAAAAACATTCATTTTTCAGACAGACAATTCATCATTACAAATAGTCTTTTAATTCTAAATATTTCACCTCCGCAGCGATTTTCGTTTTTCCCAAATGTAAACATAATAGTTTAAAACAATCCCCAAATGTTGCAATTTTAAAAATTTTACACTATCTTCATTATGGAGTACTAATGCTACACATTTTAGCCAAATTTTAAAGTTGTAGCACTTCTAGAAGTAAAATAATATTTTTCTAATTGTTTAAATTTAAATAATTTTTAACGGCCGCCGCAATTCATAAATGGTAAAATTGAAATGTGTAACGAGACCAGACCGATAACGGACTTTGCTGTTCATTTTATTTTGTTTTTGCGCGCAGCCAACAGGGTGCGCGTCAGTTCTCTCTTCTCTTGTGGAAGCTTACGTAGTGTAGTGTGCGCCCCAGGCGATTAAAGGTGTTTGTGTTTTTACGCGTAACTTTCATTTGTGCCCTTTCCTCTCCGAGAAACCCTAGCCCGTCACAAATGGCGCCCAACTCGCGGCTCGGGAGCAGATAAAAGTTTGCAAAGGAATATTTGCGTTTTAAACACTCATCAGATCTGAGCATCGGATTCCGGAAGCAGCGCAACCAATTCCATGTTGTGTATAGATACCTCCTCACTTAGTGTCATATACAGCGAAATTAAGTGCGATACTTGTGTCCGCAAATTTCAAATTTGTATTTTGGCCATAATTAGTGTGTGCTGTCTATTTCCTACGTGTTAGTGCTATACATCCTGCCACGTGGTTTTCTTAAGTATCCTTCCGCGAAGCGATACTTCTTCGCCTACTTCCACCTACAGTGAAATTTAGTGTCATACGTGTTTCCGTAAATTTTAAATTTGTATTTTTGGCCATAATTAGTGTGTGCTGTTTATTTTCTACGTGTTAGTGCTATAGATCCTGCCACGTGGTTTTTTTATGTATCCTTCCGCGAAGCGGTACTTCTTCGCCTACTTCCACCTACAGTGAAATTTAGTGCGATACGTGTGTCCGTAAATTTCTTATTTCCACGTGATATTATTCGCTCGCTGCGAAAATATTTGTCCTTTCGCGCTGCAACAATTAACTGTCCTTCAGCGCTGCGGCATTGTGTTCTTCCGCGTGGCCAAATTGTGTTACTCGCGGCCATATTGCTTTTTTGGCCAAACTGCGTTCTTCCACGTGGTTGTTACTTTGTGCGGCCATATTGCCTTTTCCGCGCTGCGACCTTGGGCCTTGCCGCCTAGCGAATTTTTCCGTATTTCCGCTGAGTGATATTGTTTCCTGCGTGGATTAGTTTAGAAATAGCAACCATGCCTAAATCTAAATCATTACCCACGGAAGGGAAGAGTGAATCTCCGCCAGCCTTGACGTTATCAAACGAACAATTTCAGGCGCTGATTGCGCAAATTACGGACTCGGCAAGAATGACTGTTCTTGATAGGCAATTGACGAGCCCCGTCCTTGTTACACCAAGTAGCGGCAATTTTTCTAAATGTACTTCTCGATTTAACGGCAGTGCTTCGTCTGATGTTGACGCATTCTTGGACTCGGTTTTGACCTTTAAGGATTGCGCAAATGTCAGCGAAGAAAATGCATTACGTGGTGTCTCAATGCTTCTGGAAGGCATTGCTGCGACATGGTGGCAGGGTATAAAGAGAGATATTTCGGACTGGGACGGTGCCGTGTGCGCGTTTCGAGACGCGTTCTCTCGCAAATTGCCGCCTCATCTCGTCTTTAGAGAGATTTTTGCACGTGAGCAACACGAAAATGAAACAAGCGAGATTTTTGTATGCCACATTCGTGCCCTCTTGTCACAATTACCGTATACCTTGCCAGAACGCGCGCAATTAGATATTGTATACGGGTTAATGAATAGAAAAGTTAGGAAAAGACTTTCACCTAGCGATTTCGACTCATTCAAGAGTCTTTTGCAATGTGCAAAAGACATTGAACACTCACGGCGTGAGGTTGTGCGACCATCAAAGGATGTCAGTAGTAATGAAGGTAGACACCGACCGGAGAAGAAACAGCGTCCGAGGTGTAGTTACTGTAAATATTTCGGCCACGTTGAATCAGATTGCAGGAAAGCAAAGGCAACTAAGGGTGATGTTGTACAATCAGTAAAATCATCACCCCAAACCCCAAAATCTGATTCGCCAAAACCACAAATAACGTGTTTTGGGTGCGGTGCCCCAGGTTACGTCAGAAGCAACTGTCCTAACTGTGCGCCTCCCATGAAAACTGAAAGTACGATTGTCTCATCCTTCAATTTTACGCAGTCAACCTTCTCTATTGATGATGGTTCATCGCGACCAATGCTCCCGGTCCAGATTTTAGGACTGGATGGTCTAGCTTGTCTTGACACTGGCTCCCAAAGAAGTATAGCCGGTGCACAGCTTTATCATATATTAATTTCTCGAGGGCGTCCGTTCAGCGAGACTTCCCTGGACATGAAGTTAGCTGATGGAAAAACGCATCGCGTATTAGCCAGGAGTTTTTCTGTGGAAATTTCTGTCGTCAACCGTACGATCCTCACGACCTTGATCGCAATTCCGGACCATCCGGAGAGCCGGATGCTACTTGGAATAGATTTTATCCGAAGTGCTGGCATGGTTCTGGATCTTCCCGGACATGAATGGTTCTTCAAGGAAGATCCCAGTAGCCGCCACGGTTTTGTACGAGAAGAAGATATTGGTACATCTGTACCTGTGAGCAACGTCCACGTCAGCAACCTGCCATATGTGCTCCGAACAGACGCAAGCGCTTACGCTTTGGGAGCGGTTCTACTCCAGGGGGAGCTTCCAGACCAACGCCCCGTCGAGTATGCGAGCAGACTGCTGACTCCCTTTGTCGCCACTCATGGTGCCCCTGATCCGTGTCTATTACGACCACTGCGGAAACGAGGCCGTCCACGGGAACAGCAATCAGCTTCCAGGACATCGGTGCCTTCCACGCCATCGGTGTCTTCTACATCATCGGCGCCTTTCAGGACATCGTTCCCTTCCAGGACATCGGTGCCTTCCAGGACATCGGTGCCTTATACATCATCGGTGCCTTTCCGAACATCGGTGCCTTCCACGCCATCGGTGTCTTCTACATCATCGGTGCCTTCCAGGACATCGGTGCCTTCTACATCATCGGTGCCTTTCCGGACATCGGTGCCTTTCCGGACATCGGTGCCTTCCACGCCATCGGTGTCTTCTACATCATCGGCGCCTTTCAGGACATCATTCCCTTCCAGGACATCGGTGCCTTCCAGGACATCGGTGCCTTCTACATCATCGGTGCCTTTCCGGACATCGGTGCCTTTCCGGACATCGGTGCCTTCCACGCCATCGGTGTCTTCTACATCATCGGCGCCTTTCAGGACATCATTCCCTTCCAGGACATCGGTGCCTTCCAGGACATCGGTGCCTTCTACTTCATCGGTGGCTTCCCACATACCTGCGCTACCTACTAGGATGCAGCTACCTAGGAGATGCCGCCAGTAGCAGACCTTGTAGAATTGCATTCGAGGTCGTACATGCCATTCTAAGGGGGAGGATGTAACGAGACCAGACCGATAACGGACTTTGCTGTTCATTTTATTTTGTTTTTGCGCGCAGCCAACAGGGTGCGCGTCAGTTCTCTCTTCTCTTGTGGAAGCTTACGTAGTGTAGTGTGCGCCCCAGGCGATTAAAGGTGTTTGTGTTTTTACGCGTAACTTTCATTTGTGCCCTTTCCTCTCCGAGAAACCCTAGCCCGTCACAAATGTTTATTTGTGTAAATTTACTACTCTGTAAATAATATGAAAATTTCAGCTTCCTAGCTCATCCCGTAGTACCTAAACAGTTATCTATTTGTTTAAACTTTAACAATTTTTAACTGCTAAACAAATTAAAATATCAAAATTTGTATGATCCCTATTTCGTTTTTTTAAGAATTCTACACAAAAAAAATTTCAGCTCCGTTGCACATTCGGAAATGCCTGAACCCTGAAAATTTGTTTAAACAATTGCAAATTTTTAGCGGCCGCATTAATGCACTTTTTCATGATTTTCGTTTTTTCTAGTCGGTTTTGCACAAACTCCTACCTAAGAAAAAAATTTCGAATCTCCAACTCATCTGGAAGTGCCTAAACATTAGTATCCTCCTATATGTTATATCCTCCTCCTATGTAAGAGTCGTCGATATATAATGATATATATATATATATATATATATATATATATATATATATATATATAGAATGATGATATCTACAATCGGTATGATTTTAATCAAATTCTCTGGAGCAATTTTTGAGTAAATTAAATTTTTCAAAAAATCGCCATGAATAAACTACCCTTTATTTTTGTGCAATATAATTTTTATGAAAAAAAGGGTCTACAAAAGATGATATATTGCACAAATACGATATATCATTCGATTTTATGTACGCGATTGGGCCCTAGATTGGCGAACAGACCGACAGACGGCATGGCGAAATCCACTTTTTTGGACTCGGGGACACCTAAAACGTGTATTTCGATCAAAATCTGGAAGTCGAATTTTTTCACGACTTTCTCAATATACTACGTATATGAGAAAGTAAAAATACCCCGGGCGGATATTTTCCTACAACCCGCTCATGCATCTCGCTATAAAATTAATACTTTAAAATGCAAATCTCGGACCAAATGTCACTGTGAATATATGACAATCCCTAAATTTGGGGATTTTCTAAGTAAGTACTGGGATTTAGGATTTGCGATATTTAGCGGGATCCCGGGACTGCAAATCTTAATTCTATGCAACTTCACTCCATGCAGAGAATTTTCCACCGTCGCGTAAGAAAATAGCTCATTTGAGAAGGACCCGACGCCATTTTCTATACTATAGAACACAGGGATAGACGCCATTTTCTCCACTAAAGAAAGCAGGGATAGTGCCTCAACATACCTCCGCGCAGATAAAAAAAAGGTCGCCTCGAGAAAAAGGAGTCAAAATTAATAGAGGAAAGGACTCGGATCTTCAAGGTCTCCTTTTCTCATTGGCCGTCGTGACCTTTCTACGTTCTCGTAATACCAGCCGTCTCGGCACACGCAATCCTCCTCACCACATCCGCCAAAACAGATACTCTATCAAATTCGAAAATCCAGGCCTTTCGATTGTTTTCGACGAGCTTTGCGCGATGCGCTGCAAGTAGGGCAATAATATTCCGGAGAAATTTCCTCGAGTATTTTTTATGCATCGAAGACAGCAATATTTCTAAAAGTTTTCCAACCAACACAATGGAGGAATGGGATAATTTTCACTCGAAATAAAAAGCTCAAGTTTACTATCTGTTTCACACACAGTAAATAATAAAGTTAACTTCTGAAAGCGAATTGGTCTATTATAAAACAAAACGAATTAGGCCACTTCTTGAGCCAGCAAATGGTTGGGTAAAACGAATGAGCATTTCACTCCGAATTATAAATCTTCAAGATACTTCACCGATTTTTGATCGAAAAATTATTAATTAGACGCAAGCCTTCTGATTTGTAACATTTTCTTGACATAATATCATCACGACGAACTCAATAGTTCAAATATCGAATATTTAAATATTTTTGAAAAAATATTCTTTGATAAAATAACTCTCGACTTGGCGCGAATTAAGCGCACTGCAGTGCGCTCCAGAATGAATAAATCTCGAAAACACGACCTTTCCTATATATTTCGTGACGTTTATCTTTTATTCATACATAGCGTAGACTCCTATTTTATTTAATCTGCTCTGGACTGGTGTCTCCCAAAAAATATACCGTGAACAAGCATCGCTATGCTCCGCAAACACCCTCTCTCTCTCTCTCTCTCCGACCACCAAGTAGAGAGAAAGAGAGAGAGAGAATCACTCTGCAAAATAGTATCAGTCTACCTAACGTTCACAAGCTTGCAGAAGCGGGACCCGCTAAAAATAAACGAATAAGACAAACACGCAAATATTGACCCGAACACAGGAAGAAGCAAAGAAACCATTCCGCCCACGCCCCTTGCATACATATATAAACTGCTGGGAACGGAGAAGTGACCGCGAAAGAGATAGGGAAGGGGAGGGGGGGGGAGGGAAAATCCTTGTCCCCCAGAAATCCTGCGGGAATCAAATCACGGGTTAGACGACCAAGGAGGGGAAGTGGGGAAGGAGGAGAAAGGGCGGGCGACGAATTCCTGAAAGGCAGCGCGGAGGATGCGAAGGAATTACGGGAATCTCTGGAATGATGCACAGCTACGAGGGAACAACCGATATGAGAGGGAGGTAAGGGAGGAGGAAGTGGGCGGGTGTTGGTTGGATGAGATCAGGAAGGAGGGACAAGAAACAAGTTGACCTTGCGATCAATTTGCCTCTAGGAGGGTTGAGGGGTATTATCAATTTCTCTCTACGGAAGAGGAATGTCGCAAATCGAAAACTCATTTGAACCAGAACTAGAGAAGCTCAGAATAAATTTTTGCCAAGAGGCAATTTCAAGAAAATCGAATACGGTTTATTTCCTCTATATAACATGCTGTTGCATTTTAAATTAATTTTAAAACTGCGTAATGTGTAAAATTAAATAATGGACACCTACCAGTACACGAGCAGGTTAGATCCGCAAACATACACATCAGCTAAAAAAATCTTTTCGACATTCGCAGGTGAATTTTCAGTGAAAGGAAACTGGAGCACAGCCACAACCATGAATTCCTTTATCACCGATAATCCGAAAAACGAAAATGAAACTTCATTAATTGTTTTAAGGTACGGTTAAGCGCAGTATTAGGGGTAATTGAACATCATGAAAGAGAATTTATAATTAAATTTAAATGGGTATAATTTTACATTTCCGATTTCATCAAACAGTGAATCAAGACTCGAAAGGGAATAATTTAGTCACATCTAAACGGAAAGCATATGAATCGCACCCACGCCCAGCTCACGGTGCCCAAAAAAGACAAAAGAGATTGTCAACGAAAGTCGATGTTCTACATATATTAAATAGGATCGTGGTTTCCCACACACTGCATACCTCTCGAGCCGAACTGAAAATTTCCATCGAAAGGTTTTCCAAACCCATTGCTAAAACTTTCTCAAGGCATAATACCACCGACAAACTCCCAACGTCGTTTCCGATGAGAGAAAGAGAAAGAGAGAGAGAAATAAAACCAGGAAAATACCATGGAAAACCCACGAAGAAAATCTGAAAACCAATGCGACAAAAATCGCTACATTTAAGGAAAAAAATAGGAGACTAACGAATCTTGGGAAAGAGAAAACTCGAGGAAAAATACGACTAAGGAAGAACTGACTGCGAAGACGCGACCATCCACATCTTTGACACGAAGTAAACGACAAAAAAGAATCGACTAACTCCTTGAAAAGACGGAGAAAAAAGAAAGACAAAACAATGCAAGGAAAGAGTAGAGGCAAAGGACGGAACAAAAAGTCGGACGAGAAAGTACGAAGCAGGAAAAGTAGTGGGGAAGAACGTTTGTTAAACCTGTCCACACCCCACAAACGGATCGACTTTAACCGAGTTAACGTTGCCCTATCCGCGTAGCTGCCCACATCTACGTCACTGCGCTCCTTTTTTCCCTCCTCTCTCGCACTTTTAACTCTTTTTCTTCTTCCAACTCTTCCTCCTTCCCCTCGCTAAATTCGACCGCGTCTCTCTCGTCCCTCCGACTTTCATCAGGAAACCGGAGACGCGGTGAAAATACACAAGAGCACCACCACTGCCCACGATGAATTTTGGGCTCCCGCCATGACGTCCAAACTCCGTTGAGATTTTATCCTGGCCGACGTCCGATTCCGATGGATGTCTCTTATTTCCTAAAAGCTTTAATCCTTTCCACCTCAGAAACTTCAGACGGCAAAAGGAAGGAGCCTATTTGCGAGACCACAGTAGGAGTTGCGAGTTCTTTCAGGTATGACGTGACCCACCACGCATAGATATCGCTGGCGTGGGGGTAAGTTGACGCGCACGACAAGAATTGTTCTCAAATGTGAAAATTTACATGGATATTGCTAAGTTGACGTACTGAACCACATTGGACGTATTCGAACTGCGTCTCTCGACGCGGACAGCAGTTTGACCGCCGGTGGAGAATTCTAACGTAACCGATGCACCACTGGCCCGTGAGGTTATACTACGTGACCGTCGGCACATGGTCGTGCATTAGTGCAGTGGTTCTCAACGGGGGCCATAGCCTATTTCTGAGGGGCCATGAGTAAAATACCTAAATTGGGGGGCCACCAAAACTTTTTGTGGGCCACGAAAAGTTCGATCTGTGTGAAAGTTGTCTTAAGTCAATGCTAATAACGCGTACTAATAACAATACTAATAACGCGTACTATTCATTGTATTCTGATTCAAATGTGCATGTTTAGACTGACATAACAATTGGAACTGAAATGCCATGAAAATGGACGAATGTATTACAATATACATAAATACTTCCTTATCTTCATTATAGTTAGGAAATAACTACATTGTACTCCAACTGTTAGCCCACAATTACGTGGCTGAGAAAACTCTCCCCTACCTCTTCCTTTCCTCCCCTCCACGCCGTAGCTACAAAATGTTATTCTTACGCTTTCATTCAGCGGATTCCACCTAAATACGACAGCTATTAATTTGAAATACGCTTTTCTAATATAAGACAGAACACGTTCATCAACGTTGTAAACAGGGAGAGTGAATGCCGAAAGATTAAAGAAACAGAGTGGAATGCAAAGACATTTCAGCGTCTGTGTATTTCCTGTTTAACTGTAAGTATTCACTTGATATATTTATATATATTCTATATATCAGTCATTAACTGCTGATACATTCCGATAACCAGCAATTTTATTTTTGTCAAAATTAACGGGGCTTTACAGAAAACAAAAACATCTGTTCGTGAAGCCGCTCTTGGAAATTCACCATAGCAAACCAAAGCAATTGTTTGTTTGAAATAAAACAAGTAAAGCAATGAATTTAGTTATCATAAATAATAAGTTAAGTTAAGTGTTCATTTTACACTTTCCGAACCATTTTCAAATTTCTTTTCAATGGCGAACCAAGGAAATATTATCACGCATTTGTTAATTCTTATTACGATTTTAATTAAATATTGCTTACCGTACTTTCAGTTTCTCTTAGTTATTTTTGCTAACTGTACGTTGTGGTTTAAAATAAATATATTTGAATAAAATTATTAATATTAAAAATTATCGCTTTTATATTTAGAATTAGTGGGGATTTACATAAAACGAAGACCTGTTCGTGAAGCCATTCTCGGAAAATTCATGCATTTAATTTAAACAAATGTAAACAGTCGAACATTGATTGTTAGAGGAATACTGCAATCAGACGACGCTATACTGGAATTTATGTATTTGGTGAGTAGCTGTTTTGGCTGCTAATCTTGCCGATATTATTTCTTCTGTTACTCCAAACTCTTTACTGTTATAATGCCGGTCCGCGGCCATTTATTTTCCGGTTCCATCTACTTAAATTCTATTTATAAGTCTATAGTAATAAATTAGTATTGTTGTTAAATATTTCTTCATTTTGATTTATTTTAAATTTTTTAATATCAGATTACCCATGGTTAATATAGCGAAGAAAAAATGCAGGCAATATTCCATTGAGTACCTTGCCAATGGTTTTATTCCATCACCACAGGACAGAACATTGCCACTGTGTCTAATATGCATGACTACACTTTCAAATTAAAGCATGTGGCCACGCAAGCTACGGAAGCACTTGGAGACAATGCACAAGAGCAAAAAAGACAAAGCACTAGATTATTTAAAAAAACTGCGTGATAATTTCCAAACAAGGGCAACATTAAAACAAATATTTAGTGAAAGAGCAGCTCAAGTAGACAAAGGTTTACTTGCATCCTATGAGATTTCCAAGTTAATTGCA
Source organism: Tanypteryx hageni (assembly GCA_028673005.1). Classification (NCBI taxonomy): domain Eukaryota; kingdom Metazoa; phylum Arthropoda; class Insecta; order Odonata; family Petaluridae; genus Tanypteryx; species Tanypteryx hageni. Next base: position 74,103,725 of record CM054116.1, on the reverse strand, counting down.
AAATCTGGCAAGCCACATAATATTGGCGAATCATTGATTTTGCCTGCAGTGTCTGTTGTGATTTCAACTGTTATGAATCAGAGTGCTCATGAAATTACTCAGGCCATCCCTTTGAGCAACTCATCAGTATCGAGACGTATTGATGAAATGGCAGATGATGTTATCAAAAGGTAATTGTCTTCGGCGTTTTGCTGAACTTGGGGACAGTGTTGTATCATTTCTAAGTGATAAGCAGCTTAGAGAACAGATCGTAGCTGCTAAATGTGACATATTTTATCTATCTGATATATTTGAAAAGCTGAATTTGTGAACAAACAGTTACAAGGAAAGAACTGTAATCTTATATCTTGCAAAGAGGCAATTACTGCTTTCCTTGGAAAACTCAAGTTATTTTTTAGTAATATTGGAAGTCGTGAGTTCATACAATTTTCATCACTGGCCACTCTTGACACAGAAATTCAAGATTATGATATTGCTGTATATGTTGAGCATTTGAAGAATTTGTACAGTGATATGCAATGTCGGTTCAGCGACCTGCTAGAGATGAATATTCCAGATTGGTTGGTGTATCAGTTTGGTGTAAATGCGGTTGATGTTGACATCACATTACAAGAATGTCTGCTTGAGTTGCAGAGTGATATAACAGCTCAAGCTAGATTCAAAAACGGCAAACAGAATTTCTGGGTAAGTAGTGAAATTGCAAATAAGTTTCCACAACTCTGGGAGAAGGCGAAGTTGTCTTTTATCGGATTTCCCACTTCTAATTTGGTTGAATCTGCGTTTAGTCGAATTCTACACCTGCAATCCAAAACTCGTAACCGTCCCGTTATTGTAAAGAGAGGTGATCTTCGATTATCTCTAACATCGCTGCAACCAGAAATTCAAAAGCTTGATAGTTTTCATCAGCCGCAAGGATCTCACTAAATAAAGTGACAATAATATTATGGAAATATTTTTTGTTAGGAGCATATATTACAAATAAACAATATGTATATTATAAACAGGGATTAATTTTTATAAATAAACAGTGCGGTTGATAAAGTATCTTTTCTACCAACTAACGGCGACTATGAGAGGCCACAGAGGTAAATAAAAATCTGAAGTAGGCCACGAGGAAAAAAAGGTTGAGAAACACTGCATTAGTGCATGCCGCGCTCGGAGTGGTAGAATTTTCTAGGTTGTATTTTACCAGCGTAGTGGGATTGGACAACACGAGCGGAAAAGACGACAATTATGTAAGTCTTCTGAATTTAGGACACAGAGATTGCCTCATGCTTACAAATGCATTGCCCGCAATAAATTTACATGGGTGGTATATCCGCCGCTAGTAATTCTCTCTGAACTTTTGACAAGACCAGATGAATTTGGTGACGGAATGTAATGTTGTTGCCTCCACACACTACGGTCAAGGAATCGAAACCTGTCGTTGAAATGGACGTAAATGAATCATAGAACGCGCAACTGACACACACTACTGATTCAAATATTTTCAGAAACAAGTGACCAGTTCTAATAACTATATCCATTCTAACAAATTAAACTGTTTTGATGGTTCACAGTCGACTAAAGAATAATAAAGTAATATATTACTATCTGTCAATCAAAACTTCGCAAAAAAATCCAACTAACGCTCATTGATAGCTTCAATGAATAAACGAGTTAAATCATCTGCCAAACCTAATATCCAAAATAATTAAGACAGCAAAAAAAGTACAATACATCTGAAAACTTAAAAGATAGCAATCATAATTTTGTTTTAACGACGGTAAATGCATTGAAATACGTTTTCAATGACAAGATATGGAGTTCTCTCGACTGTGGCAAATTAATCAACAGCAAAAAGCGAATGGTTTTAATTATTACTCGCGTTTATAAATCTTAAACGAGCACGGAATAATGTATTCCACCGTGGGTTAATTAGATTGCGCGACAGAATCTGACATCCTGATTAGATTATCTTGATAGATATTTGGGTTAATTCTGAGGGACCACGTCCCACCACACGTTGCTGAATTCGTGAGAGAAGAGTGGCCGTCAACAAAAACGACAACACGAAGTTCTCTCTCTCTCTTCCACTCTCTTTCTCCCTCTCCCCCCACTCTCTCTCTCTCTTCCCCCCTCTCTCTCTCCCTCCATGAATTTCATTGAACCGCTGGAAAAACAGCTTCCGGAGATGAGAAAGGGCTGCGGGCGTAGTACACGTCCAAGCGAAACAAATGAAGAATCTTGAGGTTTGACTCGTTGCGGGAAATGTGGAATTCGAGCCCAGTCGTGAGAAAGGTAGTGGAAAAAATAACAGCGTAGGCTAAATAAATTTTTACGCAACACGTGATGAGGCAGCAGTAAAGTAAATATATAGATGGGGTATAATTTTTAAGCTATGGAAAACTAGCTGAATGTACCCGGCGTTGCTGAGAAAGGATCCAAACATAGACAATTTTCTCTTTGATCTCAGGATCCATCATTAAAATTTTGCTTATGATATCTTAAGAGGTGTCCAAATGCATTGCGAACAGAAAGGCAACTTTCCAAAATATGTATATATTAGAAACTACAATCCTGCCGAATTTGGTTAAAATCAGTGCAGTTTTGAAAGGTTCAGACCGCTATTTTGATTCAAATGGCGTCTAATTCTATCCAAACAAATAACTTTGCAATAAATAAATCAATAAATAAATAAATAAATAAATATATAGAAATTTTTAAATGAGTACTTTTAATCACCCGAAAGGGTAAACTATCAATACATTACAGGCAAATACGACATTTGATAGAATGTCCTTACATTATATTATAAGCAAAAAGATAAAATTCCTAGTCGAAAAAACTGAAAACTGGCCATTCGAATTGATGAATACTATTGTATCATTTAAATATTAAAGATATGAAAAACAACGATGCTACTAAGATGGGATAAATAATATGAGCGTTTAAAAAAGAGTACGAGAGATAATGCCGGAGATCAAAGCCAACGATATAAGAACGCTTCAAAATCGTTGAAGGGGAAGTAATTAAGGTTCAATATTCTTCCGTAGACGAGGAAGTGAAAAGATTTTCGGAGGAAAATATAAAAACCGTTCGAAATGAGCTCACGTCAAAGTATAAGGCGGGAGCCTGGGAAGAAAAATTGCCCGTGTCAAAAATGTATGCGCGGGTTAACGCGTCAAAAACGTCTTCTTTAAAAACAGTAACCTTGGATACGACGCGTTGTCAAGGCAACGCGGAAAATTGAGAAACTTATCCGGAAGGATTGCCTCCTCCACGGGCAAACAATAAGCAGTTAAAGGTTATGCATACGCTAAAATTCGTTTTCTTAGAGATAAAAATTATACGCGATAACCGAAAGATCAGAGCTATATTGTTATAACAGTGATAATTTACACGTTTTATATAGCGAGATATAAACCTTACAAATTTAATTTTTTGGCTCAGTTGGGAATAAAAAGAGCAAAACTAAGACACAAGAAAAAAATTAATAAAATTACCAGCGTACAACAACATTATATCTAAAACAGAATGAGCCCGGACAAAGCTGTCAAGCACTTTAATGTCCCATTAATAGGAGAGAGCTTTCGGAATGAATTCAAATCAATCAAGCTCCCGGTTTTTCCGAAAGTAGCGCCGTGCCTTTTTTTTATCTGGGACCGATATATGACCGGAACGCCCACGAAACCCATGGGGCGAAGGAGATTAAAACGTGGCCAACCCAGTCAATTTGGGTTGCAGAGAGAGAGAGAGAGAAGTAGAGGAAAACGGTCCCGATTTTCAGAGAGACCAAGAGATAGGAGGAGATAGTAGCTAAAAGCTCCACTTTCAAAAAGACGGAGAGAAATATACTTTTCCTTGATCTCTGATGACTCCCCATGCGACTTAACTTAACGGCAGTAAGATCTCAACAAGATTTTATCCCACCAAAAGTAGTTTTTCATTTATTTCACGATTTATTTTACTTCATTGAAAAAAAGATCCGACCTACAGCACGAACTTTCGGTGACTGGAATAATGAGGACCTCGTAAAAAATACCGCTAGACTACTGGAAAGTAGTGGGAGTGGGCGACGGGTTGTCATTAAGGACACGGAAGATGGGAAGGCATGACGAATGAGCTGGAGAAATACTGAGAAGAGGAGAACGCGAGGACACGGCCCAGGCGAGGGGGGAGAACTTTGAACCGTACTGCAATCTTCAATGGAGTGAGGCAAGAGGAGGGATTTTTAGGATTCCCGAGGTCGCACGGGGAAGGGGAATATGAGGAGAGAGAGAGGAAAAACGACATGAGAGTCGGTTCGAGTGGGAGGAGGGGGCGGAAGGGGATGGAGCAGAAGGGGAGACAGGATGGGAGCAGGAGGGGGCAGGAGGGGGAGGGGCAGGATGGGGAGGGGCAGGAGGGGGAGGGGCAGGATGGGGAGGGGTAGGAGGAGGTGGGGCAGGATGGGATGGAGCAGGAGGAGGTGGGGCAGGATGGGATGGAGCAGGAGGAGGTGGGGCAGGATGGGATGGAGCAGGAGGGGGTGGGGCAGGAGGGGGTAGGGCAGGAGGGGGTGGGATAGGAGAGGGTGGGACAGGGATATACTGGGTGTAACGAAGCGGAGACTACTCCGCCCAAAACGTTCCCGAACCCCTCTCATCAGAAAGGAAGAAAAAAAATCCCTCTCGACAATCTCCTCCACCTTCCCCATCCCAAATAGTTGGTAGGATCATTAAGTACTCTCGAGGTCCGACTCTCGAGTTCAAATGGCTACGGGTATCTCCCGAAGAAGAGGAGTAGAAGAGAGGAGGAGGAAGAAGTATAAGGGAGGGAGTGCGACAGAGAGGGCGGGAAATCGAGACGGAAAAAATAAGAGGGGGGAGGGAGGGGAAGACAAGTGATCAAAGGAATGGGACGGGATATAAGAGAGAGGATAACGTAGAAAGGGTTTGGGAAGGATACCGGAGAAGATGCGACGTTGGAGGGATTGAGAGGGGGAGAGGGAGGGAGGGTAGAGAAGTGGAGACATCTCACGAGAGAGGGTTAGAGAAATTGGATTTGGGTTTTCAGAGGATGGGAGTGAGGGGGAAATGGAGGAGAGAATGAGGGAGAGAATGGGAGGGCGACAGAGAGGGAGGAGTTAGAAAACTGAGTAAGAGGTTAAGAGGAAGAGGAGACGTCCGAGGATGAGAGACAGGAACGATTATTGTAGCACTTGGAAAGGAAACATTGGCGCGGAATCCCTCACCGACAATCACGAAAAAGGGGAGATAAGGATGATTTTATTATTTTTTCACTCCGAATAACGAATCAACCGTTATTTATTTTGAGAGGGCCATTTTGCAGGATTTGTACAGTAAGTTTTCGCTTAATGAGAGATACAGAAAACGAAAAAAGAAGCGATGTTACACAAGATGCCAAGAGTACACGAGAGAACTTATCTTTTTTTTGAGAGAAAGGCCGTTAGTATTAGGTTGATGACTTGTCAAGGTGTGAAAAGGGTTTACGGGGATATTAATACTGTTGTACGATGATTTAAAAAACGATCTATAAAGAACGAATCCTAAAAATAATTCTTTTTAGAGAATAAATTTTCTTACCACATTATAAATATTTCAAAGTTTTTATTGAGCCCCTATCTATTAAAGAATCAATTTCATAATTCATAATACATTAAACCTCAAGCCGCGCAACTGAAATTAAATTGTACATCATTTCGCCGTAAAATATAGCATAATTATTCATTAAACCTAAATTAACTTCTTCAAAGAGAATGAGTGAGCTATCTTTTATTTTATCCTTTCAGAGAATAAAATTAATAGTAAATCATTCACACCAGGAGTTACATATTTTTCTGACGAAATTAAAATTAGTAGCAGTCAAAGACAAACTGATCATGCCCACATAAAAATTTGCGCCACAGCAGTAAACAGATGAAATACAGGGAAAAAATGGATTTCATCTTCCGTCAGCACTTTAGTAAAACATCTGCCAGCGATCCAGAACCGGAGACTTTAGCGTCACCCTCTTGGGAAAAGAACAAAGATTAAGAAAAACCATACGGGCAAATGGATAAAGAAGTCCTCACTGTAAAGAGAACAGGAGAAAAATCGAAGAAAAAGGAGGCAATAGGCGTAAGAGGAGAAAGTGGAATAGGAGTAAAATAAAGCGATAACAAGGAGCGTAAGTAGGGAATAGGAAAACCGAAATAAAGTAAACAAGACGGGTGGAAAGCACGAAAAAGGCATATCGGCGAGGATGCAAAAACAAGTTAGGAAAGTATACGGCGTATCACAAATAGGCACGTTTCGTGCGATGAAGTATTTGAAACTATACTATATAATTTGACCGAACACACCACATAAAATAGCGAAACACCACGACCCAATTATATCTCTGTCTATTCAAAATTTCTTCTCCCCCCTTGATGTATCAATAAATATATTACGTAATTTTAATGACTAAATACTGCAAAACGATATATCATAAATGATCCCAGGGAAATATTAAATTTATATATAGTGATTTATTTTCTAATCGGTTTTAATCAACCAAACAATCGAAAATTATTTCAGTAGTTGTAATATTTATGTTTATGCTCTTTTCTTCGCCGTAGACAATCCATTTCCTTCCACTTATAAATCTGTCATGCACGCGTAAGGAATTAAATGTATTTTGTAATTATAGCAAATCTTATTTACTTCAGTAACCAATAAGATTATTTACCTTAACAACAGTTAGGTAGCTATGCATGATTTTTTCCAAGTTCAAAACGAGTTACGACTTTCTTGTTCAATTTTCTTGCTGACGGCTACTCCTACGATATAGGAAAAGAAATGCTCGACGTTACTATTTCTACAGGTGTATTTGAAAACTATTTCGATATGACCAAAAATATACGAGATATGACGGAAAGTTCATTTCTTGTCACCAGTCAAGTGGTACCCCTGATTGGCTTACGTGATTAATTTTTGTTATTTTCTTATTATCTTTGACTGTAAGTCATTAATATAAAATTTCATAAAAATCCATTCGGTAGAAGACGAGAACGAACATGCGGACGGACGGACGGACAAACAGACGCTAGTAGGAGCATATGCTTGAATCAAAACGCGCCTAAAATAGACTGGGAATCTGAAAAGCGCAGAAAAACAGCAGGGAATGAAAAGACGATCTACTTTCTGAATACGGGCGAGAGAGAGCGAAAATAAAAAATCGGCGAGGATCAAAGAAGAAGGAAACGAGTGAGGAAATAAAAGGGAAACAGTAAGGAGAGCGAAGGATTCCGGGCGGCCACCTGGATAATACACGGCGTTAAAATAAAGGAAGAGATAGATAAAGGGAGAAAGAGAGAGAGGAGGGCGAGAGGGTGAGAGAGAATGAGAGGGACAGAAAGGGGGGAGGGAGAGAGTAGAGAGGGAGAGAGAGGGGGAGAGAGTAGAGAGGGAGAGAGAGGGGGAGAGAGTAGAGAGGGAGAGAGAGGGGGAGAGAGTAGAGAGGTGGGTAGAGGGAGAAGGGGGAGGGAGAGAGGGGTAGAGATGTTGAGGGAGAGAGAAAGGGAGAGGGGGAGAGAAAAGGAGAAAGATGAGTGGGGGAGAAAGGGAGGGAGGGAAAGAGAGAAAGGGAGGGATAAAGAGCAGGAGAGAGGGAATAGAGGGAGATAGAGAAGGAAAGAGGGAGAGAGAGAGAAGGAAAGAGGGAGAGAGAGAGAGAAGGAAAGAGGGAGAGAGAGAAGGAAAGAGGGAGAGAGAGAAGGAAAGAGGGAGAGAGACGGAAAGAGGGCGAGGGAGAGAGAAGGAAAGAGGGCGAGGGAGAGGGAGGGAAGGAGTGGAGAGAGGGGCGGGACGAGGAGTTCGCTAATTACGCGTATCTCGCCTGAAGAACGATTCAGCGATTTTTCTTTGCGCATTCAGACCAAGGCGCTGGGGACGGTAGAGGGAGAGAGAGAGTGGGGGAGGGCGAAACGAGTCGGCTGGAGTGAGATGGAGGGCGGAGGTCAAGGAGGACGACGAAGAGGAGCAAAGAGAGAGTTAGAGAGAGAGAGAGGGGGTGAATGGCGCGGGAGGTACTGTACTGGAACTCGAAGAAAGAGGCGTGAGACTAAAGATGCGAGGAGACAAGAGGGGGAGATGGTTTTCGAGCACGGTTGAAAAAAAAGAACGTGGAAAATAACACGAGAGTGAAGGCCGTAAGGGGAATCTTAAGGGGGTTCTGAAACGGAGAAAGGAAAAACATAAAGAACGCGTGAATTGGGTGTCGATAGAGGAAATGGGGGAGTGTGTATAGGGGTGAAGAAAGGGATCAGGGAGAAGCAGGGATAGGAAAAGAGATTGGAACGAAAACAGGGAGGAGGAAAAAGGACGGGGAGGTGGATTTACTCGGCGATACGGGTAGCATAAGCATTAGGGGGAGTGAAACGATTCGAAGGAGAAAGAGTAGAGGTTGTGGATTCGCCACAAGAGCGCAGCTATAAGAAATAGAGCTTGTAGTGAACTACACTTTGGATAAATATATGTATTCTGTTGAAATGCAAAACAGATTTTTAAAACCTACCAAAATGGTGATCAAGCGACCAAATTGAAATATAACACAGAATGAAACAGAAAAGTCGGTGTTAAATTTATTCTGATGCAGTACAAATCAGATTTAAAACCCACGAAAACGGCAATAAATCTAGAAAACTTGCGTATTAATAAATAAAAAAGAAATTTAACTACCTAAAGCAGCTCTTGCGTCAGTACGAATTCCATACATGGATTGAAAGATTAAAAGATAACCCTGTTCTCATATGCTTTTACAAAGGCCCGCCAAAACTTTTCTTCATCTCCCCTATATTACATGCAATCCTGCACGACTCCCTTTTCCCCTGGAAAGTATGCAAACTTACTCGTCTGAAAGTAGGCGAGAAATTCCCGCTAGTGTACACAACCATTTAGCCGAGTGCGATCCATTTGCCTCAATCTTTATGTCACGCGGAAATATTGAAACGCGAAGAAGAGTTAAAAAGGGATAGCCGTTCCACGAGAGAAGGAAAAAAAGGAGCGCCTCCATTTCGGTTCAATCGAGATGGTCACTTTAGCGACGGCGGAGGAAGAAAAGCCATACGCGCAGGAAAGGAAAGTTCAACGCCCTTGATACGCATGAGACGGGACGAGCTGCCTTTATGGGATAAAGGTAGAATCCGCTCCGCTGAATACATTATAGAATAGAAGGGAGGGGTTGAGGCTCGGAGACGAAGTATGACGGAAGGATGTATGTATAAGGAAACAGAGCTCCGTCAATGCACGATGGAGTTCTTCTTCGTGGCATTGATTCCTTAAAAAAAGGTCCGCTGAAAAAAGCTTCGATGAATCTTAGATGCGGAAAAAAGGGAGTACTTTTTCAGAAAGGATTTGCGATCAAGTCTTTGACGATGAATTGATATTTTATCGGCACAAAATATATTACAAATACGCCCGACATCACTTATTTAATGAACCACTGAAACCTACGTAACGGAGGACAAAACCCATTTGAACGCTAACGAAGAATGTCTAAACCGAGATATATGGAGGGAATATTTTTTTTCCAAACCAGCATTTCCGTATAACTAAAGTAAAATAAACTGATGTGGGCAACACATGACTTTCTCTATATTTATATGGCAAATTACATGTTGTTAGCTCTGAGATCGTTGTCAATATTTACTTCCGGTTGACAATTAAGAAAAGAAAAAGAAGCGTTACTAAGACGTAACTAAGCGTCAATTGTTAACAATAGTCTTCGGTAGCTGGCGCGGTGGTGGCAGCTAAAAATATAAGATATCTCTTAAACAATGCATTATATGGAATAATGTTTCAAACAAAGGTTGTAGAAAAAAAATCCTACATTTGTTCAATACATTTTTATATTTATCAAATATTAAAGCAAATATTTCAAAATTACGGATAAGTGACAAGAAACACCCACCTCCGGTCGACCGAATGTTACCAAAAACTAATCAGATCCAACTTTTATAAAAATGTTAAATATAAAATTTTTCGTTGACCTGATTAACAGTTTTTGAGTTAGAGCGCCCACAAAAATCTATCACATACAGACAGACATACACACAGACATCATCGAGAAAATAGTCAAAACGTGTTCAGGGGACCTTAGAACATGTATTTCCGTTGAAATCTCGAATTCGATTTTTTTCATGAAAACAATACTTTCTCTATACTTCGTATATGGAGAAAGTAAAAAGCTTGCGGTAATTCTTAAGCGGCCCATGGCTCCTACAATAATTATAACAACAAACAGGAAAAAAGCTGATTGATAACGGCATATTTGTGAGGTGAAAAATAAAACGACGTTAAAATCGGAATGGAGTGTCAAAAAAAAGCAATTAATAGGAGGAGGGATGGTCGCATTAAAATGCGTCCATTGCTTCTGCCATACTTTACAGCCGTTACGAGACATTAAAAGCACCCGGTTTAAGCGGATAAAAAATCGTGGCGGAATGAAAATATTCGAAAAAATCGTTAAATAAAAGCTCATTACGGAATCAGGCCATTAAAATACAAAGAACCGTAAATAAAAACGAAAGTCTAGCAAACGGGCGCTTAATGCGCCCATTTAATTTTTTTTAATTTCATTTAGCATATCGTAATATAAATTGACTAAATGTCATATATTTTTTAAAAATTGAATACGAAAGCCCCAAACCGAAGCAGAAACACTACATAACAGTGGAGTACATATACAACCTCAGCACAGGCAAAAAAGTAACCCCTTAAACGTCGAGAATAATTACGCGAACGGCAATTATTTTATAATTTATTTTCGCCGTCCACCTCTTCCTGCTGAACTAATATACTCTAGAGTCAGAAATGAATAAAAGAACAACGAAGCACTGAACACACAACTAAAAACCCTTGCCGAAAGCAGTAAAATAAAAACCATTATTCCTTTTCGAACGAATCTCTTTCTCGAAAAAAGAAACATAAGAGAGCCTTGGAAGCTCTACGCTAAGGCGAGAGAAGGAGATCCAGTCATCGAGCGGAAACGCAGCTATGACGTCTCATTCCACTCAATCGGCGGAAAATCATCCGTTACCCCTCCTCCTCCCTTTTCCATCCAACCCACTGACTTCCTCATCTTTTCCTTTCCCCTCTTTTCGATATCCCTCGTCTTTCCTTCTCTCTCAAGTTCTTCCTCTTTATCTTACCCCGATACCGAAACTTCCATCTTCCGCCATTTTGTAATAATTTCCGGTAGTTTTTACAGTGGTGTGCATCCTCAGGTCACGTTAAAATTAAGGAACATTATAGTGAAGGATAAATATAAGTAATAGAGTGGTTTATCATTTAAATAATTTTATAAATGGTTTAATTTATATTAACGACCGATGACAGCATTAGTAAATTTGATAGATGCAGCCATGGAATCGCGAGTCGGATGTCGTGCGACAAATGATTAAAGCTCTCATAACTGACAATAATGAGGCCTCACGACATCCAATTAGACCTTTCGAACAACCACATACAAGGAAATGCGCGCACACACACGGCAACACGAGAGATGTGAAGTACTATCCGAGTAGTTGAAGGGCCATTGGAAGGCTTTACTCCCCAACTATCTACCTCCCTCCCTTCGCACCCTTTCGCCGTCGAACACGGCTGCTCGCTTTACTATTCAAACAACGTGTCAAGATCCGAGCGCACGAACACACGTAAGAGCACGGCATCGGGGTGCAGAACGTCATTACTACGCTACGAGACGGACAAGGCGTTACAGGATTCAAGGAGCTGAGATGTGTAAGAACGTCAAAATAGAATAGGCACTTCTAATTAGTTTCTACATGGAACGAGAGATGGTTTGTCTATTTATATAGAATGTACAGCTTAAAGAACGCTGGGAATGAAAGTAAGGGATTAATCAAGAAAGTAAGAATACTGAAGTAGAAGAGCAATTATTTTATTTATATAAGGGATCCACATTCGAAGCCGGATTGTTTCGCCTGTACCATCTCTGCTATCCTATTTTGCTTCGTGGAGATAATGTAGATATGCTGTTAGATGATATTTTAAAATAATCTTAGGAGAAAGCTTAGTCTTTTGCTCCCTCATTTCCCTTTCTCAAATATTAGATTTGGAGAATGGGCGATCATACAAAATGATAAACAGGAAATATTAATGAACGATTAATCCAACAAAAATACCTACATACTACAATTAAGAATCTATGCAGGGAAAGCGTAGCTCCTGAAATTTGATTGTGAACCATTCGGTTTATTAAATAAATATTTCCGCAGTCAAAACTGAGGATAAACGTTAATAAAAATTTAACACCATATTAAACTGTAAGAAAGTTTCCCAAAAAAGCAAACAAAATGCCAGAAATAACCTTGCGCATAAAATAAAAAGATTCTCGTTTCGTTGCATCGATTCCCGTTTCGGTGGATCGACGTGTTCTCACAACGATAACAAAGTTCTTCGGAAAGGTTAAGCCGTGAAGCTCTTTGGAGCGATTCGTGAAGAGCAGATTATCGCCAGCCCCGAGTTTTTCGTTCCCTTAGCGTGAATGTTAGGAGACTGAGTTGAGTATCGCAATCTTGCAACGAGCGGCTCCGGCAGTTATGAGCTCCGCATGCCGAATTTGTAAGTTGACAAGCCTCCATACTTGAACAATCATCATGGTCTCCACTTGATGTTAAGATTAACGAAGAATGTTAGATGTAAAAGAATTAATCGAGAGAGCAAGGAGTTGGGAATTGATTTTTTTTAATAAACCCAGACGGAAATTAGATTTACTTAGCCGAAGATAAGAAAACATCGATCACGGTAAATATACGGGAGCCTTTAATTTATTACTCAATTTCTTGTACATAAACCGTTTTTTTATATCAGGTACTATAAATTCAGAGAGGCTGCGGATGCGGATGAATAAATTTGATTTAATTAATACAGTCGCGGTAATTTAAAAGAAACGATGACTCGAATAAAAAAGGAATTTTCGCGGAAGCACCGTCGAGTGAATGATTGATATACCTCGCGACTGGCAGCCCTCCTGCCGTCACAGAAAGCAAAACGTCCGAACCGATCGGATATAAATCCACCGCACAGGAGATCCACGTACGCCTCGTAATTCTTCGCCATGAATAACCGAAACGAACAATAAAAAAACATGCAAATGCGTTTTCTTTAGGCGTGGGGAGAGAAACACTCGCAATCACGCTGCAAATTTAAAAGGACACACACACACACACACTCGATATAATGTCACGCCTATCGTTTCGGCTTCCTTAATACTCCCGCATTACGGATCCAATGCACGACGGAAGCCCATAAAGAGACGCTAATACGGTCGAAAGTTTTACTGCAAAAGACGCTTTAAAGGACGTTAAAGCCTCTCTCCCCAACGGTAAAACTCCTACCCCATTCCCTATGCACCGAATTTACGACGGGCTTAGACATTTTCGAATCCCACGAGCGCGCACGGTGGCCCTGCGTCAAGAGTTGAGAGGCATTGCTCAGTTGTCACAATATAATTCCTCGCATAGCTTAGCAATAGAGGAGAAAGAGGGAGAGGAGGGGAATCGTAATGTTGGAAATGTCCACGGTGGTCCCGCGTGGAGGGCGGTAGTAGGAGAAAGAGGGAGGTTTGATGACAAAGTGGGAGGTTGGAGGAGGAAGAGGGGGGTTGGAGGAGGATAAGAGAGGTTGATAGAGGAAGAGAGATTGGAAAAGGAAGAGAGGTTGGAGGAAGAAGGAGGGAGGAGGAAGAGAGAGGTGGGAGGAGGAAGAGAGAGGTTGGAGAAGGAAGAGGGAGGTTGGTGGAGGAAGGGGGAGGTAGAAAGAGGAAGGGGAGGTTGGAAGAGGAAGAGGGAGGTTGGAGGAGGAAGAGGGAGGTTGGAGGAGGAAGAGGGAGGTTGGAAGAGGAAGAGGGAGGTTGGAGGAGGAAGAGGGAGGTTGGAGGAGGAAGAGGGAGGTTGGAGGAGGAAGAGGGAGGTTAGAGGAGGAAGAGCGAGGTTGGAGGAGGAAGAGGGAGGTTGGAGGAGGAAGAGGGAGGTTGGAGGAGGAAGGAGGTTGTAGGAGAAAGGAGGTTAGAGGAGAAAGAGGGAGATTGGAGGAGGAAGAGGGAGGTTGGAGGACGAAGAGGGAGATTGGAGGAGGAAAAAGGAGGTTGGATGAGGAAGAGGTAGGTTAGAGGAGGTAGGGAGAGGTAGGGTGAGGTTGGAGGAGGAAGAGGGAGTTGGGAGGAGAGATAGGGAGGAGGAAGAGGGAGTTGGGAGGAGAGAGAGGGAGTTGGGAGGAGAGATAGGGAGGTGGGAGGAATAAGAGGGAGGTGGGAGAAGGAAGAGGAAGGTGGAAGGAGGAAGAGGTAGGTGGGAGGAGGCAGAGGAAGGTGGAAGAGGAAGGTGGAAGGAGGAAGAGAAAGGTGGGAGGAGGTAGAGGAAGGTGGGAGGAGGAAGAGGAAGGTGAGAGGAGAAAGAGGAAGGTGGGAGGAGGAAGAGGGGGAGGAGGAAGAGGGGGAGGGGGAAGAGGGTATAGACAGGAAAGGAAGGGGAGGAAGGGTTAGACGAAAGGGGGTGGCTCCTCGCGCACTCTCTGTCGCCCGCCATTTGGATAATCGCCCTCCGCAAAGCTATAAATCAAGGTGCGAACAATGCCACCCGCGGGACTATAATTCACGGGGCGCACTCCCGAAACTGAAAGGCAGTGAGACGATAAGTGAAATGGAAGGGCAAAAGGGTATTACGTCCATGCGAGGAATCGATCCCGGAATGTTCGGAATGAAAACGCACAAGGGGCGGGGCATGAATATCGATCCCGCGCAGAAAATATCCGGAGGGAGAAGGAAATATCGCGACGCTGACGGCGGAGATTTTGTTATGATGATATTCGTTGACCTCTTTGCCCTATGCCATTACTGAGGGGGGATGCTCTCAAATATAGTGATTCGTTTTAATATTACTTAAAAAAGAAAATCTTGTAAACGTAATACACATTAGCTTAACGGTATAAGCAAGTGAAAAGGTGTCAGTAGATTTACAGATTTAAATATAATGATACATTTATTAATTTTAGTGCAGATACCAAAGCAGAAGATAAAGAGGCTCACGAAAAATACGGCTGAAGAAAGGAGAGATAGAAAGATGGGAAAGAGAAGTTTGAAATAAGTTAATATAAATCTACAGGATTATACAAAAAGATTACAACTGAAGTACAAGCAAAGCCACAGACAACTGGCATTATAAAATCACACGAGGAAGAAGAAATGTATTTAGTTTTAAAAACATATTGAAAACCATTTGCCAAATTCGCAAATAAAAAATTCGTGCGCTCAATTGCACAAGTAAAAAGTATAACATACTTATGATCGAAATTACCATCGGTGGAGAAGTTTCCATTAATTAGTAATGCGTTTCACTGACCCCACGCTAGTTTTTGTTTTTTTAACATGATTTACAATGCTGCGCATCACATCTGCTAAAAAAGACATTCTAGCAGCATCGCGCGCGTTAATTAAATTAAGGAAAAAACCGCCCTTTCACCAACGCCAGGTGACGACAGACTAACAACGCAAATTTCATCTGCAAGGTGTAAAGCGACGCGCATCGTACGTCGAATCTAATTTCGCTTAATCCATTTGAACGGATTCGCAGATCCATGAATCTGCTGCAATATGCCGCCGCGTTAAGCGATGCCAAATCCCCGCGTCCTCACCCGAGCCGAAGGCACCCTGGAAGCCAAGGTGGGCGGACGCAGAGGCGATAAACGGCGAGATAGAGAGAAGAAGAGAGGGCGCCGTGAACTTATGCAATGCTGGAGACAGACTCCTTTGCGGGTGGCGTCATCCAGGCGTACAGGAGTTCCCTGGGAAAGCCACAGACGGCAGAGCGGTTTGCGGCCTGCGCCAGCCGAACAAGACACAAGACTCCGATGCGAGACCGCATGCTGATTTCGAGGGTTTGGCAAATCTACTATACGACGGCCGCGGGCTAAAGAGTCCCCTTCCCTCCCTCCCTCTCTCTCTCTTAATCTCACTTAGCTTCCGAACCCTTTACTCCCCTTCCCTTCGCTCCCCATACCACCTTCGCCGTCCTCGCATAACGCACGCAGTCACACCCGGATGAACCGGAGCGGAAATAATCCACAACGCTCCACCGCATCAAACACAATGCAAGTAAATCCCCTCTTAACTCCAGGCGGCGTAATCTGCTCAATCACCCTTAGGACACAGGATGGACCAAAATCTGCCTGATACGTTTTCAAAGCGCACCTACTCAGGTAACTAAAACGCTACTTTTGGACTGCAGAGGGCCATTAATTAGGAAGTGATGGTATGGCCAGCTTATCCCTAGGAGAGAAATCAACTAATTTAAACGATAAATTTATGAATGAGTCGATATTTACACTCGTGCAGAGATTAATATAATACATGAAGAAGCTAAAACTGTAATTTATACGACCAATCAGTTTCAGAACAAAAATTAAACTATCACAGGAAAAATTCGAAATTTTCAAAAAATATTTGTAACTCCTCAAAGCATATGAACACAAAAAAGAAGAACTTTATTTATTATAAAATAATAATAGCTTTTGCTAACTTCCTCGCGGGTAAGATGCAGAAGCTGAAATAAATATCGCCAAAGTCGTAACGAAAACATTTAATTACGTTTCTGCAAAAAATTGGAGGAAAATGATTTATTCAAGTTGGCGGAAGACAAACATTCGGGCGGAATTAAGACAAATGAAACGGAGCCGTTTCATGTTGGAATCTCACATAAGGAATCCCTCCAACCAGAAGTGGAGCAGGGTACCAGCGTGTCTCGTACAAGGACGAAGGCATCAGGTGTTCCACCGCATTACGTGTAGGAGTGGCGTATATGTGTGCGCGTCTATATTACCAGTATGGGAATAGCATTGCGAGATCACCTCCTCTCCTTCAGAGCCATATACTAAGGAAAAGTAGTTTTCGAAAATTGTTTTCCGATATATAACACAGGTATTCTTCGGCACTAAACTGAGCATTAGCTACAGAAAAAAACAATCCGCGATAGAATATTTTTGTGTCAAAATAAAAACACAACTCGAACACTGCTCTTAGAATATTCTGCATATTTACAAATGCCGCTGAAATAGCAGCAATGGTGAGTGATGCAATAATACATATTTATTTTTCCTAACGAAAAAAAAGAGAAAAATAATATCTGTAAAATGCCGATGCAAATTTCAGCAATCCCTCGAGTTAAACTAATGTTTTGATGAAACAAACTTGACGCTCACGGCCTCAACTAAATAAAGAAGCAATGTCACCCACGACTGATGACCCATAAATTTACGTCTTAATAATAAAGAGGATGGGTAAGATGAAGCTAATGTAAAGATTTAAAGTATTTTAGAATGTGGCACAGAAATAGATTTACTTGAGAGATGGCCGCAACAAAAAAATATACCAAATGCAATAAAGCCGCCGATTTCAAAACAAAAGATCCATGGTTATTCAGGGAAGAATGAGAAATTAATCCCTCCTAGAAATAAAGCAAGAGGTGAGGAGGACTAACAGACGACGCGTCGCGCGGGGAAAAAATTGCTGGGCATAGAGGCGTACAAAAATTTAGACACGCTCGTAAATGGCTCGAGGCATTGCTTACGGCTGGCGGCAGACCGGAGCATATAAAGGCCCGGTGAGATGAAGCCGTATAACTTTACAACTCTAGCCGTATTACAGGTAACACCGCGGACGGTTCTCGCTCCGTGTAAAACGATCGCCCCGCGAAAAAATATAGAAATCGTGATATTTGCCTGGAATAAGAGTATGTAGTTAAGATTTCTCGGTGTTTCCGATTCCACTGTAGCCCGATCGTGCACACGCGTATATATCCATACCTTTCGGAATATTAACATGAATACTAAGTATTTCCACCGAAGTTAGTTAACTGGCCGCACACACATAGGACGTTGTCGTAACCGCGGATTTTCGACCCAGATTCGCCCATCGCCCAATTGTAAATGGCGAGTGAGTTAAGCCGCTTGAACCCGCTTCATTTGGCAATAGTCGACTAACACCAATAGCGACGTGAACGGCTTGAACGTGAATGTCTACAGTTACGATTGGGGGTGAGCTATATATCCGACGATATATACACTCTTGGAAATTCGTTCGCATGTATGTAACCAGATTGAATGGTACGGAAGAGATGAGAAATCTAATCCCGAAATAATAAGTGCTTTGGTCGTATGATTTGCATTTTTATGCGTCACATACTATAACCATTTAAGTATTTAACGATGCATGGTCTATAAAATAGGCGAATAAATTCCATAAAGAATTGTCGAGCTCATATTATGGTTGGAATCAAGATTGAGAGACAATGTTTCTCCAAAAGCCACACAGAGGTTGGGAGAACCTGATGGGCATTTCGGGTGCAATGCAGTCGTCATCAATGGCGATTCATCGATGACTGATGACGGCTGCTTTGAAGTTTAAACACACATCCTTTTCCATCCTTTTTATGGCTATTTGAGAAACGCTATAATACAATTTTCACCGCGATCCTTAAAAAGTAGTTTAACCAATGCACTTCAGACCAATCCCTCTTCACAGAAAAACTAAAAGACCGCTACGGAAAACCAGAGTCAAAAATGCATGATCGAGCCTCGTGACCAAACCCGAACCCTTTTAATAGCATTAACTAACGCATTAAAGGAAGTGGTACAACTTGGACAAATCCCAAAATATCTCCTTCTCCCCTCTCTGGGACGAGCTGACCATAGAAATTCGATTGCGTTCCAAGAGCGCATAAAACCAAATGGAATATGAGTTGAACGCCCTCTCCCTCATTCGATTTTGGTCTCGCGAGCAACGGACAAGTGGAATAAGGCGAGGAGGAAGAGAAGCCACTCACTCCAATCCTCCCCGAACGTTTTGAAACTTCGTGGCGCGGAGTCAAACCGACCTCAGCAGTGCAGGGATTCCGAAAAGGGAGGATGAGGCTGGCTATTTGGAGTCGTAGAAATAAGACTAGGGAAAGAGAGAAAAAGGGAAGAATTCTCGTGAGATGAGATCTCGTGTGAATACGAGAAAACCCATCCTCTGGCCCTCCATCTCTCACACCCTCCCATCCCACCTATCCCCTCCCATCCCACCTATTCCCTCCCATCCCACCTATCCCCTCCCCTTCTTCTTCCGTGAGCTAATTAATTTAATTATAGCGCGGGAGCAAACTTCGAGATCCGATCCGCCAGTTTCCACGATTCGGAAGAATTGCCGAGATGAAGACGGCAGATAGAGGAAGGAAGATTGAATGAAAGGAGAGTGAGCGGAAAGGATCCGGAGGAATAATAGCTGGGGTGAGGCGCGAAGGCTGAATTGGCTATTCGAATGTTTGAAGAGGAAATAGAACGATGGGAGTAAAATGACTAGTTACGAAACTCGAAAATATTCTCGCAATGCAGTAGCGGATTTGAAATAAGGCAAAGGTAGGCAATGGTATAGGGGCGGCGAGATTCCCAGGTGGCAATAAAAAAACAGGATTTCAGGGTTGGAATAAAAACATTAATATTACGAAGACTTTTGATTAATTAAGCTATTATGATTCGCAGACGGAAGGATGGACAGACAAACCGAAAACATCAGCAATTATTTTAGAAAAAAGCGCCAAAAAGGGGACGGAAAAATAATTTAGTCTAGGGGAGGGAAATTTCCAAATCTGCCACCGTCGGAATGTTAAGAAATACGTTATCGGTGCGATATTATGCAGATTGGCAGTGAATTAACCCAATTTTTCTGGAGGAATCATAACGAGCTCTCTGTGCGACGAAGCAACGTAAGAACTGAGCGATTACCGAGAATATGATGGGAAGTGCATAGCATCTCTTCCGACAATACGATGTGAATCCACAAGATTAATTTGAATATAATCTAAACACGTGATTAAAGTTGCTGTCGTGATGAGAAATTAAGTGAACTGCCCCTGGAAATAATATCAGTTAAAGAAATAAGATTTTTAATTGCTCCTGATTTATTAAAATTAGAAAAGAAGGCGATGCGTATAATTACCTATCATAATAAAATACGACGTGTCCGTGTGTGTGGACAGCATTTCTCGAAGACCGAGAAACTTAGAGACTTAAGACTTGGTACACTTACTAAAGTGACCTTGAGGATGAGAACCTCGGTGCCAGAATTTTTATTTTTTGGATAGGTTGTGCCATACAAATCATACCCTGACCAGAGGCCCGATTTAATTTTTTGTAAAATTACACAACTTATGTATTTTGAATATTCTTAGCAAAATATCAAATTTGAATCTATATTTGATTTGTTCATCTATATATTAAATGAGTTTTGTCATTGTGTCAGAAAAGACCGATGACACTTCACATTGCGAAAGTCTCGGGTCACCGCACCACACCGCACTGTGGCTCTTTACCATTATATTTTTCCCTCGAATGGTTATTGAACAACACTGATCCATGGTCAGTTAACTACGTTATTGAAATTTATTTTTAGAAATTTATATTTCTTTTTTGTTGCAAATATCGCCTAAAACATTAAAATTAAAAAACCTAATATAAGCCATTGTAGGAAAACCTAATTTGAAAAGAAGATTTAGATAGAAAATAATTGTATCGTGCTATTTTACCATCCTGCCATCTCATGGCAGTAATAGGAACCGGCAAAACCTAAAATGCGGGACCAACGGAGACAGTTTAAATGATCGCCACCAGAAGGCACTGTAGTATTTTGACATGCATTTTTAAAAATTATACCCATGCACATTCCTGATTTCCATTGCATTACTTTAATGTCGTAAAAACATTAAAATAAAAAAGTACGAATATCTAATAGCAGCATTTGTCGCAAAACATAATCTGAACAGAAAAGTTTGATATAAAATATTTATGTCGAGCATCTATCTATTACTGCCATCTCAGGGCCAGACATGGAACTGGTATAACCTTAAATTCGGGACCGTCGGAGATAGTTGAAATGTTCTCCACCACGGGGCTCTGCAGTATTTTGGAATACATTTCTAAAAATAAACCCACCCATTGCATTAATTTACCATGCCGGGTGGAAGTAAACATCTTATTGATGCTGCAAGCAACGCTGCACTAACTGCTAGTACCGATTAAGGGGCGATATAAGTCACTTATTTCGAGAGTACTTTGAGTTTGTCTGAATGTAAATATTAGCGAGTGAACTGAGCATGAAAAATTCGAAACTGTAAACACGAGGCAAGGCCCGGGTAATTAGCTAGTACAAAAATCAAAATTAAAAAAACAAAGACAAAAACGAAATAAAGATGATCTGAATGTAAGCCACGAAATTACGGATGAATTAATATTTTAACATAAAATAGTTAATTAATATTAAAATGTTTTACTTTTATTATTTGAAAATAAAAAGGACAAGAAATTTCTTGGGAAAATTAAGGATCATCTGCTAATTACATTTGAAGGAAAAATCGCAAAGCAGGATAACAGGAGAGAGCGAGGAAAGCTCGCGAAACCATCTCTGAGAAAAAAGTAATAAGAGACTACATAAAGTTTTACAGAAATTAGAACATTTACGTTTAAAATTATCATGTTGTAAACATTATCAACTATTCCTAAAGAAAAGAATTTTCTCCGTTACAAAATTGTTTACCTTCTAGCTGCTTTCCTAGCGAGAAATAAATGCGACGTAGTATATAAACAGGAGAGAAAGAGGAACGCCTTTTGCTATCATAAGCACAAAATAATCACTCCAAACAAACTCGAAAATTAGACACCACTATGCACACAAAAATCTTTTAACGCTAGAAATTGCGGATTCGTCTACCAGACGAGCGAAGCACGAGACACCCAAGCGTGACGATATCAAATAATAAATCCCCCAAAATTTTAAGCCATTACGTCAGATTTCCCTACATTCCACCAAACCGTGAACAAAATAAAACGGAAAGAGGAATGTTTTTCACTTCACTCAGACATCTGCCCGGCATTCAAGACCTAAACGTGCCGACCTTACCCTAGCCGTTACCTCGATTCCTTGCCCTTCTCCGACTCGCCACGGAATGAAAACAAAAAATAGCAACGCATTTTCTTCCTGGCGGAAAAAAGAGAACTGTGGCAAGCCTTTATAGTAAGACTCCCATTCGCATTGAGAATGAGAGAATGAAAAGGAGCGCAGGAAAAAAAAGCTGGAAGAAAGTACCAGCCATCATTTTAAATGGAGAACGACGCGAGGGAGGCGGAGAGAGCGAAGAGGAGAGGGAGAGATGGAGTAAGGGAGAGCCGGTTGGGTAATCAAAGGGGAAATACGGCATGAGGAGTGGGAAGCCGGCCTGGAACTCCGGGAGAGGAATTTGGGAAGCCTGCTGGAAGAGAGAGGGGAATAGTGGAACAAAGACGGGACGGAGGAAAGGGGAGGGAGGGGTGAGAGGGAGAAAGAGAGATATGATAGAGGGTGGGGAGAAAGGAAAGGAAGGGAAGCGGGAGGGAGAGAGGTGGAGGGAGAGAGGGGTGGAGAGAGAGAGAAAGGAAGGAGGCAAGTGACGGAAGCGGAAGTAATTTCGTGAATGGGTGGAAAGGAGTGGGATAAGGTAGAGAAGAGAGTTGGGAGGGGAGAGATAGAGTGCAAGATGGGAATAGGAAGTGCCGAGAGGAGAAGTGGGAGGTAGAATCCACCCTTCTCCCTCTCCTCTTCCTTACCGAAGACAGGAGGCAACCGAGAGGAAGAGAAAGAATGGAGTGAGGGAAAGAGTGGGAAGGATAGAGGGGGGAGCGGATGGATTTCGGAGTGCGGGGGACTGAAACGAAAGGTGGGGAAGGTGGAAAATTAGGGGAGCGCACTTTATTCAGCGCCCGAAACACAACCATTTCTACTTGATGCCCAAAGTGGGCGCAGGAGACGACTCCAAAAGGATCATTCTCGCAGCATTTCACCGGGTAATCGGGATTCGTTGTTGCAAGGAGAGATGGGCTCAAAATAAAAAGGAATAAAATGCTACTGCTGACCGCCTAGGAGATTTTCTTGCTCAAAACGAATGTTTATTTCTAAATAACTGGAAATTGATGAAAAACCTATCCTGTCGAACATAATGATGAGGAAAAAGTTACCCTTCATGGAATTCTGAACGAATGCACTCCGCGAGAAAATTAAACGCAAATTTATTCTTCACAGCATTAATTCCCTTTGTAGTAAATAGCTAACGGAAGACGCATGTACATTTAATTTGTTGCATATATTCGTTTTAAAACTCCATATTCACGGCTTTTCGTTTTAGTGAAATTACTGAAGGTCTAAAAAAGTCAAGAATGTTGAATGATTCATCTTTCTCGAGTAGTCTTAACATTTAGCATTGTAAACATGAAGATGAAAATGTTCACACTCCAGAAATTTCATGACTTACGGATTACTTGACTTAAGATATTTACCTTGAAAAATTAGAACGTCCAAATCTTCAGTCCAACGAGTAATGCAACTTTGCTCTCGACTTACGAAAGATGATTATGATATATAGCCATAAGGGAAGGCCCCGACTCATAACGAATATTAATTCTACACAAAATATGGGGACAATATGACAGAAACACATTACTATCGCAATTATGTCAACTAGAAAAACCTGCCGCTTCAAAGAAAGGTTTTTTAATAGCTATTGAAACTGCAGCAGAATACTTGAAAACTGCGTGCGGTGCCTTAATAAATAACCACACCTTTCAAAATTAATTTGAATAGATTAAAAACAATCAAAGACGGAATATTTTAATAAGGGGTTTTAAGAAAATCTTTATCCAGAAAAAGTGAATTAAAACATATAACATTAAAAACTGGAAAATGCAATCGGAGTCCCATTCAAATTATTTATAAACGCATCATGAAACCCAAAAATTTTCCGATAATCACTTTTATCCTTACCCATTATCCCGCTTACGTCAATGCTAACATAATCCAACGAGAAAAGAATATCGAAAGCCTAACGCAACCGAAAACGCTTCAAAATCGGAGCATAAATAACACCCTCTTAATCATATCGAACGATGAGGTTTTAATCCCTCAATCAGCTTCGCCCAAAACTCGAGCAGAAGGGAGCATCCGATCCGATAAAGATTGTTCTCTCTAAAGATTTAGACCGCTGAAAGTTGCCTATGACTCGAGTAATTCCGGGATATAGGAGGAGGAGGGTAGGGCGAGGCAGGGACGAGGGTGGGGCAGAGGGGAGGTGGATGGGGTGTTAATCAACGCGAGAAGAATTAATTGCACCTCGAGAGGTGGGTATGAGAGCCACCCGTCCCTTTTAACACGACCGCACCTTTCGCACAGCACGCCCGACCTGGAGGAGGAATGGGAGTCGAGAGAAGTGGGAGGTGGAGAGGGATGAGGAGGATGTCGGCGTCTGCCCACCCAGAACCGCCTCGCCCTCACCCTCTCCGAACAATCCTTACAGGAAATAAATCCCGAGAACGGAAGGGATATATAGAGGGGGAGAAACGAGGCGCAAGAGGAATACGAAGAGAGGGAAGAACCCGAGGTCCCTGGCGTCAACAGCGCAGAATTGAAAACCAGAAAGATTAGAGAATTTTTCATCAGGGATTCCAGAGTGAGAGAAAGAGAAAAAGAAGCGACCCCTAAAACCGTCTCTCGTCAGACTGGATATCTAGAAAAAGAGAGAGGGGGAGAGAGGAGGGAAGGCAAAAGTCTCGCCGAAAGAAAAAGTCGGAACAAACGGGAGTCGCCCGAAAAGTTAACACAATCCACAATCGCGAGGACCGAAAGAGACAGGAGGTCAAACCGACAGAGGAAAAAAATGGACGGACGTGTCAGCTGAAGCGAAAACGGCAGAGGTTAAAAAAAAATA
Source organism: Tanypteryx hageni (assembly GCA_028673005.1). NCBI lineage: Eukaryota > Metazoa > Arthropoda > Insecta > Odonata > Petaluridae > Tanypteryx > Tanypteryx hageni. The sequence continues at coordinate 74,078,941 of CM054116.1, read as the reverse complement.
ACTCCGCGCAGCACGGGACAAAAAGAAAAGAGTTCGTGGGGTCAGTAGGCTACCTTTTCCCTTCCTTTTTTATATCCCTTCCAGGATTGAGATGAGGAAAAAGACAGCCTCCCAGTATGATGCGGAAAAGAAGGATAGATAGAGACAGAGAGCGAGCGGATGGATGGTGAGAGTTGGAAAAGAGGTAACGTAAGAACGTAATGTCTTAAGGGAATGGGTGGATGGGAGGCGAGGGAAGGATGTGGTGTGAGGCTTACGGAGAAGGAAATAATGAAGAGTCCAAGACCAAAAGTTTTCTCGCCTTCCATAAACTTCCTGCTGTCGTTAATCAAGTGCGAGGGAGATACAAGGATGGGGACGGTGCGAGAGGGACACAGGAAGAGGGAGAAGGGAGAGGGGTTGAAAAAAGAGACTACACAAGTCTTGCGACGAGAAGACAGAGATAAGAAAGGAATAAGGGAGTATGATACAGTGGGAGGGCTTAGGTTAAGGGGAGCGTAGAGGGAACCTTGAGGTGGAACTATAAGCTGGGTTACAAGACTTGGATGGAATGCGAGGTAGGGATGGGTATGAGGGAAACGTAGGTGGTGGTGGATCCTTGGATGATATATAAGGAAGATAGAGAGAGAAAAGGAGAAATGGCAGAATTAGGTGGAGAGTTTACCGCCATGATGAGAGAGAGAGAGGGAGAAAAGAGAAGGATGTGGGAAAAGAGGGGTAAATGAAGAGTGGGAGGACTCGGGGATTAACCTTTAGCAGGCAAGGTCAGCGGAGTGGAAAGCCCTGTTGAGCTGAGCCACGCTCCCGGCCCAGAAGCCAAGGGTATACATATGTGGGAACGCTTGGGCCTTCATCCCTCGAGAGAGAAAGAGAAGAGAGGGGGGTTTGGGTGGGGGGTACGTGTACGTGTGTGTGGGTGAAGCAGAGACGGTGCTCGCCTCTCCACGCCTAGTCTCGCTCTCGTGCTCTGGGGAGAATATAGGTGACAGCGACACGGTATGAAATGGACGAGGACGAAAACTCCCGCTAATTTGATTATTTTTGCGGCCGCGGGGGGGAAAGACCGTCCTAGTGGGATATATAAGGCCGAGCTGGTCATAAAACTATCCGATACTTTGCCAGGGATAAAGAAAAGGGAGTGAGGCAGACAGCTTCTATAATAAGCGTCATTTTCGAGAAAGGTGGATCCGACGTTTTCCTCCATCACTTTCGACAAAAGAAAATAAATCTGCAGGACGCGCCATTTTGCGTTATGGAGAGGGGTTAGACGGCTGGGGAAAAAATTTTTAGACGTGAAAAAGTGACGAAATTGGAAAATCTGGGCGTGGGTGAGTCAGAGAGTAAAGTGGGAGGAGAGGTGGACTGGAAAGCCTCTTTCTGAGGGGAGGAGGAGGGAGTCGGCCCATAAATCAAACGGAAACCCATAACACAAAATGATGAATAGGAAGGATAGGGAAAAACAATTTCAACGGCTAAAACGTCGATGTAACTGAACCACGGGACGTTGGTATTTCAATGTATACGTCCTTCAAAGCTTACTTCTTCGCATATCGCTCGATTTTTCGGGTATTAAACGCGAACAAACAACGGCTTCTCGGGATACTTACAAAAGGAACCGCAAACTGCTATTATTATCGTGAGTAAATTATGACCGCATCGCAAAAAATCTAAGTTAAAGCCACTGCGATTTTTTTCTCCATTTACTGAAAAATGGGCCGATCTAAAAAAGGACTAAAGAATGAAAAATCATTCCACGGCGCCGGAATATCGAGCCGAAAATCGAAATGACACGAATTTATGAACGCCATACATACTCGGCTGTACGGAGAACTTAGCTATGAAGGCAATTACAAGACTGCATCCTATGCATATAGATCAAGTCGAACAAACGGAGGAGGGCCCTTGAGGCCAAACCTAATCAACAACGAACCAAAGTGCCGGGCGATCAAGGCAGAAAAAAATCCACGCGCAGTATGCAAAGCGGCAGTTTCCCCGTAACATAAACGATAAGGCGAGCGAAAAAGAAATGACTCGCCATCTTCTGAGGAAGTTAACCGTCGAGACTCGAGGAAAAGGAACAAAACCTCACTTGGAGTTGAACGAGAAAATAACGCGTAAGGGATTTACTAGATGAAGCTACGATGCGAAAGATAAGGAGAGAAATTAATCGAAAATTGTAAATGGAAGGAATTGGACGGCTCAAAAATAAATAACACGTGTAATATATATGTAAGCGAAGGAAAAATCTCGAAAACCAGTAAATTTGGATAAAAACCCGAATAAAAAGCCGGATAAAAAACGGAGTAAAAAGCCGGATAAAAGCCCATACGTATTTCGATTACCAAGTAACCATCATCAAGGCTTAAGGACTCGAGAGTGGGCAACCGGTGGAAAGAATAGTCCAGTGGCACTCTCTCTTGAAAATGCGAAATACGAAAAAGGATTTATAAAAGGAGGAAGAATGAAAGAAAAAAGAGGCTAACCAAGAGGGAATCGAGCTCGCGCCCTCACGGTTCGAACACACCCACTATACGCTCACCGCCAACAATTACTTTACTATTTAGGCGTGCAATTTTCATAAAAATTCGTGATCCCACTATCGTGTCCTCTCCTTGAAAGAGGTTGTAATAAATAATAAAGGAAGCAATTCTGAATACAATATAACTAAATTATACCACGTTGAACTCAAGATGGTGCTTAAATATAACCTCATGTATTCCTACGGAGAAATTTATCCCCCTTTGCACGGTTCCCTTTACACGGTCTTTCCCAGAAACGAATGTACCGAGCAAGGCGACGGTTGAGTGTATGTATGTATATAAAAATGCCCACGCGAGGTAAAATATAAACTCGACTAAAATGAGAGGATGTTTTGATAGATGGGGGCTAGCTGGGATTGAGACGGGGTAGAAAATGGGCGTCTCCCCTCCCCTCTCAAGGAAAGGCCGTGCGAAGCGGGTGCAGCTGGAGATATGGAGCGGCGGCGACGTGTAAAAATTGCAGCTCCGTGATGGAGAAGGGGAACTTCGGGAGGTGGAACGAGGGAGGAAGGAAATGTTGAACGGGGGGAAAGGAGACGTAACAGAGAGGGTAGGCGAGCCATTCGGACTGGGCTGCTGCGCAACAAAATCAACGCGGAAATTCTCAAGTGCGACTATGTGATTTATGAAGGATTAAAACGGAAATACGATGAATAATTCTTCCAATTCCATATTAAAATCAATCGGCATAAATGCTCGTCATTTAGTTCAAATCTGTGCCAAGATAAACGAGTGAAAAGGTTATTCCAAGATGAAATAAAATCAGAAATAAAATGTTAATTTGTGAGATAATTACTAAATGCAATGAAGGGAAGGAACGAAGGTAGCACAGCAACACGTATCTGTAGCTGTAACAGTAACGTAATTCGAAATATGGATTGGGCGATTATTTGAATTTCCTTCGGATAATTAAGCGGGGTATACAAGTAAGTGCAATTTGGTAATGAAATCATTTCCTTAAAGACTCATAGTGCATTCGAACTATCCTCACGTAAATATGAATAACAATATTCACACATTTTAAAATTATAAAACTCGCTAAATCAGACTTAACCTTAGGAAATTTCATTTCAGGATGAAAAAACGACAGACAATATTAATATGCATTACTTCAATCCACACATAGCATACCATTTTAAGAAAGTGGCCCAGATCTGTGCTTAAAACTATCATCGAACGAATAACCTAATTAAATCCGTAAATATTTACATAAGATATAGGTAGGGAGTAGATAAAGGCATAAGCTAATGTTTGCGGGGATAAAACAAGGAATAGTTAAGGGTTAATCACTAGGGAAGGTAAGATAGGTAAGATAAATTGGCTTAGCAGTGGAAGGGAAAGAGGTGCTACTCTGTACATTTCTCTGTGTGTTAAGTGCGCCTCATTTATTTTGTACACAAAGGACTTGATTTTATTATCTCGTTCGCCTTATGATGCCACGGCCCAATTAAACAAGAGTCCCTTCCTCAGAATGCGGGCTTTTACGGAAATAGAGTGGAAAAATGTTTCTCGCCCTTTTACTCTCCATAACAATTACTCTGAAACTAACAAAATAAAGTAGGAATCAAACGATTTCTGGCAGAAAACGACGAACCCACTGAACACCTACTCTTCCTGACCAGCGAGCCTTTTATGAAGCGAACCGCAAGAAAAACGAAGAGGGTGATCAGAATGCCATAGACGCGCAAGGGGAGAAAGCGGAAAAAGGAGAAGAGAATGCTTTTAAAAAAATTGAACGGAGATAAGGGCCATGTGTGGCAATACAAGTATAAAATACGCGTAGCGCGAGGAGGAAAAGGACTCCCTCTCCCGCCCCCTTCCCATGAAAAAAATTAATAAAACCGCCTTATCGGGGAAAAAGAAAGGGTTGATGTCGCGCGATAAGATCGGGTCGGATGAGGCGAGAGAAAAATCGAGGGAGGAAATGGGAGGAAGAGGAGTATATTGTTAAGAAGGAGCGCAGGAGCATAACCATTGGCTCGGGACGCGGAGAAAAATGAGGGGTAATATGGATTGGAACGCAAGCGAGGCGAGGAGGAAGGGTTCGAGAAAGGGTCTATGAGGGGGAAGTATGGGGTGCCAGGAGTTTGGCCGAAAAAAAGAGGCGACGCCACTGGGGAAAATACCAGACAGAGGGAATAAAGGATCGATGGCATAAAAAAAGGAGACGGCATATATAGATAGCATTGTGTCCGATTTACATTTTCCACATTTCGTAATTCTGAAGGCTATTTGTAGGGACGTGAATGCCACTATTCAATATCATGACCACGTCGAAATCTTATATTTTTCCTCGGGATGGATCGTTTAGGATCACTCTATGAAGACTGCATCGGGTAGTCTTTCCTCTGTCTTTCACGGATGTGTGAACAAAACTCGATCGACTGGCCAACTTTTGTATACAATGACTCGATAAAATTTATCTGACAATGAGTAATACATTCTGAGAACCAACGTATACGCCACAATATCCATCTACCTAAATACACAAGTGTATGTCAAAAGATAACCGGTGGGTAAAGTGGTCCTAAATAGTTACATCGATAAACACCAGAACGTACTTACATTTTCATCTGGTAAAAACTACAATTTTTCGGAGTATAACACATGGGAATTGTTTTAAACGAGATAACGGTGGATTTTAAAAATCGATGGAGCGAAATGGTATGGGACGACGACTCAGAGATGGGGGAGGGGGAATAGACAGACGAGTTTGGTGCGTGGGAAGAAAAAAAATAGAAGAGAAGGGGAGCGGAGGAGTCATTAAGGATGGTGACGTGATGACGAGCCCGTTGCCTCTGGAAGTTTGGATAGAGAGAGATGAGAGACTAGATGGCGTACCAGAGGGATCGCAGAAATATGGTAAGGAAGTCAAAGGACAGAGATAAAGAGAGAGGGGAGGGAAATATAGACGAAGGAAGAGCGAAAGGAAAGGACAAGAGGGACGAATTAAGATGCGAAAAAAGGGACGAAGTACAAAGTCATAAGAGGCGGGCAGGCGAAAATGAGAATCGAAAGTTTTTTATCGAGCTGGAAGAAAAAAATACGGAGCTTAAGGAGTCGGTGTATAAGGAGGGCAACCCGACACTAGAGAAAGCTGAAGTTCGAGGACGACATGTATATCCAGAGGAACAACCTTCCTTCGAGAGGATGAAGAAGGGGTTAGATGGAAAGAACGGGCTCTGGGTGGAAGGGGGAAGGAGAGCAGAAATCACCTTCCCTCCATGCCACAAACAGACTCTACCTCCCACGCCTCCTTCACAACGGGGCCACGCCCCCTTCGTCTACTCCCTTTCTCCACCCAAACATACCTCCTTTACTCACTCTCCTCCTACGGGAGGGTTTGGGAAGATGATGAGAGAGGGGTTGGAAAATGTAGAGAGAGAAGAGTGAATAAAAACGTGTTTGTTCTGTCTCTTCACTTCTTTAACAGACCCGTACGCGAGAGAGTGAGAGGTACAGACGAATTATGACGCAAAATTAGTTAAGAGTGAACGGAAGCAAAAAATACGCAAGAATTAATTCATCGGGCAATGTGTGACGTAGGTAAGTCCGTAGCCATAAAAGGGTCGAGTCTGACATGTGTTCATTCAAAGGACAAAGTAGCCTTCTTAGACAGCAATTCGCCCTTCGTTGGTTCAAATTAGGAAACCAAAGGCTCGTTTCCATGAACAACGACGGGAGAGAACCGATGGGGAGAGGGGAAGGAGAAACAGGATGATGGGTGGTAACAGATAAGTGAGCGTGGGACGAGTAAAAAAGCGTACGAAAAAAACGAAACGAATAGATCTGCCAACACGGAGCGATTATTTTTATTCCCAAGCCCTTCTGTTTCTATGGAGCAGGAGAGTCATAAAATGTGAAGCGGTTCGGAGGGCGACATCGGTTAACACAGCATTTGCATCCACATCAGCGGCTGCCGCAGGGCGACAAATCAGGACCTCCAGTAAGATATTTAACCTCGCATCTCATTTCTCCCTCTCTCTCTCTCTCGTATAATATCCTTATTTCTTTACCTCTCTCTCTCTCCTCTCGATTCATAACCGCATCGGGAATACGAGAGGAAGCATAGGTAACGGGTCGGGGGAGAAGGAGCGACACCAGCGAAGGGGGGAAAAATCTCCGATAGCATTTATTAAAGAGTGGCACGGTGGAATGGGGACAGAAAAGAGAGGAAGAGGACGGAGGGCGAGAGAATCGATAGCCGTCGTTAAACTAACGGGTTCAAAAGGGTAAAAACGTAACATCGTCACGATCGCGAGAAGGAAAAAAATGTACAAAGATTCTTTCTAGACGGCTGAAACTAATTGCGTGGATAAATCACTATTTTTCTTTATCAATTACAGCTAATAGGAAGGTGGTTATTCGACGCTCAGTTAAGATGTCATGCGGCTCGTTAAAGCGGGAGAACTTAAAATTATAATAGGCATATACTTCCGATGTACGTATGTAGAATACCTTGAATTTGCCGAACATTAAATATTTAAAAAAGGCAAAGCTGATGCCTACCGCGAATCGCATAAAATAGTGATGGATTAAATAATTTGATAGTATATCAAAATATGGCATTAGCTTATACATACATGCACATATATTACGCTTGTATACTAGATCTAAGGATCGAAAAATGAACAAAATAATCCAAACCCGGCAAAAAAAACAATCACTGAAATTGCGCAGGTCTTACCAGCAATATTAATCAAAATCTCGGGCGTAATTTCTTAACCTAGACGGGCCGCCAAAGATATTCGTCACACGAGCGACGCAGAGCGAAATGTCCAAACGTGTCCAAAAGCGCCACCACTCAGACCAACCGTGAAAGGCCATTCCACCCTACGCCGCTGTCTCTTAGACCGTATCTCCAGAAACTCCCCCTCCCACTCCACCGCCACCTGTCACCCGGCGTCCCACACCCTTTCGTCTTTTGTCTTTCTCGCCTCATTTTTCTCGGGCGTCACGCTCTCTCCACCAACCCCTCTCTTTTTCTACACATCTCCCCCTCTGCCCTTCCGCCGCCCAACCTACTAACCCGCGAGCGGTCTTCCAATCTCTTTATGTGCCTTCATTTGTCTTGCTCGCCTCTTTCACAGAGAGAGAGAGAAAGAAAAGATTGAGAGAGAGATATATATGGAAAGAGAGAAGCAGAGAAAGAGATAGATATGATGTGACAAAGATCTCATATATTCTAACCTACATGTAACACCCGCAACCTCCATCTCGTCTGCCGTTTCCCTCTTCTTCCTCCCCCAACTCTTCTCTCCCGAACCCCTGCTAATCCCTAAGCACACACATACATGACCTACAGCGACAAAGACCAAATCAATCAAAGTTACACCGAGGGAATGAAACAATCAATCATCGTGTCTTTTTATTTACACGTTTTTTATCTGAGGTACAACCTAAATAGTTGGAGGTCGGACAAGGTTTAAGCACCAGTTGCGAGATATGAAGGAAAGCAACTTACTTATTGTTTTTACTACGATGAAAATTCCAAGTAGATTGAAAAACTGAAAATAGCAGTAGACAAGGGAGTAAGGGCACAGCAGATTCGATTTACCGGAAGAAATTATCGCAACAAATAAAAGAGGGCATACACTTGTGACACGACTCTCGATTTTGAAAAATCATTAATAAACAAAATCTAAATGAATTCATGATACGTTTATGAGACGGAACTTAGTCCTACGTGATTGTGAGTCATAGACATTGAGAAAAGAAGACAGAGTAGACAAGTAGCTTCCTTGACGTGTCTGTCGTCGACTGCGTTAAGTTGGATCGAGATGATGCAAATGAGGAAGAATAAAAGGAAAAAAGATAAGCTTAATTATTATAACTACGCAGAAAAAATGGGCCAGCTTTTAAGACTACAACGGAGTGTTGAAGGGAGTCATTGAGGTCAGAATGCTAAAAGCAAAGAGGTAGGAATAGAACAGGGAACAAGAATAAGCGAGGAAGATAGTTAAAAGAGAGAGAGAGAGAGAGAAGAGCTTTAGATAAGAGTGAATAATACCAAAGAATAAAATTAAAACCCAGCGACGCCAAAAAATTTCGGAAAACTAATATTGTCATCAATAACGAGATGCATCAAAAAATTGGCCACCGTGCAAAACTATTTGGGACGTTCTGCGGCTGATCGCGCTAATTGCGAGACTTAGGAACCAACCAGACGGAGGAAATTCCTTCTCATAATACACAGGTATTATACGAAGCATCTGCGCATTCTATGGGCTACGCATATAACTTAATGATAATAGTAAACCATCGATACTTTGCCTCCTACGAATCCTTCCTTTTCAGCTCACTCGTCACAAACGGGAGGATAGATTGTTTTCGAGCAATGGACCCAAACTACGGCTCACGGGACATATCCATAAATTTTTTTAAGACACGCATATTCGTGTATGTTCCGGAAAATGATGTCGTTGGACATCAGTAACGAAATCTACACTATATTTATCAAGTGAATGCAATACTTTATATATAATATAACATCATCAGCCTTATTCAATCCATTGACGGATATATATATATATATATATATATATATATATAGATAACTTCCCACTTCTACCACGCTTCTTGCAATAGGCTCCCACCCCTGCGGAAAACCTCGCTGCCTCACTTGCCCTATCCACCTACCATCATCTTCTTTCTCGAGTCCCTCCACCAACATCACCTACCCCATCACCTCCAGAAGCAACTGCACCACCCGTAACGTCATTTACCTCCTTACCTGCACCCTTTGTCCCGCGTTTTACGTAGGCCTCACCAGCAATCCGTTAAACATCCGAATGAACGGTCACCGGAATAGCGTTTCTCTCAGACGCCCCCTCTCAGTTGCATTACATGCTAATACCCACAATGTCCCCTTCAATAGTTGCTATAATGTTAGGATTATTCGCGCTTTACCCTATGACACTCCTGCCCCCCTTCTCCGACACTGGGAACTAGCACATATCCATCTTCTCGACTCTTTCTCTCCGCCTGGCCTCAACCTCCGCTAACCCTATTAGCCCCCTTACAATGTCTCCTTGTTACTTTGTAGTTATTCGCACTTTCCCTTACCACACTTCCTCTTTATTGGCTATCCACCCCTCCTACTTCCCACCTCCTCCAATCATCAACCTTCCCACATCACCCTGTCATTCCCCGCCCAGTGTGTCACTTTACGTTACTCTTTCGCTGAAGAAGGGCATAGGCCCGATAAGCTTGCGTGTGTTTTTGTGTTCGTGTGTTTTACGTGTCTCTTCGACGCCCCCAGCAGCCTACCAGCTTGGTCCTCAACTTGGTAAGTGTCCGCTGAGCTTCCCTCAACACCCTGTTGCCACCCTCATCACTACCTTTTCTTTTCCTTTAGTTAATATATATATATATATATATATATATGTGTGTGTGTGTGTGTGTGTGTGTGTGCATATATATACACACACAGCGCTGTAACTCGGGATAAACTACCAAATATGCGTCCCCTCCATAAAAAATTCTTTAATACCTATATGGATTTAGGGCGTACAATTAATAAATAAACATAACCTATAAATGATATAATTTCTTACTGTAAATGTACATAATTTAAATACAAAATTATAAATATAATTACATACATAATTACACATACGTACATAATTTAAATACAGAAAGTATAAATATTTTAATATTAAAGAGTCATTCTATGTGATTTTAATGCAGCAAAACTCATCAATAGCATCATCGAAATTTATAGTTTCTGCTATGCGTAATTTCTGGAACAAGTATAGTAGTGAAATTTCCCGTCCTTGTGACATGCACAACATGCCTTTAACAATTTTTGCGCCCTTGCTTTGGTTAAGTCCGGGGCAGATGCCCCGCCCTAATTACGGCGCTGTGTATGTATGATTGTGTGTGTGTGTGTATATATATATACATATACTAGTAGAAGGTGCTTGCATTCTGCAAGCATATCATCTCACCTTGAAAAAACATTCCTTTTTCAGACAGATATTTCATCATTACAAATATTTTTTTTATTCTAAAGATTTCACCTCCACAGTGATGTTCGTTTTTCCCTTATGCAAAAATAATAGATTAAAACAATCCCCAAACTTTGCAATTTAAGAATTTATACTTTCTTCTTTATGGGGTATTAATGCTACACATTTTTGCCAAATTTTAAAGTTGTAACAATTCTAGAAGTGAAATAATATTTTTCTAATTGTTTAAAATTTAAACATTTTTAACGGCCGTCGCAATATATTTATGGAGAGATACAAATGTTTATTTGTGCAAATGCACTACTCTGTAAATAACTTGAAAATTTCAGCTTCCTAGCTGATCCCGTAGTACCTAAACAGTTATCTATTTGTTTAAACTTTAAGAATTTTTAACTGCCAAAGAAATTAAAATATCAAAATTTGTATAATCCCTCTTTCGTTTTTTTTAAGAATTCTACTTATTAATAAAATTTCAACTCCGTTGCGAATTTTTAGTGGCCGCATTGTTGCACATTTTCAAGATTTTCGTTTTTTCTAGTCGGTTTTGCACAAAATCCTTCCTATGAAAAAAATTTCGATTCTCCAGCTCATCTGGAAGTGCCTAAACATTAGTATCCTCCTATATGTTATATCCTCCTCCTCCTCTGTAAGCAACGTCTATATATAATGATAAAGTGCGCGTGACGCATAACCAAGACAAAAAAACCAAAAACTGAAATTAACGCACGGCCAGACCAGTCATTTTAAAGGTGGGTTGTGCTCCACCAAGTGATATATAAAGTCTCGTGTGGCCCTTTTAGTAAAACGTTTGGTGGTTTTAAGGGTTATAAGGTCGTGGGAATGGGATCGGGTGAGGGCGGAAAGGGTTAAAGAGCAGAAAGAGAACGAGCCCCGAGGAGAGATTGCACAATCTAATTTCTGGCACTCGCATAATGGGACGAGAGAAAACGACGGGGAAGGAGAGGAGGAAAGGAGATCACAGGATAAAAAGGTAAACGGGAAGCCAACACGGATGTCTCCCTCTGCCTATGCGGAAGAACACAAGACACCCCTAAAAGAAATAAAAAAAATTACCCCTTCACGCGCGGGAGCAAAAGGATCAACGGGCAAGGGGGGCGGAGAATAAGACGCGAAGAGAATTTCGAAGACCGTTCGACCGTTAATCCCCCCACTTCCGCTTCAAATGCCCGTAGCTAATTAAACGGTTCCGTGGACGCCTAGCGGGGGAAAACGCGCGTTATAACCGAATGGGAAATAGGAGACGGTCGATCGAAGAAGATGAGACAGACGCGCAAGCTGCGAGAAGAGGGGTATGAGGGAGGTGGGAGGAAATGAAACGTCTCTAATGAAATGATTCCCAGGGTGACGCTTCGCGAAACGAAGCACGTGAGGGAGCTAAGACACTATCGCCCAAACGGCGGTCGGGAGAAAGGGGCATTCCGAGGAAGGAAAGGGAGGGAAGATGTGATGGGGAGGAAGAAAAGAAGAGGAATGGGGAAGGGAAGAGGGGGATTGGGAGAGGAAGATAGGGAGAGAGGGATTGGGAGAGGAAGAAAGGGAGAGGGGGATTGGGAGAGTGGGAAGGGGGAGAGGGGGAAGGGGAGAGGGGGAAGGGGAGAGGGGGAAGGGGAGAGGGGGAAGGGGAGAGGGGGAAGGGGAGAGGGGGAAGGGGAGAGGGGGAAGGGGAGAGGGGGAAGGGGAGAGTGGAACGGCCAACAAAATCCCAGTGATGAGGGAGTCAAAAGGGAAGCCTTCCAAATTGTTCGTGAGACAAGAGAGAGACAACCGCAAAAGCAAAAAGAAGCGGAAGGACGGAGCTAAGAGGGGAAAAGGGACGAGATCGGTCAATTGGTTATATGTTTCACTTAGAGCAACTTGACACAAACACAAACGGACGGCTAATATGTATCAATAATGGCAGAGCTAATCGCTGGGAAAATAACGAAGTCTCCTACTCGTCCCTTGCTTAAATTCGTTATCATTCACCGCAGTCATAAATAACTTTAAAATTCGCTAAATAACTAGAAGAAGGCAGTAGTAAATCTTGTTTAATTATCTTATCTTATATATCTATAAAAGTGTTTGTATGTATGTGTGTGATTCTGTAACTCGAGAACTCGGAACGTAGAAGCAAGAGAAAGGTATAATATTAATCGCAGTGCAGAGAAAGGTGGTGTAGTAAGGTTTTTAAACCGATTTGATTGACCATTTTTAATTTTTTAAATATTTTCTCTTCTAATTTTTTCCATTTGAACAACATGGGAATGGGTGTAGACAAATTTTAATTTGGACTTTAAAATTACTAATAACCCTAGTACGAGTTTCCGAGTTGAACCTAGAGACGCAGAAATGAATGAAGCTTTGTTTTCTTTCCGTCGAATTTCAAATACAGACAAAAGATTTCCAAAATTACACTTTTAGCAGTAAATATTTGACATTTTGTAATCGAAAACTTATGGTTATCATGTATATCCAATTGTTGCCGATTTCTTGAACTAGGAAAACCGGGTATGCGAGTTTGTTATTTTTATCATGGTAACGTAAATAAACAAACTTCTGTCAATGGCATTGTTGGTATTTTGAGATAAATATTAGCGCAAGCTATATGTGAAAGCGACTTCGTAAATGCAAGAGGCATATTTTTAAGGTGTATAGTGCAAAAATTGCGGAAAAAAGTAGAGAAAAATGTAAAATTTTAAATAAAAAAAACTTCTTCAGAAATGCCAAAACTGAAAAGTTCAGAACTTGAAACATTTGCCTGCATCAAAACAATTAATATTTTATTAAGTTGGATGTAACATTATTAACAAAGAATCAAAAAATTCTGAAAGTTATTCAGTAATAAAAAAATTGTGTTTAGTTTCGAAAATTAGCGCTTATTAACGGGAATGACTCATAAAATTCGCAAGATTGGCTCTCAAAAAGTTCATTATCTTTGACAGTGAACCCAACTCACTCCTGGTGTACATATCTTTCGCTAGAAATGCGAAGTCTTATGTCTGCGATGGGTCTTCGCTGGCGTTGAAATCGCAAGCTGAAATTCTTCAACGGGAAATTACTCCGGCCCAAACGTAAACCCTTAATTATTTAATCGCATTGTGCCAGTGAAGACAACTTTACTTAAATTTGCAAGAAAATGTGATGTATGATCGAAATAATGCCCAACCGGGCCTTCATGGAGAAATTCCTGTTTTTCATAGTTTCCCTTTTCACTGTGTCAATTTGAAGTATTTTTGTTAAAAGAATCTTTGCTAAATTTCATATATTGTAGTAATACAGGACTGTTATGCAATAGAAAGTTGAATGATTAACATTCAAACATAACTTTCTTATCAATATTGAATCAATAAATAAGTAAAGATGGAGACTACGGCGAAATTGATGTTAAATAGAAATTAACTTTTTTACCGTAAAATTTTACGGTAAAGGAGTTAATTTCTATTTAACAATATTGAATCAGAATCCCGAACAACTTTGAATTGAGTCAAATAACTGGCAACTTTTTCGCACTTAAAAGTGTTTCTGTATACTCGGCATTTATTATTTGTTCTTAACACGAGCAACGTTCGGGTACTTCTGCTAGTAACTTCTAAAATAATGAGACGATGACAATACTTAGCGTAAAACCCACACTTATGAAAATCATTGAATGAACACAACACGGTATTTCCCAACCATAAATACCTTACGTCAAATTAATGCTTATGGACGGCAAAAATGATAAAATATGAACGTTTCTGAGAAGGAAAAAATATCTAACGGAATAAAAAGAACACATGACGTTCAATTACGAATTTAAAACTGCATAAGAAGCTATCATATTAAGAGGGTTCTATTAATCACACCAAGATCGAAATAACTTCACACTCCGGTCATTTCACAGCCGTAATCATCCTCAGCGAATACCGCCGTGAAACTAGGTCGATTATTTTATTCCAACGAGGATAATACCCTACGGAGAGTAGACGTACTTTCCGGACGTTAATTAAACTTTTTCAAAGCCGAATACATCGAAGAGAGAGCAGCCCTCCCACAAAAGTAAAAATAAACTAAAACTAATAACTCCGCGGCATTAGCGGAGCCATAAAAATGAAACTTTGCCAATCACCAACACTCAATTAAATGACCAGATGAAATGAAAAAAAAGAGAGAAAGCTCTTCCTCCGAATTCACTCAATCGAAACAATAGCACGGGCTTTAAAAAGGCAAGGAGGCTTCAGCGGAAGAGATCGAAAACATCGGAGCGAAAATGAACGACGCCCACCGAATTTCCTTTCGGGGGGGAAATAAAGAGCGCAAGTTCCAAAAAGAGGAGAGGGAAAAAAGACGACGGTTCCACAAAATTTAGCGTCAGTTGCGAGATAGGAAGCTTTTGAAAAAGAGAGGGAGAGATATGGCAGGCGGGGGAGAGGAGGGAGGAGAGGGAGGGAGGGAAAGCGGGAATAGCGACGGAGTTCGGTGGGGAGGGAGAGAAAGGGAGAGAGGGAGAGAGAGAGGAAACGGAAAAGGATTCGAAATCGGAAAATAACGAACGAATTTGAGGAATGGTTTAGGTGACGGGGAGGAGTGGAAGGTCAGGAAAGGAAAGGATTGTAGAGTAAGAAGGGGAGGGAGGAAGAAAGGGGAGGGAAAAATGTAGGGGAGGGGAGACGTTAGGGGAGGGGAGAAGTTAGGGGATGGGCGCGACGAGGGAGGAAGGAGACGCCCGGAATGGAGAAAAAATTGGAAGAGGGTAGAGAGAGGAAGGAAGGATGCGGGATTCCGGCGGTACGAGGCGGGCACGTAATGCGTCACGTAGGTGACAAACGGAGAGCAAAAAGAAGAGAATCGAATGGAACGAAGGTATAAAGGGAGATGAAGTAAAAATAAAAGTGGAAAAGTGGGAAATGCGAGGTAGGTGGGGAATCCAGGACCACTGCGGCAGCCGCGAGGACCTGCCACGCATTCTAACAGTTTAACACTTGGCAAGCTGAAACCTGCTCCTTAAATCAATTCAGTATTAATAAAGAATATATGTAGTTAATTATAAATATACATACATATATTTATGTATATTTATATACTTAGTCGTTCGTAATTACCATATAATTATTGATAGTTGCCACAAGGACGCCCAATTAAGAATGATGATGAATAGAGATGTAGAAAATAAGAGCGAGTGAGAGGTGACGGGCAAAAATTGGGGTAAACATAACGAAACGAGGGAAATAAGAGGAAAAAGAGATTTAAACGTGAAAATATTTCTGAGAGGGAAAAGGGGGGGGGGGGGGTTCAATCTTGATGCTGGAAAGGATATGAGAGAAGAGGATCTGGGGAAGAGGAGAGGATGGGATGCGATGGAGATAAGGAATGGGAACAGCGAGCGACCGGGTAAAACCGAACTCGAAAGTGAGTGGAAAAAATAACAAAATAAAATAAAGTTTAATAGAAGAATCCGGGACTAAAACTGAGAAGCATACCAGCAATGGGTATGTAAGCATGGGTATATGCATTTTAAAGGTATGTGTGAATGCACGCACGCATGTGAAAAATTCTCGACCATAGACCTTGATCCCGACGCAAGGGAACACTAACGGGAGGCATTTACTCCTACAAATCGAAAATATCAGTTATATATATCCCACCATGCTTGTTCGAATATACACCAGAACGAAGACAGGAGAAAGGGAAAATGGCAGAGACAAAGTGAAAATTATGTGAAACAACAGAATGCAGAAATGGAATAGGGAAATAAAGATTTAGACTGGAATGAATAGTAAGGGGTAAACAGTAGCAGCGTGGGAAAAGGATGCGAGAGTTTTATAAGAGATAAAAAGGGAGGCAATGGAGGGAGGGCGGGGCGATGAGGTAGGTAGCTGGGGAGGGCGAGGCCGGAAGGGAGGGGACGGAAGGGAGGGGACGTGAGGGAGGGAGGCGGTAAGGAGAGTTTTTGGAAACAAAAGAGGGGAGAAGAGCGGGAAGAGGTTTCAAAAGATGTAAAATATGCAGAGTGAGGCTGGGGATGAAGGAGGAACTGGCGGGAAGTTGTTTTTTCGCCACGGGGAGGAGGAGGAGAAGAAATAGGAGGGAAGGAGCACTCGCGGGACACAGGGAAGGGTTTTAAGGGGAAAAGGCGATGGAGAAAGGCATTGGCGCGTTGGGACGAGAAAGCGAACAGAGAAGAACAATAATAACGCAATAAAATTTCGGACTGCGGGGGGGGAATGCAAGGCCCAGAGAGAAAGGGGTATGAACTGGCGGAGGGGTAGAAAAAAGGGAGGAAAAGCGCGGATGGAACAAAAAAATCTATGGTGCGTTTTGGGAGGGAAACAACAACAAAAAAAGTAACGCAGAGGCGTCAAAGGTGGTTCGGAAGGGAGGGTTGGAGTGGTATATGGGTGGCAGGAAGCAATACAGGCAGAGTGAGGGAAGGGAGATGTGGAATTGGTGTGTGAAAGACGGAGAGGGTGAGAGAGGAGAGAGGCGGGGAAGAGATGGTTTCGTATTCAGGAACATTCGACCGGAATTCCTGCCATAAGTGGGATTCTGCGCGGCTGTTTGGAGAGTGGAGGAACGGGAGAGGAGGGAGAGGGCGTGCAGACACGGGAGTATGAGGAGGGATACGGGATTAGTCTAGATTATTTTAACTTCGGGTCTCTCCCGGCAACACACGACTGAGATGGAACGGATGATGATGATGAAGCAGGCCGATGAATGGAGAAATAAAAATGCTGCAATTGGGACACGATGCACATCGACCGAGCTGGACGGACGAACTAGTCGCGGTATGTGGCAAAAGGAAGGCGTAAACGAGTAAGGAAGGAGCCTCTGCAGCAAACAATAAATGGCGTTTTTTAAAAATATCTTTCGACGGATAAACCGAGAGAAGGTGCACAACGAGACAGAATATTGTACCGATTAGCGAAAAAACTAAGTCACTGGCTGCTTCGGTTTAGGAGTAGGCGCATTAGACAGACAGACGGACAAACTGAACGCACAAGCGGATTTTAAAAAGACCGCTAAAAAGAGCGGATATAAGAACACAGAGGAGAAGAGTTGGAAATAGGAAAGCGTATGGCAAAGTATTGGATAGCGGAATAAGAACTGAATAGAAGAGGGAAAGAAGTACATAAACGCCGAAAAGAATTAGCGAGAAGGGAAAACAGAGAATCGGAGAAAAAAGGAAGAGGGAAAAAGAGGGGTGGAAACAGGAGAAGGGACGGAACATGGCTTAGGGGGCGTCAAAATTCCAAACGCCGCCTGAATGTACGACTGTGGAATTGCCTTTTCTGACATTTCGATTGTCGCGGAAAGCATTAACATTGTATATTGTCTCATTTCGCCAGGAGAATGGCTCGCTCCCCATCCCTCGCTCCTTTATGACTGCTCCGGGGATAATCTTGTACGGGACCCGGCGATAATGAGAAGGGATTAATTTTTTTTTGCGAAGTAAACCCGAGTCACCGTCGATATCGGACTGACTATTGCGGTGCCGCTGATGATTCAGCGGATATACATGTGAGGTTCCTTCGATCTGTCGCATTCATTTCTGAGAAAATTAGTAAATCCAAGAAGTTTTAACAGTAAGGGATTCTCTCCCTTTAGTTCGGCATTTCTCTCATAGGATGATGGCGTGTAGTGCGCCGCCAAATTTTAGGGCGGCGGATTTGCAACTCCATTGAATAATGAAACAAGATTATCCAAACAAAACTCGCGATACTTACTTACCAAAAAATCATTTTAAATTAAATGTGGTGCAGCAATTACATATACTGGCTTTAATAGCTTTAAAATCACCACGGATGAATTGCTTTTTGTGTTCCCAAACTTCATAATTTGGCGTTATAAAATATTACAAATACATTCGAGCGGAAAGCTAAATCGATTACGCGTATTTGTGTGGCAAAAATAACGCGTGCATGCACCAGACCAGGGGTCTCCAACCATTCGATCGCGATCGACCGGTCGATCTTTGGTCCTTCTAAAGTCGATCGCTGAGCGTTCCGTCAGCGCTATTACTTTTTATTGAATCAAGTGAGAAATGTTGAGACGATATAGATTTCGACTTTCGTTGATAAAAGTTCTTATAGCTCATCAGTGAATGTAGCTTTGACAGTGAAGTGGTTCTTTGGCTGAACATATTTGTGAGAGTCAACGTTTTCCTGCATGAATGGAATGAAAACAAAACATCGCACCAGCTTAACAGACAGACTTCTGATAATGGGTGACAGTATTCGAGTTTCAGTATCAACTTAAACACCAGAGTTTTTCAGTTCCGTAGAAAATATGCAGTGTCTGAGTTCACATTAATTCAATAAATAATGGTTCATAACATGATTTTTCTGTTGGTATTAATGAAATTTTATTTTAAGTAAAATATTTTCTTGTACAGGACGAAAACTCAGATCAAGTATTATTCGAGCTTAACTCAAATAATAAGTTTCAATAAATTTGTAAGGCCTGTTATGACGCTGATTTCTATGTCTCCTAAAGTTTGGGATAAATTTGCGGGGACCCCCCCCCCTCTCCCTCCCCTCTTTTCCCCTTTTCTCTCCCCAGCCCCCCCCCCCCCCCCCCCCCGCTCAACAGGATTTCTCGCATTATGGCCCACGTAGACATAGGTACGCGTCTGGGTCGATCCTCGGTAAATTTATAAATGAAAAGTAGATCTAGGTTGGAGACCACTGCACTAGACTATACCGAACCCGAGTCCAACAATAGTCGTTGCAATGGCAATACTCTCGTAATGAGCAATAACAAGAAGTCCAAACCAGGACTAATGCAGGCTGGTTTCCCAAAATTGACCGAATTGATTACTTACATTGACAGGAAATTTTTCAGTATGTGTTAGTCATTCCAAGAAATTTTCATACCATAAATACCATTTATAATTCATAGTATATCAATGATAGAGAAAAATTGGAAAACAAATTAACAGAGCAATATCTGGTTTAAAATACTAAAAGCAATGTCAAAATCTCTTTCTGACAATATTTTGCATGTATTTTTTAAATAAACGAATTTAATAAATGTTACTGTTTATACGATAATATGTATGGATCAACTGTCTATTGCTGAAGGGTGGTCGAATGGAAATGAAAATAACCCATTTGTTCACTCGTCTATGCTCAGGCCGAGTTCGATAATAATTGTCTCCATGACAACAATCCGATAAAATGTGATTTAAAACGCTAAAACGCTGTTTTAGTAGAAATTCAAGAAAATACGATCAATTATCATAATTCTGTGATAAGAATAAGAAGCTACATTCTTTTCCTCTTAGAACAGTACAAACCTCGCTCTGATATCACAATTTTAAGATATTTTAAAGTATTAAAGAAAACATCTCTGCACGATGGACTTGAGATTTCCTATGTAAATCAAATAGGGTAAAAACGATCCTGGAATCGAACCCGGGACTTAATCTTCACAAATTAATATACAGCCCGGACGTAGGCCCTGGCAGCACGAGCTTCATACGAAGTTTCATGAAAATCGGTCCATTGATGCAAAAGATGTTAGTAGGGGACACACACACAGACAGGAGCATTTCATAAGGCTATGTTTCCTTTGGAAACCAGCCTAAAAACTGCAAAAACGCCTGTATGTGGGCGAAATTCAAAGAAATACTATCGATAAACAAAATTCTATGATAAAAATTAGAATCTCCACTCCTTTCCTCAGAGAATAGTACAAACCCCGCTCCGATATTACAATTCTAAGATATTTTAATGTGCAAGAGAAAATTACCCTGCACAATTAATTTCAGATTCCCATTTGCCGTATTACTCGAGTAATTGCCTACATCGCGTAATCGCCCCATATGTGTAATACTATTAGGAGGAAATAAAGTATTATTTTTTCTGAAATGACCACTAACATACGATAAGGGAATATTTCGTATTTGCCCCACACTGGTAGTGGAAAAGAATCGTGCAAAAACGTGGGGCAATTGTACAAGTAAATAAATTGCGAAGGATAGTTCCTGGAATCAATCTTGGCAAGAAAAACTATCCTCGGTAGCTCGTCCCCATTAGCAAGAGAATTCCACCAAGTGTCATGAAAATCGGTCTATTGGTTCAAAAGTAAATAGAGGAGGACAGGCAGATGCAACGAAGAAACTATAAGTCTATTCCCATTCTGTAAAGTAAACTAAAAATCCAATGGGGTTAGCATAACAAGAGTTAAAAAATATAATTAAGGCGCATACATATCTCTATTAAAACGCAAGGAAGAAATCACGAAGGCGGTATGAAATAAATACGATCCAATTTAACAATCAAACAATAAAACACGAAAGCGTTCTGTAGACATAAAAGAGACCACGAAAGGAATTCCTCGCGCAACAATGGGCACGCGTAAATCAGCGCATCAGAGCGGACGACATTTGCCTTCACAAAGCCTCGGAACATCTTTTTAAAAACGAATTAACAAAAAAAAATAACACGCCCTCCTTTCGCAGCGGCCAAAAAATGAAAAACTTTCGAGAACACGCGCGCACTTTCACCCTCTCGAACCGCGATACCAACAAGGGAAACCAACGAGGAAAAAAATATCAGCGTGATGAAAATCTTATTTTTTACGTCGGGCAGCGGAGAGAACTGCAAATTGCGCGACCTTTTGCTCCTCCGAGCATACCTAGCTTTATATAAAATGGAACGGGAAAGAGGCGGGTGTAACCTAAGCAAAAGCAGTTACTCTTGCCTTAATGCGCTATCTCCCACGTGGCATGTAATGACCTCATAATCACCACCGTCCATTAGTGGACTGGTCACTCAGGGATGGGTCGCCCGGATAGTTTGTAGGGAAAAAGGAGGAAGAGGGAGGAATATGAAGGACGGGATAGAGGAAGAAAGGTGTTAAAGGGGAAAACTAGCGGAGCCGTAACGGAGTGGGAAAGGGGGAGGAAGATAGGAGGGGAGATAGGAAAGGAGGAAGGGGAGAGAGGAAGGGGAGAGAGGAAGGGGAGAGAGGAAGGGGAGAGAGGAAGGGTAGAGAGAAAGGGTAGAGAGGCAGGGGAGAGAGGAAGGGGGGAGAGAAAGGGGAGAGAGGAAGGGGAGAGATGGAAGGAGATGGGAATGGAGGAAGGGAGGAGATGAGCGAGAGGTGGAGGGGAAAAGAGATGGAAGGAGATGGGAAGGGAGGAAGGGAGAGAGGAGGGGGGAGAGGAAGGGAGGAGATGAGCGAGAGGTGGAGGGAAAAAGAGATGGAAGGAGATGGGGAGGATGGGAGAGATGGAGTGACAATGGGTGGGGAGAGAGAAGATGGCAGGATGGGAAGCGGGGAGATAGGAAAAGGAGGAGAGGGCAGGAGGATGAAAGGAAAGAGAGGAGAAGCGGGAGTTGAGGTTTAAACTCACGGGAGAGAAAGGATGAAGACAATCATCAATCACGACAGAGGGATTCCCTGGAGGAAAGCGCCCTCCTCCTCCTCCTCTGAGGTGCTAAGGTATGAGAAGCGATTCTAGGCGGGATTTCTCCTTAAGCACTCTTGGCAAGGGAAACGCTAGGAGGAGGAGAATTCGCAGTGCCGTAAGGAGGATAGACGTCGAGGTATACGTTAGGAGTGGTTTGCACTAAAATGGAGACGGAATGGAATAAAGGGAGGTTGCGTGCTGAGAGCGGTATAGATGCTTCTGAAAATTGAATCGTTAAACTGGTTTCGCGGTCTTGCTCATGTAGAAGCACGCTGCGAGAATGGATGCTTGTGAGGAGTGATAAAAATGTGAAACAGATATTCCCGAGCTTAATGGCGCGACGGGCGTTTTAATCCTTGTGTTAACGATAATGCGATAGCATTGGCCAAATATTCGTTCAACTCGTTTATGATACTTATGAAACTTGAAAGTCTTTTACGGGAATAGAGGCATCAAGTCGTATAACAGAACTGCTTTCCGCTGCCATTTCTGCCATGTAAATGTCACATTTAATCTCTGCTTAACTTCTTATTTGGCTTTGAACAATACATAAACATTTGTGTTGAACTCTATTGAGAATAAAAAGAACGTGCCCTGACAGATGAGGAAGAAAATTTTGCTCCTTGTACTTTAAAAATCATTCTGTGATGTGTACAAGATTTAGAGAACTTAAATTACAAGTTGCGGAACAAAGATAAGATAAAAAATTAAATTCTATAATATTTATGAACTCGATTTATAAAATACTTCGACTTGTTCTTATAGAAAGGTTCATTAAGAAAATTATCATCAAAAATTTTTTTCATGTTCTTTGTCAAAATTCTGCTATTAAATACATCGACCAGCTCAAAAGCGATCGCCAAAATTGATTAACGAAAGCATCGAATAAGTTCTACATAACCCCTTGTAGCTGCTGCGACAATTATCCCGTCACTTGATTAAGCGGAATACAGTAATTTTCTACAACTGATGTGTTAGAGTCGATATTTAAAGTCATTTATGTCGGCACCTTTACTCTTACAGGCGCTAATTGACCAAGCTGCTATAACACCACGCGCGATCATAACACCCCGCTGCTGTCATCACTTTTTATCGCCAACAATTACGACGGAAAATTTCGCACCATTCTCGTAAAACGCAATGACCCACTCGGCGACGCTATGAAAAAGCTGAGGAAAAATTCAGATGCCTCCAATGATGGCAATCAAGATGGATGAGACGGGAATTTTGATTCAAAACCGTGGACTGCTTGACTGAATCGCTTAAAATGACCGCACCACCATCACGACACTAAAATAAAAGGTTTTAATGATTTTTTTCCCGTAAGTTCTTGGCGTTGGTTGGCATTAAAAAAATCACGAAGGCGATATACTAGGATCCGAACGACTTAAAATAGGGTTACCGTATTTTAAGCGGCAGGAAATCTGCAGAAAGTCGTGCGACAGGGTTCGCGAGAGCGAAGTGTAGTTCACGCGAAGGCCTCATTAAAACGCCGACGGAATTAAATGCCATTCTTTTAGCACCCTGAGGTATTATTAAGGCGGAGATTCCTCTCTTCCACATGAGACGGTTTGGCACGCAAACAAGCGAGGAATTTTGATGAGCTCTTGGGAATAACATCTGCTTCAATCGCGGAAAGAAAAAAACATTCTTTGTTCTTAGAATAACATGGCTTTAAAAATGCGACTCGAGAATGTTGTAATTCCTTCATTGATGCCGATTTTGTCAGTAGGATTATAAAACTTGCTTTATTATTTCAGAGCTTTAGAGGCGCCTAGCTGAAACATAAGCTTAAAAATATGCGGTATGAATGAACAACGACGACTGCTAACGACGCACTTAAGTTTTATTACACTAAATATTGAAGATAATTTGAAGTAAATAAAAAAGATACGCGAATAGCCTGCTGAACCTAAAAAATAGCTAATAAAATTTCCTCGAAAAAGAAAGTCACAATTAAAACAGCCGAAAATATACATTCTTTATTCAAACACGATACAAGAGGTGACTAATAAACAAAACAAATATTAAATGGATGGAAAAATACACGCTAGCGTGCATACAAATAGAGATTGCTGCTACAATTACAGCACAGAACAAGAAAAAACAACACCGACAGAAAATTTTCCAAAGCTGCCATATTTACTGATTCCAAATATTTGTCCAACGCATAGCAATATATACACATTACTGACTGATCTGAGTGAAGACATACTCAACGTTTTATACCTTACGATCTGCTATTTCTTTATTGCTTTCCAAACAATTTTACAAGGCCAAAAACCAAACAACTGAATAAGATTCCTACGAGCACACAGATCGCCGTCAGCATCATTAGATGGAAGTTATTAAATAGGCATCGTCATAGAGGGATATTTGAGCAATCTATCTAAACATTCTAAAAATAGTTTTCGTGCATGCGGAACATCTTTTGGATGTCAGCAGTCATGAACGTGCAGGATAGCGTGCATTAATGAAGCGCAGAAAATCGTTTAGTCTCTTTTGAGAGTCATGGTTCAAGCAAACAACTGAACATGCTATAAAATTTTGTTTCCGAGGCCAAATACATAAATAAAACTCCAATAATAAGAAGAAATGCGTTTATAAAGAAAGGTTGGACGATGGCGTACTGGGGAATTTTGTAAGAACCAGCATAAAGATGTGATACCAGGAGCCATCCTTGGTACAAAATTTTGAACATTTGCAAGGATTATGAACAGAAACATTAACTAACGAGGCAAAATCTTTACTGCTATAAATAAAAAAAGATATCCACTTTAGCATGAGCTTAAAAATATTCCTTTGTCTATAATTTTAAGGGTATTTACAGAAGAGATTACTAAAATAATCCGATATTTAGTTTAAATTCGTCATAAAATTTAAAAGAAACGAAAATTTCAGAGTTATACTATGAAAAATAACTAGTTAACCGTTAATCATCTTATTAGCGTCCTCGCAATAAAGTTTCCGGATCTCTATTCTAATCCAAAGCGAGGAAAAGAAGTGTTAAGCTTGGGAACAGCCTTCCACCTTGAGTTGAAGAACACGCCCAAAGAAGATTACTTTGAGAAATAAAAACAAACAAAGCGAGACGCAGCAGAGTCTACGACTACTCCGAGGAAAAGGAGTGGCTCGAACGGAACGCCGCAGAGAATGAGAGAGAGAGAAAGACAGAAACGGTGCAAAAAAGACGCGTAGGAGGAAAGCGACGAAAGTTGATGAAAATGTATCGGAGGGAAGATTGCCAGAGTGAGTGAAAGAGAGAGACAGAGTGACTGTGAAGGGCAAAAATGGAGAGTGAAGTGGATGGACGAAAGGAATATATCTTTGCTCATGCATATGATAAAGAACTTTTTCCTCACTTTTCCTTCCTAAGTTAAAAAGCGAGGACTAGCATAGGGAGAGGTAGGGAAAGCGGCATAGGCATAGAAAGAGTGAATCGGAGGCGATGGAAATGTAAGAGCATGTGTGCGTGCGATAGAGTGAGAGCTATGGAAAGCAAAAGAGAGCGAGATATAGTTCCGGCATATCCCGAGACGGACGGGCCGAGGGAGCACTTTGCAGGCCCTTGATTTTGCATCTATTTTACAGTCCTCTGCGTTTCCCTTACCTGTCTTCCTCTCTCCCACTCATGTCTCTCCGTTCCCACCACTCTCCTTCTCCACCTCACACTCTTCCTCCATTTCCAAACTCTCTCAACCCTATGACCTAAGCCTCTCTCTCTGCCTACTCCTCTGCCCGCGAGGTCTCTCCCGGCAACCCTCCCATCCTACACCATGGCACCCTTCAGCGGCTATTTCAGAAGCGCCGATTTGCATGGAGATGGTGAGAGGGAAGGTTCTGGGATGCGAGAGGACAGGCCGAGGAGAGAAGAGAGGTGAGAGGAGGGGGATGAGAGGAGGGGGATGAGAGGAGGGGGATGAGAGGAGGGGGTGAGAGGAGGGGGTGAGAGGAGGGAGATATGAGGAGGGAGGGG
Source organism: Tanypteryx hageni (assembly GCA_028673005.1). Classification (NCBI taxonomy): domain Eukaryota; kingdom Metazoa; phylum Arthropoda; class Insecta; order Odonata; family Petaluridae; genus Tanypteryx; species Tanypteryx hageni. Next base: position 74,053,060 of record CM054116.1, on the reverse strand, counting down.
AGGTGTGAGGAGGGAGGTGTGAGGAGGGAGGGGAGAAGGGAGATGTGAGGAGGGAGGGGAGGGAGATGTGAGGAGGGAGATATGAGGAGGGAGGGGAGGGAGGGAGGTGTGAGAAGGGAGGGGAGGATGGGATGTGGGAAGCAAGGGGTTGTAAAGGGAGGCATCGGGAGGGGAAGAAGAGGGGGAGATAAAGAAACCTGGATCGGAAACGATTGGGCCTCGTGCATAACAGATCCGCTCTATCTCCTTCTCGTTATCATCCCATTTCAGGATAGAAAAAACACTGAGTTTTCACCGTGAAGGCTGGAGTTCGATGCGGTTCGAACGATTCAAGACTGGATGTAGCGATTAGGGGGTGAGTGGCAGCGGTTTAATCGCTTTTAGTCGGGATAACAGAGACCGGGCGAGATGTTCGCGGTGGTTTCCTTTAATGGCGTTACTGCTGCGGCGTAATAAGAGAGAGGATCCGCTACAGCAGAGAAACGCGATCCGCAAAAAGGAAGAATATTCTCTAAAAAAAAGTTCAAAAAATAGAACTGCGCTTTGGGTACTTCTTTGTTCCACTGCTTTTTGTGAAGTCGGCGGGATGAATACTTAATTCTCTTTGATCGTGTATGATAATGAAACGGCTAAAGTATGCTAATTTGAAAACCGGTCAAAAATTATGCGTCAAGATCCAAAGGTATTTTTTTACAACTCTTACTTTTGCCGGAACCGGACGAAGAAATTATTAAAGCGTTCGCTCGACTCTGATAAAAGAATATTGCTCAACTCGGGAACGATTAAAATTCGAGGGAAATAAATTTTGGAAATTTAGACTAGTCTATGGCGTTAAGTACTCCCTTGCGGTTTTATGATATTCTGCAAGTGACTTACTTGGTGCTTCATACGATGAACAGGATGCTTTACAAGTTGCATCGTAAGTTTTAAAAGTTCGCATTCAAGTTATAGTTATTAGATCGAAATTAAAGTTTCGCATAATCTCCTTTGAGTTTCTATGATAAATATTAATTACGATGATCTTAAACCAATCAAAATGTTGCTAGCCATCATGTCAGCCAGTGAAATAAAATACTTTCCACAACTAGGTATAAACTACAAATACGTATTAAATCTCAAATACAACTGTGATTATTTTTATGATGCTATTTGTCTTCCAATATATAAATCATAGTTCAACAAAGCAAACTTAGATGGCGAATACATAAAATCACATAAATCAAGTGAGTTCTGGGAATGAAAATAACATCTATATGATGAAAATAAAACTTGGTAGGTTCCACGTAAATTTATGTGGAATATACCAAGTTTTATTTTCATAAATTTAATGGACGAGGCTGAGATCTCGTAGAATTCCATAATCAATCACCTGATGATGATGATTACTCACCGAAACCAATGGTGTTGTAAATATTCTGTGGAAATTAGCAAATGTTTAGTACAATTAAAATACTATCTAGTATTCATTATATCTTTTAGTTTATCATCATGAAGCAGCTGTACAAAGTTACGCCGGAGACTATTACATTTATAATATTTAGAGGTAATACACGTGTAATTTTGAGAGAATTAAAATTAAGCATATTCTCTATTAAGTACGGCAGTCGCAATTCACCATCAAGAAGGAAGAAAAAAGATAAAAATTGAAAGAGTAAACGAGCAAACCTGATGCGGTTTCTATACAACAGGATTGTTACAAATGAATCCGCTAATAAAACTGTAGTTAAGAGATATGGCGATGGAACCAAGGAATATTCACTTGCGCATGAATACAGAAACTTAAGATTGCAGTTCCCGTCTTTGAAATGTTCGTGAGATTGCTTTCAATTAGGTAGTGGAGGGATTTTAGTAATTACAAATTCATTACGTTTTGAGAATCACTGAAAAAGCCTAGAGAATTAATACGAGAAGTTATACCAGAGATAATTCAGACGTGGGAGAAGTAATTTTTCCACCAAACCATGATAAAATAATTCACTGAAAAAAAGAGATAATCTCAAGAGTTACTCGGTTACCTCGAAAATAACGGACAAACCGCATTTATTCAATTAGTAGGAAAACTATCACTGAACTTGATTGAATTTTAATTCACAAAACAAAGTCAGTATCTTTACACGCGGGAATCTTGTCGTTTTACACTAACCTACCTAAAGCGTGGCAAGCAATGAATAACAAAGGAAATTGATAATCAAGACACATCCATGCCCAAAAAACAGCAAAAGAAACTGTACTAATTTCGAGCGCCAAGCAGCCGTTCTCAGTGGTAATTCCCAAATCGATGATCCAAAATGAGTTTAGAATTAACGATCCGAAGGCAGCTGCTTTCAAACCGAAATTTTCCATTTTATCCTCAATCGGTATTTTGCTATACGAGTTATTTGGATTATAGACTGGATTCCAGCAAAAATAATTGCTCGTCAATTTATGGGTGAAGAGAGGAAGTTGATCATAAAATGGCATCTCCTCTCTTGAGCCTATTGAGGATTGAGTAGACATCCCACTGTCGACTAATTAAATTAAAATTACCATTTTTCCTCGAGACACCCAGATATATCACAAGAGAATAATCTAAAATGTATCCGGAACTTGTCTCTCCCATAGCCAAGCAGAACAGCCACACTAGGCTCTCCGACGACGCATTTTCTGCACACAGCTGAGCCGCCAAAAAAATTCCACGCCCATCTCCGCCGACAAACGACACAACTGCCTATAAAATCCACTCGCGCCAAATCCCCAACTCTCGACACGAAAAAGTTCCGCGGCATAAATTCCGAGTAGGCCGCGATTAAAAAATCATTTTAGAGGACGCAGAACCGCACACGAGGAAAAAAAAACAATAAAAGAATGGGCTGCAAGCTGCACGAAAAATGCGACGGAAAATAAGCGAAAGAGGGCGAGAGAGATGAAGCGGCGCGAGCCCGAGGCTTACTACATAGTCATAAAAAAGGGATATAAATACAGCATAAATTTCCTCCTCCGCGGTCGCACATATTATTCCCGCTACCCTCCTTCACCCCTTCCCCACCACCACGAAAACATCGGGAGAGAGAGAGAGTGAGAAGAGCAGGAAAAAAGAGGGAACGGATGGAAATAAGAGGGAACGGATGGAAAAAAGAGGGAACGGATGGAAAAAAGAGGGAACGGATGGAAAAAAGAGGGAACGGATGGAAAAAAGATGGAACGGATGAGAAAAAGAGGGACCGGATGGGGAAAAGATGGAACGGATGGGAAAAAGAGGGAACAGATGGGAAAAAAGAGGGAACGGATTGGAAAAAGAAGGAACGGATGGGGAAAAAAGGGAACGGATGGGAAAAAGATGGAACGGATGGGAAAAAAAGGGAACGGATGGGAAAAAGTGGGAACGGATGGAAAAAAGAGGGAACGAATGGAAAAAGAGGAAACGGATGGAAAAAAGAGGGAACGAATAGAAAAAAGAGGGAACGGATGGAAAAAGAGCGGCGACAATGCAACGAATATGAGATCGTAAATCGAATGTTTTACAACTCTAAATCTAGGAGAGAGGGAGGGCAAAGGAGAGCTAAGAGAGGGTGGAAGGAGAGAGCGAGGAGGGTTAGGCAGAGGAGGGAGATCACACAAATCCCATCCTCAACATTCTGAACCCACCCCTTTTAGGCCGTCTTCTTTTTGTCGAGGGTCGTAAAGCAATGGAATAGCATATAGAAGAAAAGGTTCCTGGATTTATTATTACGCGCCCGAAGAGAGCAGAGCGGTGGATGTAGGATGGTGCGGAGGGGGAGATGGGGGAGGGAGAGAGAGACGGTAAGGAGATAGGGTCGTCTACCATCCCTTCCCCTCATCTCCCCGATTTATGCCTAAGAGGAGCATGGACTGGGAGGAATCCCTGGGAATAAATACCTCTCTCTCTCTCCCTCGATCTCCCTCTTCTGAGGGGTCGAGGGAACGGAGGATAAAAAGGCCTAGGGTGCTAGGAGAGTGCAGGAGTTAGGATGTATATTGGAACGGCCTTGAAAAGAGAAGGATAGGATGTAGAGAAGGGAAGGATAGATATACAAAGTCCAGCGCCGGAAAATCCCCTTCGTTTATAGAATAACGGAAACTAGAATCGACGTGAAGAAGAGGAACTGTGTGTGTGTGTGTGTATATATATATATATATATATATATATATATATATATATATAGTTGTGTGTCTATATGTATACGCAAACATATAGATAGACATGCACAGGCATGTTCGAGAATATGAATCATTTAACCGTAGGAAGGAAACCCAAAGCCGAGGCAAGCCAGGAAAAAAAAGTTGCTCCACCAATTTACTATAATATGTATTCAAGTAGGAAAAAGCAAAACTCCAATCACTTCACAGAAAAGGTATGTCTTCCAGGTTAGAAATAGATTACAGATCTGAATCCATGTAAAGGAAATTACGAAAAACGACGTACCAATTCGGAATTACAACCGCTAAAATATCTACAGTTCAAACGAAATCGACAATATCTTTTGGCGAGAGAACCAGGATTTATTCGAGCAATTCACACAAAATATCCATATCTTTTGCGACCCGATTAAATTCTTCAAAATATAATCCGAGAAAAGACGAAAATTTAAGAAAAATACAAGAATAAAACATTACCCGTGACAGCATATATTTCTTCCAAGCGATTTTTATTTTTACTTTTTATGGAGGCGTCTGCGAGATAATAACTCTTCGTAAAAGAGTAAAAGGGGACGTTCAGAAGAAATTTATTTATTTAACCAGAACGACAAATGATGCGCGCGAAAGATTACGTCAGGAAACTGCACCTTCAACTCTCGCGTTTACGAGGACGTAATTGGTTATCAAAAGGAAATTCCGATTCTCGTGGAAACGAAGAGAAAATGCGAGGTCAGCATCTCTTCACTCTTGAGATGAGACAGGGGGAGGAAATGTTCCGATGATAATTTACTGGACGCAGGATACCGAACATGGGCGTAAGCATGACGTTATCCGAGGAAGGCTATTATTAACCGCTTAACCCTTAGTAGATTCATGCGCCACTTTATCTTATAACTCGGGGTTATTGTTCAGCATTCCATCTTTTCGGTACGGAATAACGTCCGTGATTCGAACCGCGGTGGAGCGAAATTTGCTACGGTTAAAAATTACTGCGAAAAAAATCGCGTCATTAACAAAAACGAGCGACGCTAGATACATTAATAATCAGTGTATTTCGAGAGAATAATGCGCTGGATTAATTCCAGCCAGGTCAAACCTCTTTATTACTTCCAAAGAGATTTAACTGAGCCGTTAGAGGAAAAAATCAAATTGAAAATACTACATATAATTCGCAGCGACTAAATCAGAAAGGAAATAAGTGGGATTAAACGTTACTGGATATATAAGCTGATTTATTCTAAATGACCCTGTCCCTATGGAATTCAAATGCATGCTCAAAAATTACCATAACTTGATTGCTTTTTAGCACAGTGTTGGTCGATTCAACCTCCGCACGCATGCGTTCCCCAATAGAGGAAATAAAATCGACACGTATGAAATTTCACCGCAGCAGTTCGATTCAATTTTAAAAATTTAATTTATGGCTACGTTTTCCCCCACGGGCAAAAATTGAACACGATTAAAAACGAAACAATGATAATGTTAGAATTAAAATCCATATTTAGAATTTTCACAAATGCGACCCTTATCTTCACTCTCCCAGTTTTTAATATAGTCGACCTGAAACTGAACTTTCTGATGCCTCATATTAAAATAGCAAAATATTTCAGGCTACAAGGAAAATAAAACATAAAAACGAACCAAACGATAAAACAATCTCAAATTCAAAAGTACGTAACTGATTAATGAACCAATGAGTATTAAAACGCGAAGTGCCGATACGGTAAAGGATTACCGTACCTAAGATAAGTGGGCGAAACGGAGATATAAAAATGGAGAGAGAAAGAGAGGATCTAGATGAAATGGGCAACAAGAGCAGAGATTAAAGCCGCAGTAAAACCTTCCACGAATAAACAGCAGCCTCTCGCGGAGAACGGCGTGCGTGGGAGGGAAAGATGAGCGCCCTGCGATGGTGACGAACATGCGGAGACAGAAACGGGACGACTAAAAGTGACAAGGGGACAAGGACCGTGAATCGAAAAGCCTCCACATCAAGGCGGAATCACGAACGCTTCCTATTAATCACTTAGCCTGTGACATCACACTGACACATCTCTCTCCTTCGGCCGTCTTTCAAAAACCTTCCACCCGCTGACACCGCTCGCTCGGACGATTCCAGAACACAAACCCTACCCCACTCCGCCTTCCTCTCTTTCTCTCCCTTCCACTCCCTCCAACCTCCTCTTCCATTCCCTTTCCGGAAAAACACCCCCGTCCTGCCATTTCCCGCCGTCCCATTTCAGTCTCCTACCTACAACAAAGACCCATTTTCCCATTCCCTTCTCTCTCTCTCACGCACCAACCGAGCAATATTCGTCCGCCCATCTCCTCAGTCCACTCATCCTTTCGGACCTCCTCAAACCTCATTCCACTGGATGTTTATACAGCACCCCTCGCATCCGCTCCGCGTTCTTTCCTCCCAAAAAAACCGCCCTCCCTCTCTATATTTTCATTCACTTAGTGTCCCGTCTTCCTCCACCGCTATCTCCCGGGAACTCTTGTGCGGAGAGGGTGATAGGGAGATGGGGAGAGAGAATGTGAGAGATGGATGGGGAGAGAGGAAGATGGTGAGAAGAGTGAGTGAGAGAAGACAGGGAGGAACGTGATGGAGGTTGTAAGGGAGGAGTGGCGGGAAGAGAGGGAAGGAGAGCGGCTCAGCATTGCCAAATGGATCACACCAAGAATTCGGAAGTGGAATTAGAAGGGGAAGGGATTCTAGACGAGACAGACGGGATTGCGTGGGAGACTACGGGCGGCAGAAAGAGAGAAAGAGAGAGGTGAGAGGGCGTATAGAGGAGGCGGCGTCGTCGCCGTGTTGGAAGGGGCGCGAGAGGACAGCGGGGAGAATGCGCGAGTTTTTAAATCGGAGGACTAAGGGGAGAGGAGAGGGGGAGAAGATGGCGCGACAACTGAGGGGCCAAAAAGAATCCACCAGAAGGGCTGTGAGAAGATGGAGAAGGGATGCTACGCCCGAGAGGGAGAGAAAAAGGGTACCCCGCGGATATGGAGGAAGGAGAGGGAAAATAAGTTGTAAGAGGGTGGAAGAACTCTTGGATGAGATGATTTTGAGAGGCGTAGAGGCGATAAAAGGAAGGAAGAAATGAATTGAGAAGGAGTGGAGGGGGAGGGAACGGTGAGAAGAGGAGGAATACGCGAGAGAAAATATTAAGCGCTCGAAACGAAGAAGGGACAAAAATAGATAAGGAAAAATTGACGATGAGGGAAAGAAAGGGATGGCAGAGAGGGCGGGGAAACGGAAAGACCTCGCAGAAGGGTGCGCGAGGATGATAAAAAAACGTCTGAGGGTTGGAAAGGGAGATTAAATGACTAAACAGAGTACGCTCTACGACTGACGAGTAAAATTCCGAGAGAGATGGACGAACCCCGGAAAATAACGTAAGAAACACATGATGCCGTCGAATGGAGTCCTTGAAAACGTGGTTGGGAGGATCCGAATGCGCAAATTCCATCGCATGGAAATGAAAGGATGAGGAAAATAATGCGCTCAGAAAATGGGATCCTAATGGCTCCTTGGTTGAATGTACTCAAGAATTTTGGATACTTAAAAGAGTTATCGCAGAAACGAAAAAAAAACAAAAGGTTCCCGGTTGCGATTCCTTAAAGGAACTATAAAAACAGGCAGTGATAATACAGAAATGAATTAAGCACGGAATGTACCCGAGGATAAATAATAAGACGCAGAAAGTAGATGTTACCATGGATTCAAAACATAAAGAAACATGTCCGAGACCGAAAGCGCGTAACTTCACATTCCTTAGGCACGCAAAACGAAAGAGGACCAATTTTTCATTCAAGTACTCTCCTCCCGGAGAAAATCCGGATTATATTAAAAAAGAAAAAAGAACGATCCGTAAAAAAAGCATAGACCCCGCGACCTAAGTAAACACGTCCGAAAGAATTCAGAGAGAGAAAGGCAGAAAATAAAAAGAAAAATCGATCGGTAAAGGAAAAAAATAAACTCCCCTTTTACATCATGGACTCCTGGGAATGGGAGCTTGATATAAAATAATAAAAAAGGGAGATAATGAAAAAAAAAGAAAAATGAAAGAGAGATAGAGCACGGTAGAGGGTGAGAGAAAGAGAGCTCCGATGGCATTACAATCACGGGATGGAACCGTTGAACCACGCCGCGTCCGTATCACGGCTGTGTGCACGCCGCGGCAACACGAATGCAATACCCCCGCCAGCCGACGGGAGCAAAAGGGATAATAGCGCAGGGGAGGACCGGATGGGTTACCCTCCTCCATTCCTCCTCCCGTTACACTTCCCTCACACTCCGCTCTTCTTTCCTACACAACACGAGCACAATCCCTCCAAAAACGCAGCATCAACTCCACCACCCCCTTAATCCGAAATTCCGGCAGCGCAAGTACAAATAAAGCAGAAGCGGCAGGAGGACCCAGGAGGAGAGGGATATGGTAGAAAGTGGTAAGGGAAGAGGGAGAATTGGCTAATGTACGGCGCGGAGGCAGAGAGAGAAAAGAGGGAGTAATAGAGAGAGGGGAGAGGGAGAGATATGGATGTGGAAAAAGGAGAGGGAGAGAAAGGGATGGGGAAAAGGAGAGAGGGAGGCAAGCGACGTCGATTCATGTGTGTGTGATTTGAACGGGAGGAGAGAGGGGAGGGGGTAAGAGAATAGGAGGTGGACGCGGAAGGAGAAAATGGGGGGGGAGAAGGAAAAACAGAATGGCCGAGTGCGAGGAGGACAAATCTACAAATGGAACCGAGAGGAAAGAGACCCTGCCGCAACCTGAATCTGTGTATTGAGAGTTTCCTCGCTAATGGAGAGAGAGAGAGAGAGGAAGTGGTGGTGGAGAGGAGGGAGCCCCAAAGAACCGGCGTATGCGAAAAACGGAATTGCTTCGGAAGCTGATATGCAATACTGAGGGACGCACTTGTCGAATTATTGCTACGATAAAACTTTTGCGGTCGCTACGGCTTGCATGAGAATGTCTTGAGGCTACGATTCGGATGCCGAGGGTTTGAATTCCGAAAATAGGACGCATTAAAGGCAGAACATGGAAACCTACTGTAATTCCTTCGGATGATTGCACCGTGATCGTATTCGATACAGAGTGGGACAATCAAGTGAACAAATTTCCCTGATTTGAGGATAGCTATCCTTTCTGTTATGCCTGGGTAGTTATAAATATCCCATGACAGGCATAAATGTTAACCTGGACGATAGGTCGACATGTAGAAGATATGGGTAAACAAACCGTAAAATGAAATGTCTCATTAGATGGTAATACGACTAACACACATTAGCTCTGATGACATGAATGACAAAAATAACGACTTATTCTTAAATTGAATATCGAGACAATGAATAAATACACCGATGAAAACACGACTACTCGGAGAGCAATTATATGATCCATTACGCCTATAAAACCCATTATTGGTAGCAAAATTTAGAGCCATCTACGTCGAACGCAAAAAAATACGCACATTACTTTTGAATTTCAAAACAATTTTTAAAAAATAACTAGAACGAATAGTGTAGCCATGAAATTGGTTCCGACGCTCGTTACATTGAGTCACCCTTTCGAGTCGATTCATCGTACATTTTCAGCATTGCGCCCGCGAAGCAATTAACGGTTTACGAGTGCTCTATAGGTAACGAAGGTAATAATAAATACGCCAGATATAAAAGAGAGGAAAAGGATCGCTAAATGGGCACGCTCCTTTTTTAACGGCCAGGGAGGTACAAAAAGAGTACGCTCTCGCGATTATTTAAAAAAAACGGCAATCCAGCTATAAAAAAAAACTACTAGGCAGCGCATTCAACCTTATCCACGGCGGATTTTAACTCGCGGTGATTGCTTGGATGTGCACGAGATGGTGGATAATATATCCTTTTTCCTTTCCGACCAAATTATAACGGCGAGCGATTCCATCGGGCCTAAAAATGAAGTGGCTCGATAAAATTACGAAAGGCAAAATACGGAATCTCTTTGCGTTAAGCGCGCGCCCAGAAAATGTTTCGATTAATCTCGGGAGAAAAAATAGTGAGACGACTGAAAGTATTAAATCCCGAGCAAAGCGGGATTCTAATTCTTTAATCGCCAAGACTTCTCCAGAAGGTATACGATCGATGAAATCCCTAATATATTTTTAATTAAAATGAGACGCGTAACTGCACACAAAAATGTATGCATGCCTTTTATTTCAGACTATAGACAATTAGTAGTTAAAACACGATCGCAGAGGATCGTGGGGGAAGCATACGGCGTTGGTACGAGCGGTGAATACAGACACTGTTATAAGAACGACCGATCAGCAATAAGTTTTAACATTCGATGCTCATAAACCAATAAAACATTTTTTTAAATTTCTTTTCTGAAAAAATAAGCGCGAGTCTAATTTTATCGCGACTGCGATTTAAACAATTACGTTTTTTTTTTGGCAAATTACGAAAAAAGAAAAAACACTAAATCCACACCGTGAAATAGCGTCGAATGTGTACGCGGCGAAAAGAGACGGAGTGAAGAAGAGGAATGAATCCATAAACCACCGCGCATCAATGCGTTCGCGTAAACGTTTAAAAAAAAAGGAAAAAATCGAAACGGCGCAAACGCGAACGTGTGAGCGCGAGAGGGTTTATTTGTGGAGGAGGAAAGTATGCGGGAGTGATAAATGAAAGAAATGTCGGAACAGTGCGAAAGGCGTGGAGAGAGAGAGGGAGTTAAGAAGAGAGATGGAGGAAAGGGAAGAATCAGAATGGCGTTCCTGGGGCCGATAGGACTCGGAGAAATATCTATCGATGGCTGATAGCAGAGAGAGGGAAGCATTGAAAAGGGGTGCACGGAGAAGCGATAAGATATTGAAGGAAATAAATAGTGTTTCCAGGGCGAGAAATAGAGAGGATAGGGGGTAAAGATGGCGCCGAGGGGCAAAAAACTAGAATAGGGGTTAGGGACTATTGGTTTGGCCTATGGACCATTAGTTTTGAAATTATAAAGGTGAACTGACATCGGATATGTGCGTGTGTGTGTGTATATATATATATATATATATATATATATATATAGCTATGCACTGCTGGTGTAGTGGTTAGCGTGTCGACTTTCTATTGCAAAGTTCGGAGGTTCAAACCCCTCGAATGGAGGTTTTATATAAAAAAACTATCATCAGTGCCTTGAGGAAAACATATGTCGAAAGTAATTTACGAAGAGGGACTTGGAACGTAAGAACTATGAGAAAGACAGGAAAGCTAGAGAACTTGAAAGAAGAAATGAGAAGAAATAGAGTTGACATTATATGACTAAGCGAAACTAGATGGGAGGGAGAAGGACAGTTCGACTCGGAAGAATTCACGGTAGTTTATTCTGGAGGAAATAGTGGGAAAAGGGGAGTAGCTCTGGTACTTAGGAAAGATATGATGAAAAGTGTGACAAACATAATAGCAACGAACGATAGACTGATGGCAATAAAGCTTAAAGCAGTCCCAGTGGGCATGCTGATAATCCAAGTATATATGCCAACGTCAGCTCATGAAGATGAATAAATCGAGGAGATTTATGAGCAAATTAATGACATTTACGAAGAAGACGGAAGTGGAAAGGTAAACTGCATAATAATGGGAGATTGGAACAGCATAGTCGGAGAAGGACAGGAAGAAAATGTTGTCGGGCAATACGGACTTGGGAAGAGAAATAGAGGAGGGGAGAAACTCGTAGAATTCTGCATCAATAATGACCTTGTAGTGACGAATACATGGTTCAAAAACCATAAATGAAGGTTATGCACATGGAAAAGCCCAGGAGATAGAATGAGATGCCAAATAAATTACAACCTAGTAAAACAAAGATTCAGGAACAGCATAAAGACTGCAAAGGCATTACCAGGAGCAGACATTGATTCAGATCAATGCCTTCTAATAGTTGACCTAAGTACAAAGCTCAAACAAATAAGAAAAACGAGAAGAGAAAGACAGACTTGGGACATAGAAAAACTGAAAGACATGCAGGATGTAGTCAGCATGAAGTTGGAAGATCGCCAGTTGGAAGATCGCCTAAGAAATTTGGAAAACAAACCCAAGACCGTGGATATAGAATGGGAAGAAATTAAAACCAGTATCAAGGATACCTTGGAAAAAGAGATTTGAAAACAAGAGAAGAAAATCAGAAAACCATGGATCACTAAGGGAATGCTGGAGAAAATGGATGAGAGACGAAAATGGAAAAACGTTAACAGTGAAGAAGGTAGAGCCAACTATAGACGTATAAACAATGAGTTCAGAAGGATAACAGATAAAGCTCGAGAAAATTGGATAAAGGAAAAATGTGATGAAATACAACATATGGAGAAATTAGGACGGTACGACATGATGTACGATAGGGCACTGGAATTAGAAGATAAGAAGTCTAATGGAATTCGTGGTAAAGGAATTATGAATACGGATGGGAAGAATACATTAAGGAACTATACAGTAGGCAGGATCGACAAAAATAAAGCTGGAAGATGAGGAAAACATTAAAGAAGACAACTTAGGACCAAGTATTATGGAGAGCGAAGTAGAAAAAGCGATAGTGAAACTAAAGAAAGTGAAAGCCGCAGGCAGCGATGGAATACCGGTTGAGGTACTTAAAGTCATGGGATCAGAAGGACTAAAAGCGATCACGAAATTAATTAATAAGATTTACGACACGGGAGAGTGGCCTCAGGACTTCCTAGAAGTAACAATGATCCCTCTAAAGAAGAAGCCAAAGGCAATGCAGTGTAAAGATTACAGAACTATAAGCCTTCTGTCACACACATCGAAGATCATCACGAGGATTCTTAATAAAAGGCTGGAGAAAAAGGCAGAAGAAATAATAGGGGAAGATCAATTCGGTTTCAGAAAAGGACGAGGAACTAGAGATGCTATAGGAGTAGTTAGCATCATATCAGAAAGGGCAATAGAATACAGTCAATATATCTGCGCAAGTTTCGTAGACTGGCAGAAGGCCGTTGATAGAGTAAATTGGGTAAAGTTGATGAAGATATTAAAGGATATAGGTGTAGACTGGAAAGACAGGAGACTGATTAGGAATCTATATGAGAATCAAGTTGTAAAGGTCAGGTTGAGAATGTGGACACCTGCGGAATAAATATCGGTAGAGGAGTAAGACAAGGCTGCTGCCTATCGCCAACCCTATTCAATATATATGGAGAAAGTGTAATGCAAGAAGCTTTAGAAGGAACAGGAGATTTCAAAATTGGAGGAAGGATTATAAGAACAGTAAAATACGCAGATGATCAAGTACTTCTAGCAAGAAAGGAAGAGGAGCTACAAAAAATGATAAATAGACTAGTGATAACAGGTAGAAAATACGGTATGGAAATAAATACAGAAAAATCCAAGGTCATTCGAATATCGGGTAAAGAAGAGAATCTGAACATAAGTATTGGGGGAAAGCCTTTAGAACAAGTTTCAGAATATAAATCCCTTGGAAGCACCATAACACGAGAATCAAAATGTACGGATGAGATCAGAACTAGAATAGGAAAAGCAAAAGCGGCTTTCAGGGGAAAGAAACAACTACTTACAGGGAATATAAGGGAAGATATCTGCAAGAAGTTGATAAAATGCTATGTATGGAGTATAGCATTGTATGGGGCAGAAACATGGACGCTAAGGAAAAATGACATCAAATACTAGGAAGGAAGGAAGACACGTTAAACACACGAACACAAAAAACACGCAAGCTTATCGGGCCTATGCCCTTCTTCAGCGATAGAGTAACTGAGAGTTTGTGTGTATATATATATATATATATATATATATATATATATATATATATATATATATATATATATATAAACACATACACACACGCAAAAATAACGGCATAAAATTTTGTCCATATTTTCTTGCTTTTTTAAGGCAAAAATGTCTTGCAAAATAAAAACGCTATTAAAATTAAAAGTAACCAGTGAAATAATCCTATTTTATCAATCTTTTTAACGCAAAATTTCCTTCTACCTCTTCTCTCTCTCTGCTACTCAACTCTCCCTCTCGCTATTCCTTCCTATTCTAGCTCCCTCCCTCCCTTCTCTCTCCTCCCACTCCCTCTCTCTCTCTCTTCTTAGCAATACTTCTTCAACAATGTGCCAATTTGGATTTTTCTAGAGATTAGTTGAATCGAAGATAATTAAAATATAATGTTAAATTTTGTTTAAAAGAAATTTCTTTTGGCAAAAAAAATTCACGACTTTTTTTCATCTTCTATTAATACGATATAATATAGGTAATTTCACGAAATAAGCAACAATGTGTTTTTCATTTAGCGAAGAAAAATTTTATCCTTGAAAAACGTAAAGTATTCTTGTTGAGAACAAATATTATGGACCGATTCGACACATTTCCAAATCCACGGTAGGGATATAAATTTTCGTTCTTTTACGAGCTTGCGTGATGATTATGAGTAATTTATCAAGTAAGATGCCCTTGCTAAAGGAAGAGTTGAATGAACGTTATCTTTAAAATTTTCAGGGTTCTGGTTTGCACCCCCATTTGGAATATATATCCTTACTAAACCTTCCCATCCGTGAAAACATCACTACTCGAGCTTCAGTAGTTTGACTACAATACCATTTCAAATTTTTTAATCCTCTAATTTTGAATCCAACTAGCGGAAAATGTATGAACTACTTGGAAAATTCCATCAGTGGAAAATTGATAGACTGGTAACGAAAAAGAAATTTCCATACATCACAAAGCAAAAAAAATTGATTGTTCACGTATAGACAGCGATCACATTAGCGCGTTTTTACTTTTAAGGAAACGTGCTAAAAAACAAATCACAAATATGCCGCACCCATCCTCATATTCAATTAGAGCCAGTAACCTCTTCAGGAATCAAATCCATGCCCTTAATCACGGACGATTACCCGTTTAAAATTTGCAAGTGGACCCGCCGAGTGTCTGGCGAAAGATTCATTGAAATCTAACTTATCGTTTTTGGGGTATTCATATCAATTCCTAAATCTTACACAGAGAATGACATGAGCTATTATTATAATAGGAGTGTGTATTTATTTAGGGAAGAAAGAGAGACCGGTGGGTATAATTAGGTTAATGATGAGCAGGTCTTCTCTACAGCAAGGAAAAAGTAGAGAATAAGTCGAAGAAGTATAGACGAACATTACGAGGATTTCAAGATAAATATGCGTCGACCATAAACGGAACAAGAGAGTTGACGCATGGTATAAAGAGAGAGGAGATTCGGAGATACAGAGGGAGAAAGTAATCGACTTGGAATGCGGTGCAAAAAGAATAGGAAGCAATGTGGTGGTTTTTGTGGCGTCTGCGTGTGACCATAGGCGGAGACTGGACGAATGGGACGGAGAATAGGCCCCTGCTATTATAAGAGGCAAGGAGAAGGAATGGAGAGTTTGAAGAGGGCTAAAGAGAAAAGATGATTAAGGATATTAGTGTGAAGGGATTTAGCAAACAGGAGAGTGGCTAGAGTAGGGTGCGAGGAGAGAATCGAACCGAAGGAGGGATGGGTCGTGAAAAGGGGCCTGTGACAGGTCGCCTCTTTTATAAAGGGGTCACACGGCCAACCGATGTATTCGGTTCACCAATTCGCAGTTCGGCGTGCAAATGCCGCTCTTTCCTTTTTTTTGGGACTAAAAAAAGAAGCCGGGATTGTCTAAACGTAAAACTTTCGGAGATAAAGCTCGGATTTGCATCGCGTAATTCGGGCGGAGCTCAATGCACTGGCAAAGCCACGGTCATTCCCCCGTGGGTGTTCGTTTTAATCTGGAAAGAGGATTATTTTATAGCCTCTATCCTTCGAGCACGACACTTGCAGCGACGAGCGCGGGCGTTTGCTCTTCCTCTTACAAATTCTTGAAGACAAATAAGGAGTTACGACGAAGGAAGAGTTTAAAGTCCACCGTTTTATTCTATGTGAAAGATAACGGATTATTAACGGGAAATCCCATAAGCAACAAAATATCTGAACTTTAAGCATATGAAGTTAACATTGACCGCTGAAATAATTTATGACGCGTAAAAGTTTATAATTCATACGTGCCACTCTTAAGAAAATATATTCAAGAGCTTAGTTTAAAGTTTTAAATAGTCCTCCTTAAAGCGGTGGATAAGTTTCCGGTCGCAAATGTAACGTCCGTTATATGTGCGAGATATTTCCAGGTGACGAGACAGCAAAGAAAGGAGAAATATCTGGTGCTAGTCACCGAGACCTCCGACGGAAATAAAAAGGACTCAGAGAGGTATAAACCCGAGGGAAAATGAAAACCCGAATTAAACTGAAAATAATTCCTAGCCTGATTTTAAGCTGACACTGGATTAAGTCGATGGGCCAAAGAAGAAAGTAGCTAATTTCCCGGAGGAATTCCGCCGGGAACGGGAATTTTTTTTTGGAGAGTTCACGCGAGGTTAGAAACGAGGAGGGAAAACAAAAGAAGAAATCCATCCGCTACGAGGGAATGCACTTCGGAGATTTCTACACCCGGCAGAGGAACGAAGCGTCTTCGTCCCCAAAACTTTCTTGAAAAACGAGCACGCTTAAAAAATAAACAAATAAAATACAACAAAATGACACCTTTCCAAGTCCGCGACCTACCCGATGCGTGCACACGCGTATTTCTATCGGTAAAGCGCACCCAAAACGTGAGACCGCGAAACAGTGCGAAGACAAACACTTGAAAAGAAAAAATGCAGAAGGAAAAAACCACCGACGCGATAGTAAAATAATAGCAAAACAAAAAACGTCGCGGGAATTCAAAATAGACGGCATTCGAAAACGGCACAATTGCTATCGCAACCGGTCGTAAATACCGATGAGTTTGCGATTCGAAAAAATCACGATAATAACGAGCTAGAGATCCAGAGTGAAGGAGAAAGAGAGAGGCTCGAACATTAATTTTCATCGCGGCTGTTTAATGCATTCGAAACTTGCGCGAGGAGCGAGGATTCCCCGACTCTGGGAGTCATTAGAGCGGCAAGGCGAAGCAAGAAGAAAAGAGACTCCCCCTGGGTAATTTGCGGCCCCCGGGGATGGAGGAGAGAGAAAAAAATGTCCGCACTTCCGCAAATTTGTTCGGAGATTAACACAAGGACTCCCTCTCATAAATATTCCGCGATGCCTGGCCGCCTTCCAAAATCCAAATGCCTGGACTGTGCGATGGTTAAAAAAATGTTCTTCCAAAAGTAGAGTGAGAGATGGCATTGCTCGGGATGAGACGATCTCGGCATGAGAGAATAAAAGAGGGAGCATGGTTTGGAGCAAGGAGAAGAGGAATGGAGAGGGGAAAAAGGAAGAGGGAAAAATAGGGAGTGGAGAGTGGGGGAAGGGAGATCGAAAACTAGGGAGAAATAGGGATAGGGAAGTTTAGAGGGAGAGAGGGGAGGGAAAGGGAGGAGGGAGAGGGAGGAGGGAGAGGGAGGCGGGAGAGGGAGGCGGGAGAGGGAGGCGGGAGAGGGAGGAGGGAGAGGGAGGAGGGAGAGGGAGGAGGGAGAGGGAGGGGGAGGAGGGAGAGGGAGGAGGGAGAGGGAGGAGGGAGAGGGAGGAGGGAGAGGGAGGAGGGAGAGGGAGGAGGGAAAGAGAGGAGGGAGGAGGGAAAGAGAGGAGGGAGAGGGAGGAGGGAGAGGGAGGGGGAGGACGGAGAGATGAGAGAGAATGAGGAAAAGGAGAAAGTGGAGGAGAGTGAGAGATGGGTGAGGGAGGGAAGGGATATGGAAAAATTAGGAAGAGATAGGGAGAAGTTAGAAGGAAGAGAGGATTATACGACAGAGAGACATGGAGGAAGTTAGGTGAAGATGGATAGGGATATGGAGAACAGATGGAGAGAGATATTGAGAATAGATATAGATAAATATAGGGATATGGAGAGAGAGATAGATATGAGGAGGGAGAACAGAAATGGGGAGAGAGGAGATATGGGAGAAAAAGGGAGATCGAGATTGAAATATTACAGGAGCATTAAGGATCGAAGGGTTAAAGCAGGAGATAAGAACAGAGACAGAAGGAACGACTTTCGTGGAAGAGGGAAGATAGTAAGAAGGAGGACCGTAAAAAAAAATTACGCCGGGAAATGTAAACGCAAGGTGGACGGCAAAAACTGAAAACGGTGAGGGAAGATGATGATAAACCGTGGAAACGCGACGGTTGGATGAGGTGAGTTTATTAGGGATAATGAAGGAGGGGGAGACAGTATGACGCGAAAGGAGAAGGGAGCGCGAGATGGATAAACGCAGAAAACTAGTGAGTGTGAGAATTGGAAGAGAAAAGGGGAGCATACAGCGAAGGAATGGAAAAGTGGAATGCGCAATAAGGGAGATAGAAAAAGGGACGGAGAGGGATGAAGAAAATCGCAGTGACGGAGAAAGGACATGGAGGAAGAGACGCGAGAGGAGGGATGAAGCGGAGAAAGGAAGGGAAAGGAAGACCTCGACGATGCAACAGCGAGGCGGAGATAACAGGCGAGAGAGAGAACGGGGCGAAGAGGAGAGAAGTGGAGAGTGGAGGAGAGAGAGAGAGAAGCACATAAAAACATCACGAGCACTTTGTATCATTTTTTGCATGACGAATGGCTCTGAATGCAGCGTTAGCCCGCAACCTGCGGAGCAAGTTGCGTTTTATGGGAGAGGGAGTGACGCAAGGGAGAGGGAGCAGAGAGGACAGTGTCACGGAAAAGGGGAAATGGGAGACGAGGACGGGGAGAAGGGGGAGGAGGAAAGGGTAATGAGAAGGAATGTCGGAGAGGCGGCGTTGGTGGAGAGAAAGAGAGAAGGTATTCGGGAAAGAGAGCGAACCCTGCAAAAGCTAGTCAGAGTACGTGGGAGGAGACAGACGTTGCATGCAAGGGTTAGAACGAGCTGCTGCAGGTGCGACCGAAGGTCAGGGAATCTGCCCACTTTGATCGAAAAAATTAGGCAAAAAGAAGTTTTTAATTTAAAAAAGTCTCCTGGATGCGCCGTCGGTAACGGGCTAATACGGAATGTACGCGAGGAAATTATTTTTTCTATTGATGACACCCACCGAAAAGTAAGAGATGGGAGAGCGTAAGATATGGTAGAAAAACGAATAGAGAATAGAGTGGATTGGGGAATGCGGTGTCTATATGAGCGGAGAGAGGGGGGGAGAGAGAGGACTTTATTTTTCGGGAAAGGGATCGGAAATTCGTATTTTTTCGGCTAAATAAAAGAGCGGCGCCGCTGATCCGGAAAAGAGGGAAGGGGGACGTGAAATATCGTATGCTACGCCGTTCAATCCGTGATTGACGCATAAAGTGAGCCGCCGTCGGCGAATTAATGCACGTGAAAAATGTGCCTTATAAAACAAAATGGGATATTCAAACGATGCGGTTAGGATGTTTTAAATCATTGCGACGACCTTTTTTTCCCTTTTTGTAGTTTTTGTTGGGAAGAGCTCGCGCGAGAAACGAGAGAATTTTTGATTTAGCTCCCCACGTAGACGCGTGGTATGAATCACGGCGCACTTGTAATCTGGCAAAAATTCCAAAATTCACATTCGGACGAGTGATATCCGACATTTAAAAGAATGAGGTAAAGTTTCGAGGCTTTAAATCAATCGCCAACTTGGTCTTTAGAAAAAAGCTGCGATAACGCAGAAAAATTAGTAGTGCGTAGGAGGAATTTTTACATGGAACACAGATTACTTTAAATATTTTAATAGGAGGCTACGTAAATTTTATCAATCACAACTCCCAAATTTCTTGGGAATATTTAAGATCAAATCTTCACATTCCATTCGGAATCGAACAGTAAAAATATTAAATTTTTGACGAATACCACGAAACCTTAAGTTATTTAAAATGAGCAATTAGATAACGGGATATTCATCTATAAATACGGAATGGAAAGAAAAATGTAACGAATTACTCTGAAAAAAAAAACAGAAATAAAGCCATCAATATCAACGCTCTCGTTCGAACTAATTCATGTCAACTGTCTCGGCGACTTCCGTGGAAATATCACGTCTCTAATTACCAAGGGGTACATACAAAGACCGCTCCTTTCATTTTAATTGCTAAACAGGATTGGGGTAAGTGGGGAGGACCCTCAAAATTTCACGGAAGAGGTGAGGTGTAGCGATTATCTTTTCTCCCCCGTTACCCTTAACAACCCTGTCGTACCGTTCTGTTTCTCCCGTCCTCGTGTACATCTTCACGCAGCATGGGTGCCAACCATAAATTTTGCACTTTTAATCCATCTCTCCCTATCCCCTCCCACTCGCAAAACTTTACTGTCATGCATCTTTCACTTCCACAATTCTTCCTCAGCTGATTTTTTCAGCTTGCTTCTCTTCTCACAGAATGACAGAACTTTTTACCGATGACATCGGATATCTCGAAATTCCTCGATCGGGGAAAGGAAAAGAAAAAGAATATTAGAGCAATTTTCATAAAAAACTGAAGCGATGAATTTGACGTTGACTTGCACAGAAAATTGCTGCAAAAAATCCGAGTGAGTTTAATGTTGGATCGTTCATCCATTTAAACTCCGTCCTCCACCAGCATCCATAAAATACTCCAATGCTGAAAGAAAACGACCCCACACTAGCGAAGTTCACCGAAAGTGCCTATCATATTCACTCAAAAATCGTGCACATCAAAAGGACGGAAGAAAACGAGTTCCAATCTAACGTTACTTTCACAATTATTTTGACGTACTTTACAATTAGATATTACTTCAGCATACCTCTGACCATTTAACGACGCATTGGCAGTAGTCTCCTGGCGATAGAAAATGCTAATAGGTGACATCTACGCGTAAGACAGACGCTTTGATCTTAGGACACAAAAACCTATAGACAGAAACGCGCCTATGGCATACGCGGTGTTACCGCTTTCAAACGGCACGGACATAAAATGTTTGAAAAAGACAATCACGTGAAGACGAAATAAGATGAAAAGATGTATTTAAGTCGAAGCCCTTTGTCTAGCCTTGGATAGGAATGGAAACGGAATTGGAGAGCGGTGAGTGAGCGTCTCTCTCTCTCCCTGTCCTTTGAGGGACCAATTCCGCGCATACAGTTGGGGGGGATAAGCAGTCCCAGGAGAAGGAATGAGTGAACTCCGGGGTTAGGGACCAAATTAGTGCCTCACATGTTCGGAAATAGACGCTCGGTGTCAGAAGGCAGACACAGAGAGGAGAGAGAAAAGGGAAAAGGGAACAGCGAAAGCACAGAGGCCCGAGAAGATGGAGAGTCAAGATAAGAAGTTGAGAATCGGAGATATAACACGAGTCATTTGAAACAGCTCCTTTCTCAATTTTATATCTAATTTATACTGCCTATAATTGAGCCAACAAAGATTACCTAAGCGAGGAAAAACGCTGCCGTGGTAACTTTTACTTGAAAATTAAGGACAATCGGCGTATTATAAATGCCATAATACCAAGAAACAACAGCTATGTCAAACAGAACTTTTAATACGGATTAAACATAATCTATTTCTAAAAGAAAAATCGATTAGGCTGCAATGGATACTGATTAAAGTACAATAGAAGTTCTCAAGCTCGACCTTTTAAGCTTCGCTAAAACATGTTTCATACACCGCCCATTCGTATTTTCGATTGCTTATGGCGTAATGTTTGAATTGGCGAGTCCGCAGCTTACACTTCAAATTTATATTTTTTTTAAAGAATTACCTCGGCTGCATCCACTCCTACAAACCGTAACTAATAACTGAGCCAATTCAACTCTTTATATTAACACGTGTGGACTGAATGGACCCATATTAGGCTAATACGGCATTTAATAAGTTAATAAAATTTAATTTAAATAAAAACATTACATTATTTTTTTACGTTATAATTTCACCTTTATCCAAACTTCTTCACTCGAGGAATTTTACAGCAAATGACAGTAATGATCCAACAAAATTTCAAATATAAATAAAATTCAGATACATCGCACTCAACGGAAAAATGTCATGAATACTTGGAAAGAAATAAGATACCTCTTAAGTGTTCACACTGATTGAATGAGATATAATTCAACGAGTTGTACAAAGAAAAACAAAAAATACAATTAAGGCAACCTTAAACAACCGTATTTTTTTAGAGCAAAATCACTCTCATGTATAATTCTCCAATTCAACCCTGCATCCCTGGTGGATAAGGATGCCAGAATTGGAGCGGGTGTTAAAGAATATTTATCTCCCGCTTCTTCACCCATAAAACCCAGAATAAATAAATACAAACTATCTAGACGGTAACTCAACTTTCATAAAATAGATTTACAAAACATTGAACATAAATAACCCTTGTCGAACTCGGTTATTTGCAAAAACACAGCATTGCACGTACTTGACGCGAAATAAGACAACAAGCTGCCGACAATTTCTCATAACACCGCCGATGAGAGAATGAGATCCGAGATGAGACAAAATAATACCCGGGAAGCATCACGAGGTTAGAAAGAGAGAAAGTGAACGCGAGTACAGAAGGGAGGGAATGCGGGGATTGGGAAGAGGTTAGAACACGTATTTGTCTGGGGAATTGCGGGATAGAGAGAGAGAGGGAAAGCGGAGAAGGAAAGAGGTGAGGAAAAGCGGAGAGGGAAAACGGAGAGGGAAAGCGGAGAGGGAAAACGGAGAGGGAAAACGGAGAGGGAAAACGGAGAGGGAAAACGGAGAGGGAAAACGGAGAGGGAAAACGGAGAGGGAAAACGGAGAGGGAAAACGGAGAGGGAAAATGGAGAGGGAAAACGGAGAGGGAAAGCGGATAGGGAAAGCGGAAAGAGAAAGATAACGCCTGGTGAGGAAAATGAGAGGGGGATAAGAATTAGGTGAGAGAAGGGAGTGAAAAAGAGGGAGATTGAGGAAGGAAGGGAACGCGGCGAAGGAGGCGGTAGAAAGGAGTTAGCTGGTGAGCCTCCAGGAATAATAAGAGGCAGTTGTCTAAATTAACAACGGTGAGAGAGAGAGATAGAGATGAAGTGGAGGGGATGTGGACTGTGGCGCCGGCGGTGGCGAAAGAGGAGTTTGGGAAGGAGAAAAGAAAGAAGGGAAATGGGTGAAAAATAAAAGAGGAAGATCTCGAGGGGATGATGGCGAAAACTGGAGACATAAAGGAGCAAAATGGAAAACAGTGGAAGGTGAGTTTGCTTTTTTTAAAAATGGGATGGAAGGAGATGTAAAAGGTGGCAAAATGGAGGGAGAGAGTGGAGGAATGATAAAAATCGGAGGACACGAGGGACGGAATGCGTCGCGGTGAGAGAAGGAAGAGGAAGAACGTGGGCTGGTATGAAAGTCTCGAGTTACGAGATCGGTGGGAAGAGGGAAAGATGAGCAATTTGTCTTCATAGAGAAAGGGGAGAAAAGGAGGTGGCATGCGGAAGGAAGTCCTTCAAAATAACTTCCTGGACCGTAATGAATTATCCGCACCGAGAGCGTTTCATAGGGCGAATGAATAAGAAAAACGAAGCTTCCGCATTCCCAGTTCACCTCGGGAAAATGTGTAAAGGCAGGCAATGAGAGGAAATTAATCCCTGAAACGTGCGCGGGAGATGGCGCACCTCACTGCTTAAAAAAGAGCGAAGATATAGAGACCTAATCCGGAATGTAAAACATATAAAATCGGAAAATAAAACGGCAATACGTACTTACATATTTTAGGTTCACAGTGACCTAAAGCAAGGCATAATATGGCCTAAATTTGAAATATACTAAGAACGATGTTTAAAGACTTTGATGCGAACTAATAAATGACATAGGCCACAAGTATAGGAATTAAACGGTTGATTATACAAAGGACTAAACGCGATTTGGCTAAAGGAGTTACCTTGGTCGTTAAAAGGATAATCCAGCTAATTAAACCCAAAATCGACAATAGCACCCACAGAGCGACACGCACATTAAACACGGATAGAAACGCATTTACCCTCAAGGAAAAAAATCCATCTCCTCAAATACAAAATTTGAAAACTGAAAACAAAAAAGGAATAACTAAGAACCGTCTTTCCCACATAAGGGCGAAAAAAGCGACGGCAATACTAAACAGAAACCGCGAACATCCGCAACGACACAATTCCTCGAGCTATACACACGTAAATCCCTTTCTCGCCTCGGAATAAAAAAACGAACCTGCAGCTCTTGACGGGCTCCTCATCAACCCTAACGATAAAAAAATCTTCTTATTTCACAAAACCTACCGAGGGCCGAAAAAAAGAAAACCCTCGACTGTTTCACATCAATCGCTCTCTAAGAAGAAAGAATAAGGAAAGAGGAGAAATGAGAAAGGAAAAGAGGAACAGTCTGCGGGGCAACCTTCTTTCACTCACCCTCTTTTCCATTTTCCCTTCCCCTCCCCGACAAATCCAACAAAACAATACCGCGAGACGAGTATTCGAGGGCCACTTCCGAGGCTGGAGATAAATGAGACGGTGGAAGAGACATGCAAATGAGCGCGCGGGCACACAAACCCATTTTTCTGGACGAAAGGAAAGAGAAGGCAAAAGGGGATGCGAAGAAAGAAAGGATGGCAGAAATAGATGACGCGGTACAGCGGAGAGGTGAAAAGGAAGAGGGAAAGAAAGGGGAATGAAAGAGAAGGAAGCGGCATTCGCGACGGCTGCAAAGAAAGAACGAATGCAATGGGGGCATTAAAAGATTGGGTGCTCGCGAAAGAGGCGGAAGTGACGAAATGGATCAGGAAGGAGATGGAGAAAGAGATATAGCTTGCGAGAAGAATGAGGGAAAAGGAGAGAAAATTTTGAGGAAAGGATATACGGGAAAGTGGAGAGGAGAAGAGGGGAAAAGGAGAGAGGTGACGAAGTGGGGAAAGGAAAAACGAAGAGAAAGGGATAGAGGTGGAGAGCTTATGAAGCGGAGAAGGGGGGGAAGAATTTCGACAGAAGCATGGTTGCTCGGGTGAAGGAAACTTTTAGATTAGTCGGAGGATGAGGATGGAGTTGAGGGCGGGGAGAGAGGAGGAAGAGGAGGGGCGGGAAAGCGGTGGGTTTAGCCCGAGAGGGAGGAAAATGGGGTGAGAAGAAGGCCGGGGAAGGGAGAAAGAAGGAATTCTTGAAGAGTTTGAAACGTGGGGGGTGGCGAAATATCTGACTAAGTTCCCAGGAAGGCGTAGGAGGCGCCGCCGTGGCAGAAGAAGCGAAGCAAGCCAAATATTACGCCGACTACCTGACTCGAGTTCAAATGATGCACGGGCGTGGATGGCGTTGTATTACTAGTTTCAATTAGCCAACCGACAGGCACGATTAAGTGAGCTCAGAACTTCGGCGCTTGAACTTGGAATATCGTCTCAAGGAAAAGCATAAACATGAAAAGTTCTAGCGACTAGCATGAGACAAGTACTTCGCACTTAATTTGATAGAGATAAAATGTGAGTCTATCGAACACAAGCAAAGCATATCATTCACCATTATTTTGTCAAGGTTACAAAATTGGCTTTTATTCAAAATCTCTGGAACTTCTAAAAGCTTTCATTCATCCATTAAGGCATCTGATATTATACCGTTCTGAATATTACTTGAAAGTCAAACATTAAGATGATAGTGGTCGAAGTACCTACATACGTAAAAACTAGTAGAACAACTTAAAAATGCTCAAGACATGATTAACTCTATGAATAAAAATTCCACAGTCTACATTTCGATGAATTTATGTGAAAAAGAATGAACGAGTAACAAAAAGCTAAGACTAGGATTAATCTCACTACTGAAAGAGAGTGTAGTATTTTCGTAAGGGAAGACAATTTGATACTCATGTCAGGCCGCTGTCCGAGAATCAGCGACTTTTAGCCTTAAAATTGTAATTTAATAACCATGCTGAAATTTGGCGTATTACACCTACGAACGTGTAACGCGAAAAGTAAAAACGGAAAAACTTATGCAAGTCAAGACAGTGAATTCCCACAGGATTATCAACCGAGAAATAACGAGTGATTGCGGACAGACGGACGGGCATATAAAATAATTAGCGTGTCTTATTTTAAACGCAGGGAAACAATTCGCATTGCTTTCAAACGCATAGATTTATTACTCGTGACTCAACCGTGAGATAATCTGAAACACCTTTTTCCAACTACGCGTCAAATTAGCAACAGATCAATGGAACACATTGTGACACGTTAACAGTGCACCATCAATGAAGATAAACTCAACACTCGCTCCTAAACGAGATAAATGGATGATTCCAGATGCGGAGGTTCCTCTGACAACCCACAAAATTTCATTTTGCCTAACATCTAATACCGAGGGCAATTTTAACAACGTTTAAATATTGGATTATTCCCACCTCACTTTTCCGTCCAACTCCATTATACCGAGGCACATTGCTGTCAAACGAGGAGCTGTTCCACAAATTCTCTGAAGCGACTGTAATATGAGCAACGAGATATGCTTCCAAGGAATTAAGTCGGGTAGGAGGAGGATGTTGCAAAGAAAGAAAAATACCTTATAAGATAATTAATACGGGTGGCATTATTATTCACTAAGAATAATGAATGCATTAAGATCGGTACGAGGTAAAATTAATTCGATAGTTTGTAAACCATTTATAAGGTGCTGCCGCAGGTACTACATGGTTGTAAAGGAATACAACTCCTTAGATAAAAGCACAACAGTAAATTAAACACGCAGCAGACTACTAATTTTATGATCCGAATCGTTCGATTAAACCAATAACTATTTTAAAAAAAGAGGAGTCTATAAATATAATTTTCTAACAGTTATGACTGAAATGCAGTGGCGTAACTGGGGTATGGCGAAGGTGGCATTTGCCATAGCCTGCATAAGGCGCCAAACGTTCCCTCAAATATGCCAAAATGTTTTTTCCCGGTAAATAAGTATTAATTTAGTACTCAAATGTTAAAAGTATATGTAATAAAATCCTAATATATTCTACAAAACGCAGGAAATGATAATATTCTACACAACAAAAGCGTTTTCTAAAACTTTGCCATAGGCGCTATTTTCCCAGGTACGTCTGCTGAAATGTCATATCGAGTTAGAACGCAATTCCGCGATGAAGATCGTTAACAAAGCAATTATCGAAACAATCACGATATATCCAAGGTTTTACTGTCCATCATTCGAAAGAAAGATAAACAAGCCTCAAACGCAAACAAAAATATAACCACTCACGTGAATCGTGTAGACAAAAAATTCGACGCTTACCGTCGGAAGAACCAATGACTATACAAACAATACCCACGCACCCCTGAAACGATAGCTTTGAATTAAAAAAAAAAAGAAAGAGGAAGTTTGTTACTCTCGCGTCCAAAAACAGAGGGGAACCGAGAGGAGAAAACATCTCGCGGTGCGGCGAAGGATCCGATCGAGGTTAGGTGACAAGACAAGACATAGAAGACGCCCGTGGTACAGGGAAACCGGCGAAATAACCGACAGGCGAAGCAGCGACGACGAGAAGACAGAGTGAGAGGAAGGGTACGAGGTCGATGACCCGAGAGGGATCCTCCAGCTAGGATAAAATACATAGAAACATAAAGAGAAAAAAATCGAAGCGGCAGGAAAAGAGAGAGATGGAAAGACACAGGAGACGGAGAGGGAGTGAGGGAGAGGGAGAAAGGTTCGAACGGAGACAAGCGAGGAAGAATTCCCTGCACCTACGGCACAAACATCTCTGCAGTAGTCAATGCGTCATTTTCAAAAGGGGATGAAGTAGAGAGGGAGGAAGAGAAAGAGGGAAGGGAGAGGGAGGCACGAGGAGGGATGAGAGGTTTTGTAGGAGGGAGGCGTGCGGTGTATTGCATAGGGAGGAAGAGGTAGGGAGAGACGAGGAGAAGGAAGGTTGGTATTTCATCTCATTCCCTCCCTTTAACCTACCTCCCCCCCTATCTCCCCTAGTCTCGCCACATGACACGTCTAACCCCATCCACCTCCCGACTCCTCCACAACACACCACACCCAGAGAGAGAGAGAGGAAGAGAGAAAGCTCTCTCTCCCCCTACCTCCCTCACTTTCTTTCCCTCCCCAAATCCATTCCATCCCTCTCCCTCTCCATCCAGCGCCCCACCTTCCGCATTTCTCATGCAGACACCGCTCTCGGCAGCTAAACGGAGAGCTAGACTAAGGAGAAGAGGGAGGGAGAAGAGCGAGGCGACCAGTCGCGGGCGTGGGTGGCGGGAAGGAGAGGAGGATGTAAAAAAAATAAAGGCAAAGGAGCGGAGGAGGTTGCGAAAAACAGGGAGGAGGGAGAGGAAGGGGAGGGGAAAAACGAAGAGTTAGAAAAGGTGGCGAGAAGAACATTCCCGTCTGCTTAAAAGGGCTCTTTCTAGGCGCATAGCTACTTAGGAAAATGAGTTTGCGATGGGCGGCCGAATGAGAAAAGGAAATAAAAAAATAACATAACGCAACCGTGCCTCTTCTCTCTACAAAAACCGCGGTCCAGCAGCGGCAAGGCCGCCCGACGAGGTACGCGAACGAAAACACGGGCACGAGGCATGAATAAAGGGAACGCGACGCTCAGAAGCGGGTTTTGATATAAAACAGGAGGAGGGAGTTGGAGGTTGAGTTAAGCGGATTGAAGCTCGGATACGGTGAGTAAAAGGGGGGAAGGGGCGGAGAGAGGGTATATTAGGCGCATGGAGTTGAAAATTAGAAGTGCCTACTGAGAGTAAAGGGGGGATGAGTAAGAGGAGAAGTGGAAGGGATTTATTTAACGTAAAAAGGGGGGAGAGAGAGAGAGACGAAAGGGTAAGGTGAATTGAATTTAGCGGTGAGAGAGGAGGAAGGGGGAGGGGGAAAAAGACGGGAGAGGGGCGGGAGGGGGGGGAGATGGTAGGGAGGGGGGAGAGGGGCTGGAGGTGGGAGAGGGGCTGGAGGGGAAAAGAGGGTGGAGCCGTGCCACGGAGGTGGGACGGTGGGTGGGGGAGTAAGAGAGCGATAGTTCCGCCTCCTCCTCTTTTAGGGAAGGACGGTGGCAAGCAGGACACGAATCGATGCCGCGACCAAAAGTAGAGAACGATTTCATCGGGCTTTCAAAATTCCGAACATTACACGGCAAGCACTTCCTTCCCCATTCCCCACCTTCTCCCTCCCCTCCACATCCCCCCTCCCCTCCACATCCCCCTCCCCTCCACCCCCCCCCTCCACCCCCCCTCCACCTCCACCCTCCCCTCCACCTCCTTTCTCCCCTCCACCTACCCCACCCTCGCATTTCTCTCGCTTGGAATAAAATGAAAAGGGGAACGCTCCCCCTCTCTCCAACTCGCAAACAACAGGGAAGCACGGGATGGTTCCGAAGCGAACTCACAAGACGTTTTGAATCACGAAAGGAGTATTTGTCTGGAAAGAAGAATACCATTTGCGGCACGCGTTCACCCGCGAGCAATTTTAAATTTGAAAAAAATTCCTCTTCTAAAGGTCAAGTGATTTGAATTCGTGTAACTTATCCAAGTTGAACGTAGCCAATGCACGATTTGAATACCTCTTAAGCAGCTGAATCGTAATCGTGCCCGAAAATATTTTCTCAGATCCTTTTAACTTAATGGATAATTATCTAATATACTTACTAGCTACGGGGTAACTATTATGCCGCCAGATCCCTCACCGCAGTGGGGAAGGGGTGTGGCGGGCTAAGACTCAGAGAGCCCGTCGACCCGAGTCAATTTTTTTATTATTTTATTTTACTGCATTCCCATTACCCATGTTATTTTCTTTATTTATGTGTGAAACATTACCATTCTTTATTTATAGCATACCAAAGAAATGTGCCATTGTATATCGTCAAAGATACATTTTGCATGTTCCATTTAAATAAAACTATATATTAAAAAGTACAAGTTTTTCATTTAAATCGACCTTTTCTGAGCAAAAGTAGAATGATTTTTAGTATGGTTGTATAGTAATGGGAGCCCGTAAGAGGTCCGTAATAATAATAATAACTAGTTTGAATAGATAAATAATTCCTTTCTTGGCAGACGGAAAAAACAAAAACTACCACATGGTTGTGTAAAACATGCAAAAACCTGCCGCCTGATTCACCCTTGGATAAGCCATAAGTCTATATAACAGGATATTTTCAGTGAACAGGCTACTGTATAATAACCGAATGATTGTATGCAATTCGTAAAATACATACAATGTATGCATTACACGGCAAATAAAATACATTTGAAAGTCAAAATCTAAGTCCAGATACTGCCATAGCTAATTACCATGCAGGAAAATTTGAGTTTTCTCGAACAATTTAATTGCTGAAATCAGTAAATCTAAGACTTGAACTTTTAATTTAAACTCAGGGAAATAGCTACATAACAACATTCATTTTTAGCGTAAAACTTCTCACTATCTGGTAAATGCTCCCATAAAGTCATTCATTAAATTGCAAGGTACTAAAGGTAAGTTTCACAGGCGCTACGAAATTAAGTCAAAGGAAACCAAAGAACTCTCAGGAGGTCCTGGCTAAAAGTTATTCACAGGTTGCCCATCAGACAGTGCAAACACGCGTCAAGTGCCACTTGGCACACAAACGTGGACTTCTGAATCGGGAGAAGTAGAATGGGAAGAGGAAGGGGTCTTTGAATCAAGGATCACTTCGCAAGAAAGGGATCCTCGAGTCAATCGTCATGTTGACACAGAGTGATGACAACCTTTTGAGTTAGTGTCGGTCCAAAGCGCGCAGTCCCAATGGGGAAACCAAATAACGTCATCCACATCCTATGGACACGTCCGAGGTTAAGGAAATTGCAGTTTGCGACGGACACTCGATTTAAAGAATACGGATGCTTTTCGGTTAGAAAAATACAAACGCCATTCAAAATATGGGTACAAAGTGGTCATACGAAAGCATACGGGCAAATTGAAGTCGTTGGAAAACTATAAACAGGGAATTCGCTAATAATTAAGAGTTATTTCAAAGCTTATCAATAACTAAAGCGGCAATAAATGTTTTGCATTTAATAATTAAATTAAGAGAAATTTTATTTCCAAGTTATTCAAAAGAAGAATATCATCGATACAGATAAAGGCAGTAAATATTCCTACGAAGGATATCGATTCACAAAATGGAGAAATACAGCTACGGAGTGTTATATTTTCATGCAAATCCACTAATTTTTTATTGTTGTTTTCTGAGTGAACCGTCTTCGCGATCGATGTAAACAAAATATGCGATGTTTTGCTCGGGAATTTCTCGAATTTTTATCTCCAAAATTATAAGTTGTAAATATGTGATCTCTGGACCATCTTGTAGTAAATGTTGTTCTCTATCCGAATACATTTTTTAATCCTCGCAGATTATATAAGAGAATGGGAGAGAAATATATGGATTTTTAATTGTTGTTTGTTGAGAGAACCATATTAGCGATCGATGTAAACAAAATATGTGATGTTTTGCTCGGGATTTTCTCGAATTTTTATCACCGAAACTATAACTAGTACTTACGTGGCCTCACGGACTTTCTTGTAATAAATGTTGTTCTCTATCAGAATAATTTTTTAATCTATACCTTACAGACCATATAAGAGCTAGGTAGATAAAAGTTTGATATTTCATTGTTGCTTGACGGATGCCATTTAACGAGATACGAGTATAAGGTTATTGATGTAATTATGTAAAATGGAAGTTCTAATTGACAGATTCAGTTGAAAATCATAATTGGGCGATAATTTTTAATAAATATCACTCGTACGTAATTAAATTAAAATCCGTCCAGCGGTTTAGGAGATGAAAGTTACGACGGACGGAAGGACCAGACGTGCTCATAAGGCGTTCAGCTAATACCGCTTCACTGGTAAAGAACGCCTAATAAACGAAGTTTTGAAATGGGATCATAGAGTTCAAAAACACACGTGAACAATGGACACATTTTCAGACAACGAATACATAAAAAACTATTAAGTTCCGCTAAATATCGACTACCACGAGAGATTTTAAGAAGCTACACTATCTTTCACTTAAAAGACGATTTACGTAGCGCCTTCAATAAACATAAAACGGTGGAGTAAACCAGACTCGCATTTCAGCAACAAAATAGCCATTCTCACTTGTAATTCACCGATATAACCAACGAGCAGTGAATAACCATTGAAGACGGATACATCGTATACTAAACCTTTTCATGGCTCCGAAAGTTACCAACATCAAACTCTTGAATTAAAGCTATAAAGTGAACTGGAACATTCAATCATGAAAATTTCCTTTCATAAGACCTTAATCACGGCATTAAAACTGAGGTATGACTAGATACGTTGAAAATATACCACTAACCGACAGTTGCATTGATTTTTTCTAAGTAAATCCAACACAAAACCTACAAAAATTCTTATCCTGCGTCTGCTAACGGACCCCTACAACTGCATGCCCTTTCTCACAGACACCATTAAACTTCAAAATGTGTACCGCAAAGTAAATGTATCAAAGCATGGTTTAGCAAATTACACTCCAATATCCAATTTAAATGATAATTTTCCTAAATTAAAAAAATCAGAATTAAAAACATTTCTCCAACGGAAACCTCGTCCAAATTTCATGCAATAAAAAACGAGTCCAATAACACAAGACGTTGGGTCGCGCAAATAAATTTCACGTCCCATTTCCGCAGAAAGGTAAATAAAAAAGAAGGCCTTCTTTCGCGAAAAAGGTAAATATACGACCGACCGAACAAACGAAAACCGCCGGTTCGCGAAGCAGCGAGGCAACACGCCAGCGAATTGAAGATTCCATTCAGTGCGATGGCATTCATTAATGAAACTGCTATTGCGCCGTTACGGTGCGGGCGGAGGGCGAGGGCGAACCCCTGTGGGTACCTCCATGGACGTCCTATCACACTAGGCCCGTATCAATCAAACACCTCTCTCTCTCTTCTACTCTCCCCTCTGCTTCCCTCGACACCCTTTCTATTCCCCCTCTTCCAAACCCGATTTAACCCATTGCTCAATTCGTCCCCTCCACTCCCCTCTTCTCCATCACTCCTATCTCCCTTCTTCCCTCCCTCCCCACTTACTCTCTCCCTCTCTCTTCTGTCCCCATGCGTATGCCCAACCCTCGCGCACGGCATCGACGCCTCTCAACCGATTACTTCCACGCCAATCA
The DNA here is from genome assembly GCA_028673005.1 of Tanypteryx hageni. Classification (NCBI taxonomy): domain Eukaryota; kingdom Metazoa; phylum Arthropoda; class Insecta; order Odonata; family Petaluridae; genus Tanypteryx; species Tanypteryx hageni. The sequence goes on along the minus strand of CM054116.1, from coordinate 74,019,901 downwards.
AAACGAGCCTCCGTATTACCGTGAACAGATATGTTCCGACACCATCGACGGGCGCATTCTAAGTGACCGGACTGAGCTATTAGATAAATCGCTCGAACGCTATGCCCCTCTCTCTCTAAATTGATTTCCTTTTTTTTTTTGAACAACAACGAATAATTTCTGGGGTGTTTTCAAGGAAAAATACACAGCTTTCTCTTCAGACATTAAGGAGTACCCCATCAGAAGCAGGGCATCGAACCGAAATTTTTTCGCTCGTTTTCATTCCGGTTTACGCGAAACATTTCGGTTCGGTTCCGATTTCGCTCCAGCAACCACCATTGAACCGGTTTTTTCGCTCCGACTTTAACTTTTTTGGGGAAAATTTCAAGAAAATTCCAAAATAATCTCTATTAATTAATGTTTTTAGTTAAACCATATGTCTTCACCATTGCAGGTTAAGAAGACAAAAATAAATATCCGCACGTAACACCATGCAACGAAGAGTAAAACATTGTATGAATTCCGTTTTTTTACCATTTTTTGTTATTCAATTTGTAAACCTCCTTTTATACGACTCCGCCTAATACTGTTCTATAGGAATTTCATTTTTTTTCCTTTTTAGCGCGCATAAAAGCTATTAAAATTCTTATTAATATTAAGTCTTTAATTTGATGAAAAACCGTACTTATTGTCAAAAGTCAACATTTATTTGATATTAAAATACCAATATTCCCGATTCCAATATAAGCAGATACTCTCATTATCATAGTCAATTTACCTCCAACAGTACCAATGCCCCTACATGAACAGGTACAATAATATTGATTCACATTTGAATGTAGAATGTAATTCATAGAGTTATTAAAAGAAGAGCTACTTAACTATTTTTTTAAATACAATACTTTAGACGTTAATATTACAAATACATACCATACAATATATAATGACTTAAATATTCTTAAGACGACAAATATGTACAAACAGTAACATTTAAAAAAAGTAAGAATACCTCAAAAGCACTACTGCGGAGCGATCCTTCCAGGATAAGTTTTAGAGAAAGACTACAAGAATATAAGGGGCAATGCATATGGAGAAGGGATGGAAGTTTATGGGGAAAATATCCTCCAACTTTACGCAAATCCAAGTTAAGAATCGTGAAACATTTTTACCCTGAACACTCCACGGGGCAGGCTCGGGGGTAGGGTATCAAGACGATTAGCGGCTCTCTTCGAAGTACCAATAAGTTCCTTTCCACTAGCTTCGTTTAACAGGGTTCTGGGAAACCTCAGTAGGACGTATCCTTGACCCTCTCTCTATATTGAAAATGGAGAATTCCACCATTGAACCGGCAAATATTATCACAAGGATACATCATTCCAAAGGCTTAGGAGCATGTACGTATTCTCAAGAAAACCATTAGCCTTTGCCTTATTCGGTGTGGAAAAGTGAGGCATTCAAAAAAGACATGTCAAAGCAAAAGGAAAAACCCTTCTTTCGCTCCTACTCTTTATGCGAACCGAAAAATGGAACTAAATAACGGTTTTCGGTTTCGGTTCGGGTTCAGAAAAATCTTTTTTTCGGTTCGGTTTCACTCCAGCTAAAATAACGTTTTTTTCGGTTTCGGTTCGGTTCCGGTTCGATGTCCTGATCAGGAGCTAAAAAAACAAATAATGCTTTACCAATTTATTAGAAATTTTCAACCGTATAACACATTTCGGGTGTATTAAATTGTTTATCACAGAGTAAATATAATTATAGGTAGCTTGTTTTTGTTCACGGGGTTAACTGTTTCGGAGATTACGCCATAAATACGAAAGCCTCTTCCGGGAAACGTGTTTACAATTAGCTTTTACGCTAATTTTCGCTTCGGTACTAACTTTGGGAGGAGAGACCTTTACCTGTCGTGGGTAGGATCGATAATTAGTTATCATGCAAAACTAATTTCGACAATTAGACCAATGAGAAAATTGAAATTTGTTCGCTGGGTATAATTTTAACGTCATGAAAACGCAAATTCTGAAAGGGAACCCAGTTAGATAAAGAACGGTATGGAGCTTGCCAGGCCATTTTAATCAAAGTTACGGAAATGATAATTTATCAACTGACTATCTATTGGATCATCCTCTCTCAATGATTAGACGAAAAGTGATAGTTCATGTAATGGAACTTTTAGGCTTTATCTAGTCATTAATTTTTTTTTAATTCGTAACAAAGTTTACGTGTGGGTGTAACTTAATCCGTACCCAGCAAGTTGATGGCATAGTGGCAGTAAAACTGAAGTAATTAAGGGAATAGATGACAGCTCTGACGCTTTAGAGAAATGATGTATCCCAAGCGCGTGATATTAGACAAGTCAAATTAGACACTTTTTTGACGGTTGGGGGAAATAATTCATAAAGTTTTGAAACTAGGCTCATTTTCTCGTTAGGGCAACCTAACTAACATATCAAAAGTTGGCATGCCTTAGGTGTACGTGTCGGCCGTTTTGGCGCCAAAATGGCCACCGGAGCACGACCCGCGACTGGCCTTTCCCGAATAACTCGGAAACGGTCAAATCTACGGCAAAACCATACATAGACAAACTTGTAGAGAATGAGATTTCCTACAGGCCGCGCGCTGTCTTAAAATCAAGTGTTGTGAGCTCGTTATTACTTATGTTAAGTAATTGAAATAAACAGTGGATTAGTGCCTAAAGGGGATACCACTATAAAAAACGTGTCTGGAGCTCTGTCACAGCTGGTGATGTGGAAACGAGCTCACAACACTTGATTTTAAGACAGCGCGCGGTCTGTGTTCCACAAACAAACGCTCATTTTCTGCTATACCATCGCAGTAGCAAAAAAACCTGAAAAGACCCTTTCTTGTAGGGGATTTTATTATCTAAAAGTTTGTCTACGCACAGTTTCGCCGTAGATTTCACCGTTTCCGAGTTATTCACGAAACGCCAGTAGCGGGACGTGCTCCGGCGGCCATTTTGGCGTCATAGCGACCGACGCGTACACGACAGGCTTGTCAACATTTTATATGTTAGTTAGGTTGCCCTAACGAACAAATGTGCCAACTTTCAAAACCATGAATTATTTCCCCTAGCCGTAAAAAAGAGTCTAATTTGGCCGGTCGTTCCGCAAGCAACGCTCATTTTCTGCTATACCACCGCAGTAGCAAACAAATGCAAAGTATCTTTCTTGGAGGAAATTTCATTCTCTACAAGTTTGTCTATGTACAGTTTCGCCGTAGATGTGACCGTTTCCGAGTTATTCGCGAAAGGCCAGTCGCGGGACGAGCTCCGGCGGCCATTTTGGCGCCAAAACGGCCGATGCGTACACGTCAGGCGTAGCAACTTTTGATATGTTAGTTAGGTTGTCCTAACGGACAAATGTGCCAAGTCTCAAAACTTTATGAATTATTTCCCCTAAAATGTCTAATTTGACAGATCTACTATATATTTAACAAGCCATCCTGAAGATAAGTCAAAACTTTATCGATAATTAGTAAAATATTCTCTGACACCCTGTTTACATCTAAATACTCAATTAAAAAGTGATGTAAAGTGATGATTGATATCCGTTTACTTGTCGAAAATAATCATCTATAATAAACTTTATAATATTTTGCAGCAAAAAATCGTAGACTCATAGTGTACCACTGATGTTAGCGATGATGCAATTTCCCTTTCATTATAATTAAAATTACGAAAAAGTAATTAATTCATTCAGAAAAACCAACCTCATGGTGTTCAGCCGTTCATAAATTACGCATCCAATATATTACGAATACAGAAGATTATACTGAGACTCCATTACAACATTCGCCTCTCAATCTACTACAAACAACCCATCAAATATGCCCGTTCCCAGACAATCACGCAAAATAATCCACGCATATCATCTTTGAATTAACCCAACAGAACCCCTTTCAATCACCACCCCGCGGAAATATTTCCTTTCATGGAATCCACAATGCATTCCCTTTCATCACGAGCCTATTTACTATTATCTCGGCAAGGACTCCATTCTCCCGCACACCCTTACCCCACTTACCCTTAAAACCCCCCACCCTCTCAATATTCCATCCCCCAAACCATCCCCTCCGAACAATATAACACTCCTCGACTGCCTCCACCCCCTCCCCCCTCTATCTCTCTCTCCACCCCGCAAAACCAACCTCCCCAATACACACTATCCCTTCCGCTTCCCTGTCACCCTAACCGTGCCACTACCACCACCACCACCCCATAAAACCCGCTTCTCTCATTAATCCAGACCCCGCATCATCCAACCTCCCCACCTTTCTACTCCCTTTCCAAAACTCTCCCCAATCTCCCGAGCTCATAGCCTCCCTTATACGAACCCTTCCGTCTCAAAAATCTGCAGAGGGAAGCAGGATGGGGAGAAATGCGAGGGGAGCGGAGAGGGGTCGAGGGAGAGGAAGCGAATGCGAGGCAGAGGGAGAACAGGTGGTGCGCGGAGAGGAAGAGACGAGATTGGGTGAGGGAGAGAGAGAGGGCGAGACAGGTGCGGCGATAGAGAGAGATGAAGAGATGGCGAAAGGAAGACGGATAGAGCGTCGGCAAGATGCTGAGGGAAGATAAGGCGAACCGAAATGTATGAGAGAAAGGATAAAAACAGGTAGGGTGTAGGCCTAGATATCCAATGACTGTAAGAAATACTAAGAGCAATGGATTGTAAAGAAGTAATTCACAAGGATAAGGATAAACGGATAAAAGAGTGGTCAGGTAAGCAAAATAAAAGAGCCAGAAAGTAAATGACGGAGATGTAAAAAGCGTAAAATTGTATGAAGATGATGGCGGAGGATGTAAGTTAGATCGATCGATCGAACCGAGATTTAAAGGGATAAAGAATGATTCCGAACCAGAAAAGGGAAGGAGGTAGATCGTGCGAAGGAAATCTAAGAAGAGAAAAAGGAAGAAAAAGGAGAGAAAGAGAGAATTAGTGAGGAGTAAGGGAGGCTTATACAAAGAGTAGGGATATGGAGTGGGTGAAGGAGGGAGGAGTAGACGCTTCATTAAGGCGCTGCTTTAACTTCCCCCTCCCTCCCCCTAACCCCTTCGCCTTACCCCCTCAACGAAGCAGCGCCGGCTGAAAACCCCAACTCCCTTCCCATCTCCCTAGTAGTCCTTTCCCGCCCTCAGGTCCCTCCGCCGCCTTCTCAAACGCCTTCTGCTTAGTCCGCAGAGAAGGTTGCGCAGAGGAAGGTTTTGTGTGTGCGGGTGGATGGGTTTTGTGGAATAGATTCTTCTTTTTCTTTAAAGGATGAGTGGGGTGAGGGTTTTTTTGTAAGAGAGGATACGCGAGTTGTGTCCTTAAAAGCGGTAGAGACGCGAGGTAAGAGGTAGGAGAAGAGTAGGGTAAGCGAAGAAAATCCCACGCGGGTAAGAAGGACAGATGAGTGAGGTCGACGTGGAGGGGAAGACGGCACCGTCCCTCTATATACCCTGCCTCTTCTATGAGAAACCAAAACGGTTGACGCAGGCATTACCTATCCCATAATCCTTTTCTAGGTTGCCAGAGGGATGGCGCTTTTCCAGAAAAGGTTCTGTATACTTAAACCCGAAACGAAGATGATAATGTCCTGCTGTGTAAAGGACCATGTATACGTGTTGTCTCGTCACTCGTGTGTTCTCTCTCTCTCTCTCTCTCACAACACGAAGCGTCGTGACTTTTCAGCGTCGATTGGTTCATGAAATTAGCAGTCTCACTGTCGCCGACGTGGCAATAAAGTCCGCTAATATAAGTCTCGCTCGAAACTCGAAATAATCTGACAAGAGCAAAACGCTTTATAATTTATATTCATTAAAAGCTCTCGGTGATAACAGCACTCGTATAATCGTTAATTTATGCTAGCTTTATCTACGCGACTTCAGAAAAAAAACCGTAAATATTCACTTAAAATGTCATAAAACCAGCTGCTCTTGTCTAGTAGGAAGTATATTCTTTGATTAAATGCTTTCTATAGTACAGAATTGGGCTAATTTTCCGCAAAAACGCACAGAAATATAAATGGTATAATTTTGAAAACACTTGAGAAATGTTCAAAATGACACCGTCAATTAGGAAAAAATAAATGGAAATAAATTTATATTACTAAACCGGCGAGACAAGCCAATCCGTAAAGGAAAAAAGCGACTATTCTTAATTATCATGCTAAACGACAAAATAAAGTCGTAAAAGCCTCGACAATTTCCCCGAGATTAAAAATAATTCGAGACGTAAGGCGTATATAACCAAATCCATAATCATTTTGATTGCAAAATGCCTAACGTGTCTAGCGGCAAACTCGATTAACCGTCTCGAACCCACTCTAGCGAGCATCACATTTGCACGAGAAACTGACAACGACAGTAAATGAAATCCCATACTTGTGACGGTTTTGCCGATTCTTCGAAATGAAGACATTCCGGAAGAATCCCTTTTGAGGATGGAATCGTGACTATTGAGATAGAGCTCGGCGGAGTTCATGTATTGGAAGAAGAGGGAGCGGATACACAAAGGAGAATCCCGCTGGAGGCGGAGTCTGAACAAAAGTAGAAGGAAAAAACAAGCGTGGATGGAGGCAGGATAATTCGATATCGAGAGAACATATTGAAATAAGGCCATAAAATCTAAAAAACAGACAAAATTGATGAAAGGAAGATGTAACACACTGTGCAGATGGCGAGAATTGTACGGAGGAAGGCGAGTTACACGCCTAATTAATCAAGCAATTGTTGGGGGTGAGCGTATAGTGACTGCGTCTCTCAACGAGAGGGCGCGAGTTCGATTTCCTCGTAGGTTGCTTTTTTTCCATTCATTCCACCTCCTTTTACAAGTCCTTTTTCGTAATTCGCATTAAAATTTAACAGGGCAGCCACGTTCATATTTTTATTTTTTCTATGTTGTTAGGTGGTGGTCCGAATTTTTCTCTCAAGTAATTGAACGCACGATTGTCTCGACAAAGTTTAAATTATTTAATCGCATATTCCTCTTTGATCTCGGCACACGCCACATCCTATATCGATGTATATGACATGGGAATGATCCCTGAAATTATTTTTATGAAGAATTTCTCCGAATACATACTTAAAATATACCCATTAGGTATATCAGACAAAGGATCGTTGAAAGTATATAAGAATATGAACTGGTAAGAAGTCCGTTCCAAGTACAGTAATAAAAATAAATAAAAATATTTCTTTTATGAATCCCTCAGAAATTCGGTTGATTGATTAAAAACATTAATAATCTACAACCATCAATCATCATCAGGAGAGTTAGAAGGGAAACTTTCATTTGCTTATGCATCGACAGGTAACGGTACTTTCGTTTTGTTTCATTCCCATAATACGATCGTACATCTCACGACCGATGGCGATAGCACGATCAGAAATCTCCTGACTGATATGATCAGAAATTGGAGACTTTCTGCTCGACTGATAAGTTTCTTGCTCGCTTGTTCGAGTTTCTGTGAGTGACTGCGTTGTCTGTGAGCCTTCATCGTTCTTTAAACACATAAATCTACTGGCAATTTGTGTGCGATCTGTGGATCATCGTTTGTTTTGTGAGTCCACGATTCTACCAAGTATTTTTATTGATTTTTCGTTATTTTTCGAAATATCATGTGCATCGGTCTACCTTTTCCAGTTCGTTGAAAAATTATTTTTTTCCGTACAATTGCAGACTTGGATCTTTTAGGATGGAATCTTTGCCAGATCCATCTTCAGCAAGGTACATCCCGCCGATCGACGATGAAAATTCGGGGAAACCTCGTTTATTCGCTAATGCGCTTAACTTAACCGTCTTCGCGAAAAATGGTTTAATTTCTGATCACATCAGTCAGATTTCTGATCGTGCTATCGCCATCGGTCGTGAGATGTACGATCGTATTATGGGAATGAAACATAAAACAAGAGTTCCGTTACCTGTCGATGCATAAGAAAATGAATGTTTCCCTTCTAACTCTCCCCATCATTGGTCCCAATGATGATTGGCGTTTGTAGATTACTGATGTTTTTAATCAATCGACCGAATTTCTGAGGGATTCATGAAAGAAATATTTTTATTTATTTATATTACTGTGCTTTGAACGGACTTCTCACCAGTTCATATTCTTATATACTTTCAACGATCCTTTGCCTGATATACCTCCGCCTAATGGGTATATTTTAAGTACTCGGAGGAAGTCTTCGCAAAAATAATTTTAGGGATCCTTCCATGTCATAAGCATCACTATAGGATGTAGCGTGTGCCGAGATCAAAGAAGAATATGCGATTTAATAATTTAAACTTTGTTGAGACAATCGTGCAATGAATTACTTAAGAAAAAATCCGGACCACCACCTAAGAACATAGAAAAAAATAAAAATATGAACGGGGCTGCCCAGTTAAATTTTAATGCGAAACACAAAAAAGGATTTGGAAAAGAAGGAGGAATGAAAGAAAAAAAGCTATCCACGAGGGAATCAAACTCGCACTCTCTCGTTTAGAGACGCACTCACTATACGCTCACCGACAACAACTGCTTGATTAATTAGGTGTGTATTATGCAATTTATACTAATTGACGAGAAATTGCAATATTTAATCGCGATTTTCGGAAAAATTATCGGCCGTATACGCCCAAAATGGGGGGGGGGAGGTTGCAGTGATCCTGGAATCCAGAGCTGTACACCTACCAATTTTCATAAAAATCCGTGATCGCACTACCGTGCCCTCTCCTTGTTAAACATAACATAAATACACCAAGAAACAAAAATATTACAGCTATTTTAGAGCAAGACTCAAGACAATATTCGGTAGGTAGGTATTCGATTTTAGGTGCTTCGACAGCTAGGGTCACTTTGCACCTTTCTCGTTGCCTGTCAAGAGACATTGCAAACGATTCCCTACAATGTATTAAATAGTAAAATCATAAATAATAAAATGCATTAAAAGTAAATGTTTAAAATTCTATAAAAGGTGGATAAGTCCAGCTTCTCTTAAAAACCTTAAAATATTATCCATTTTCATGGAGTCATCAGATAAAATATCAGCAAGTTCCCCCGTAATGTGGAACTTGCTTCGTAGCACATTTCCGGCATTCTGTCAGGAGGTGTCTTACAGTTAGAAGGGAGTCGCAGTCGGTGAATCGTGGTGGTTCCTTCTCGATGGTAAAGAGGAACGAGTGGGTCAGGGCTGAATGCCCTATTCTCAAACGCGCGACCACGACTTCTTCCATTCTACTATTCCTTACAGAGGAAGCCCATGGAGAAATATCCCTTTTTATTTCATGTAGCTTATTTTGCGACATCTCTTGCCACAAAGTTTGCCACTTATTAAGCACTGCTGTCCTAAACATACCCTTTAGGTCTTGTTGGAGGATAGAGTCGCCATTTGTGACAGGGAGGTTCAAACCCTCCTTCGCAAGTGCGTCTGCCCTCTCATTACCTGCTAAGCCAACATGTCCAGGAATCCAGAGGAAAATGATGTCAACTCCTCTGGAGTTTAAACGATAAAGGGCTTCCTGTACATTCTGAACTATTGGGTGGACAGGGGAGAAGCAGGTAATGGACTGAAGAGCAATCATGGAGTCCGAACAAATCATATATGGTCTGTTCGAGACACCAATGCTCTACAAGGCCATTCTTATGGCCGTCAACTCCGCCGTGTAAATACTACTCAGCGGGTTGAGCCCTCCCTTAGAAGAGAGATTTTTGCTAGTGAAGGCCCACGCACAGGAGGAAGAGGATCTAGAGCCATCTGTGAAGATCAGTTCACAACCCGGATGATCATTAAGTACATCAAAAAATAGCGACCTGTACTCACAAGAGAGGGTATTATGTTTTGTAGACAGGGCAAGGTCCAACAAGACCTTAGGGCATGGGATCTGCCATGGCGGATATTTAGGAGAGCCGGTAGGAACAATCTCAAGACAATATTCCTCCATCACCGACCCGACTACACCTACTAAAAAAATCAAAACTACGAAAATTAGAATTCACCAATAGTTTCCCGACAACGCTTTGAAACAAACGCGAAAACGACATATCAAAGTTCGCAACGGGAACTCTGCAAAAAATGCATGAAAATTTCACGTATTTGCATCACGTCCCATTACAGCCCGGTTGACTGACACGACTTTCACCGTCGCATTATTATCAATCAAAATAAAAATAAAACGATCTTCCGCGTCGAGTAAAATAAAAACGAAGACATTAACACGGGGTACCGCCACCAACCGCTGAATTAAGCAGCGCGTGGAAAAAACATCCACTTTTATTCACCGTTCTGAAATGAGCTCAAAAAATGCCCGTCGGGAAAAAGGACGCAGCACGCGCGCATGATCCATTTAAACGAACCATCGACGGGTTCGAAAAAGAAGCGCTTTATTGCGAAGCTCTGGTTTATCACTTTGAACTAGCCTCACTAGGAGAGGGAGAAGAAAAATAAAGATCTCTCTCGATACGGCTTTCAGCATTGGCGTCCGCCTCCCCCCCAACCCCTCGCCACACTCTCATTCTCCCCTCTTCAGGTACGACGTAACACAAAGCGCGACACGCGCGGCACTCAACACCGTCTGCCGAACGTAACGAGTGGAGATACTCGGGATGGAAAAAAAAATCTCGCCACCTGGCTCGATCGCTGGCGACACGCCCCCTCACACCCCCTGTCGCTAAAAAAAAACGCGCGCGCGCACCACAAATGAGATGATAAATCCTCACGGCGCGAACCTCCCCCCGCTCCCGACACTCTCCACCCCACTGTCGAGACGCGTTCTCTCTCTATTCTCTTTCCTTTGCCGAGAAAAACCGAACAACTCCGTCTCTTCCGCGCAATTTTCACTCCTGTGGGAAAAGTGTGTCGCAACACAGACCGACAGACGGCGAATGAACGAGATGGAAGAAGAGACGAAGGGGCTTGAACGCGCTCCTATGAACCGTGAAAAGTTTCTAATTTTTTTCCGAACAAAAACGAAAGAAATAAAATTTCGATCGAAAAAAATTCTCGTTTCCGAAGATTGACGAAGAGAATACCCCCCTGCGGTTCGGTTGGCGGCGCTTTATGAAGCGTGACACAAAATAGCCAATAACCTCGCTCGGCCACCTTATAACTTCTCCACCATTCTCCTATTCTTCATTCTTTTCGCTACCACCACCGCGACGACTTCATCTTCCGCAGCAGTCGATTCTAAGACCGTAGAGCATCAAGCGGCGTATGATTGCGTAGAGCAGTCATTCATTCCATCCGCTCTAGGGAAGTGTTTTACCGGCGGAAGTAACAGGAAGAGAGAGAAACATGGAGAAAGTAGCAGAGGAGGATAAAATTATCGGGGGTCCCTCTCCATAGAAAGAAAACTCCAGAAGAGAAAGTATTTTTATCGCGACTAAGGAGCGGGGCAGAGAGAAGACAAATGGGAGGGTTTGTTATGTGTCTTACCGGTAATCATCGCTTTTCTATCCCCCTCCTTTCGTCCTCCACGGTTTCCAACCCTTCCCCACTTCCACTCCCTAAACCGCTCCCTCTCTTCTACTCCACTCCCTCTTCTCCATTCCCGTCCTCATACTTTTTCCTTCTTTCCAATCACGTCCGTGCTCGCGAGGGGGTGGGAAACAAAAAAACTCTTTTGAACTAACCTTTGAGAATTGAATTATGGCCTGCGTCGTCCAAAGGAAATGTGGAAGTCTTGGTCCCGATAGTTTTCTCTCGCTCACCCTGCCAAGTTTTCTTTTCCGCAAAGCGAAATGCTGCATGTCGGGACACTAATCCGCGTCCCTCGTTTGAGCGAGTGATTCGATATTGTCTTCTACATCGGAAATTGTCCCAAGTTTTACTACCTATTCTCTCAAAAGGAAAAGGATTTTCTTTGCCCTGAAGTAAGAGGATCCGTGGCAATCTTGTCCGAAAGTTTCCTATGCATTTTCAATTTCTTGGATCGTTGAATTAACATTAATGGAGAAGAAAAGGCGCGTCGTGTTCATCTCGTTGCGATGAAGGGTCGGTCTTAAAAAGATTTTTATCATCAAAACTAAACTAGTTTTACATATATCTAAAAATTTTATTGATGGCAAGTAGTTTGGTGATGAGTCGAGCGTTGGCAATTACTGAATAAATAACTATAATACGATTACATCGCTGCATGGCAATCATCACTAAATACTTATTCGCGTTATTGTTGATGAACATCTGGCAAAGCCTTCAAACCTTCGACGTCATAAGCGTTATGATTCTAGGCGAATGATCTAACGACGAAAAAGGAGATTGCTATACTCTGCTCCGATGAATTATTAAAACAACTTCAAGAAATAACGAGTAATTCAAATATGCTATCAACACACGGTTCAAACCCATTAAAACGTTTCAGCTCAGATTGATATAAAAACCATTCAGAAAATATCTCGCCGTGCAATACGCTTCGCAAATCGCCATAAAATACCCCGGAAACATCCCCAACCGGGCTTTTTGGCCGAAATACACAAAACTTCCAGCGTGGCAACACTGCCTACTCTATTCAAATTCTCCTTTTGTAAATCCAGTCAGCGCGAGGGCCTTAACTTCGAAATAATGCGCAATGGTAATAAATGGCTCCAGCGGCCCAGGGAACCCTTCTCCTCTCCGCCCTCCATTTCCCTCACCCCCAACTCCTCCATCCCTTTAACCAAAAAACGAGCTTCATCCCCGCTCTCGGCGAAAACCCATTCCCGTTCTCCTACACGATCCGGCCAACAAATCCACCCATCTCCACCCCTCCCTTTTAAAACTCAATCCTCCACCCACACACGCACCCTAACCCCCTATTCCCTTCCGCCCCGCCTTGACCGATTTTCTGCTCAAGCGAAATTTCCAATCTGCATGATGCTCTCGCGGGTAGGAACCGGGGAGGAGTGGGAAAATAGCGGGATGGAGGACGAGTTTTTAGAGTAAAGGAAGCGAGGAATGAGGTGGAGAAGGAAAACAGAACGGGATAGAGAGAGATGCCAGACTAGGAGAATAAGTAGAATAGGGAGAAAGAAAGAAATAGGATGTGAGAAATGAATAAATAAGAAAGGGAAAAATAGAGGAAGCTGAGGCAAGATGAAAGATGGAAGCCACGGAGGAAAATTGATATTCTAAAAAGAAACACAAGCAAGAACGGAAAGAAGAAACTACGCCGCGCTCGGTAGAAGGGCATAAAGAGGGAAGCTGTGGATGAACACAAAAAGAAAGTAATGCGAGCAATCAGAAGCTGAAAGAGCAAAAAATCTTAGGTCACGAAATAAAGCCTAGAGATACGGCCTAAAACGATAAAAGTATCAACCGAAAGTACCGCTCCTTCCTCCATAATTCATGACCAAATTATGAACGATGACAAATACACCTTGGACAGCGCCACCCTTGCCGGGAACGAACGAAGAGAAATTAATTAATAACATCGCTTTCGAGCGTGGAAACTTAAAACCGGGATAACACACCCTAACGAGCCATTTTTGGGAACGGTCAACGAAAAACACCAAATAATCGAGACGAAATGAGGCTTCAGATATAGACAGGCGAAACAAGGAAGGGGGTCGAAAGGGATGCGACGAGTCTAACTTAGCGAAAGAGAGACAGAGAGAGGAAATGGATGATAGAGACGAATTAAGTAGCGCGAGGGTAAAAAAAATAAATTAAGGTTGAGGATCCTCCGGTTCCTTCGTGCGGAAATAAACCGGAGGGGAAGGAATAAGGAAAAGGTAAATAGTTTTTGGGAAGGAAGGATAGCGATTTCCGAAAAGATAACGGAGATCGTTCGGCGGAGCATGGGGAGGAGATCGGGAAGGGTGGATGAAATCAGGAAAAGGAAACGGCATAGGAGGAGCGAAGGGAAGTGCTTTGGAGTAATACCCGGATTCAGGAAAACTGCAGAGAAACTGCTCCGCCCAAAAATTAACAAATAAAAGAGGTAGGGAGAAAACGAGAACGTAGACGGTCTTATTACATATATATATATATATATATATATATATATATATATATATATATATACATATATATATATATGTATATGTATATAACAGCTTACGGAAAAGGAAAGGTAAAATGGATATATGGATGTCAACAAGGTGTTGGGATGAGGAAACCCAGTGAACACTCACCAATCAGACGACTTCAGGTTGGCGAGGCCCCGGGGATGTCGAATCGACACACGTAAAAGAACACTAAAACACAGAAACATCACAAACGTAGAAGCTTTCGGAATTATTCCTTCATCAGCTACAGAGAGAGTACGTACGTGTGTCGCTTCGACATCCCCGGGGCCTCGCCAACCTGAAGTCGTCTGATTGGTGAGTGTTCACTGGGTTTCCTCATCCCAACACCTTGTTGACATCCATATATATATATATATATATATATATATATATATATATATATATATATATATACATATAACTTGAAAAAAAAACTAAAATAAAACAAATCATCCACATCTGCAAATAGCGACTACATTTCTGGAGACCTCCCTCCCTCGCCCAAAATCTACCCTCATCTTTCAATAATCTCCTCTCTAACCTCACTCACAAACCGGATTACCTGAGATAACCCCCGCAACCTCACTCAGTTCCCGCAGCTCATTTTGGCGACGGAATGGAGATCTCCTCCTCCCGAAGGATACCAGGGTTCGATCACCTTAGAAGCTCTTTTCCTTTGAGGGCAACACGCCAGGAGGCGTCTCTCTTCCCCCTCTCTTACGCCGTGGGATTGAAGACAAAGAGGGGAGAAGGGAGACGGACAGACGTGTGGACTTTGGAATTGAGTTGGGAGGAGGACGGTTTCTTCCGCTAATGCGGGAAAATCGAGAGAACTCCCTTCCGAACGGAATAAAAGTAGGTCTCGGCAAGGGAAAAAAATCAACGAGGTCCTCTTTGGAATATTTTCGCCTTAAAAACATCTGGGATTGAAAAGAATGGGTAAAAGAGGCTGCAAGCGGGGAGGAGAGGAGTAGAACGTTTTGAGTTCAAGTTTAGCCAAGGATTAGCCCAATATTCCTCCTCCCTCCCACCGTCCCTTATAACCACGAGAGAGGGATGTTAAAAGAAGGGGGATGAGGAGGAAAAAGAGAGACTAAAGCATGAGCTTTCGCGAAGATTCTGTGGACTGAGGGTGACAGGACTTTAAATTAATGGAGGGCTCCGAAAAAGGTTCCGACGTCCTTATCCTACCCGAACGAAAGGACTCTGCCGCCCTCTTTCTCTCTCTCTCTCTCTCTCGTTTGCCCTCTTCTATGCCTCCGCCACCACTCGTTTTACTCCATGTCCTCCGTTAAAAATTGGAAGAATCAATATGGAAGGGAGGCTATGGCGAGAATGAGGGATCGCGACAATTGCGAGAGTGTCGCCGACAGGAGTAGGAAAAAGACTGGCCAATTTCAATAGACACATTCATTCGCTTCTCCATCCCGTCTCCACGTCGCTAAAAAGAGACAGGCCGTTTTATAGCGACGAAATGGTGAATGGACGGGCGAAAAATATCCAGCGGTACGCTCGATTACTTACAGTAATGAAAGAAAAACGAACCGATAAGTTTTACAAGAAACCGCGAGCCGATTTTAAATGCAGCGTACCAGATAGACGCAAAGCTGCTGTCACTTTTCCAGGGTGTTATGAGCCTTAATGTAATTTTATATAAAATCAGGCATAAGATTCATCAAAAAAAGATAAAATAAAAAATAATTAGGAAGATGTTACAATAGGCACTTTAGAATTTTATATCCCATTATTATGTAATAATCAATGAGACCGATGATCCAAGAGGTCTAACACTAAACAGAATAAAGCTTTCTTTTCCTCATAGATTTCAGTCCTAGATCTCATGACGAGCATTTACATTAATGCAGAAAATGTGCCTCAACGCAACTCGAAAAGGCATATATGTAATTGATCAACTTTCGCATGGAATCGAGTCGACTAAGGTTACATTTGCAGTCTTGAGTTAAGAGGTAACTCTTCGTAAAAATCCCGCAATATCCCGAATATCAAGTGATAAAACAACTCTAAGCAATGACGGCGACTAGGCAAATGAATGAAAGTCGAATTCGTCTAGGTTCCCAGGCATCCATCACCGAACAATTTCGTAGAAGTTCCGAAGAAGAAGAAGGAACCCCAGAGACCCAATAAAAATAGCCAACCCAAAATACCCGGAAGAAGCTCGAATCAATCGGAAAGGTCGAGCGAGATCGAAAAAATAAATAAAAACAGCAATCGTATATCAGGACACGCGAAGGCATCCGCAGGCCCTCGGGCACAGAAAGTACCATTGCCGCGAATATGCCCTTATTTATGCCTTCCTATTTAAAAACCTCAGCCGCTTAACTCGGCGAAGAAATGGGCTGGAGGCTGTTTCTACCTTCCTGGAGACATAACCACCCGGAAAAAAATGTAGGATCCCCCGGCACATCCCAGAGAGCCAAACATTAAACCCCAAGAAAAAAAAATAATTCTAAGTGGCACTATTGCTCCTCTTTCGGTTGTGACAAGAAGAGCCAGCGAAGGAGGAAAATACAAATCACTTCGGGGGAGGCATTAAAAAAAATCTTTGAAATGCGGAGGAATAACCTCCCCGCAATAGACCATTCTGGGGGTGGATGGAGAGTCATTCCCACCCACGCCGATTTCGCGAACACTGGTGGGATGGCCCCCGGGCCTGATGAGCACCCTCTCCCCTTCTTCCTAACGTCCCTTTCTCCCCCCTCCCCTCCTCGAGCCCAGCCGAGAGAGAGAGAGAAACGGCGTTTCACCGGGCTCCCTGACGACCCTGGTTGGGGAGAATGAGATCTCTTATGAAAAGACATGCTTCAAACTTAATTTCCCCCAACAATATTGGAATGGTGATGAGGGTAAAAATCCCATTATCCAGACAAATAGGACGACGACTCTTAACTCAGTTATTCTCTCCGCCATTCGCTCCCCGCCCCCTCCGTCTCCAACCGACCATACTCCAAGGGATCATGGGAAGAGGTAAGACGAATGTAGCAATTGAGGAGTCTGAGAAACAGATTCGACGTGGCGCGGTTCCAAATTTCGGGGGAGGCTTTCGTTTGTAGCGATGATGGAAATCTATAATCTCCTTTGAATGCAAGCTGCTCGAATGAAAAGATAACCTGGGGACATATTTTATCAGGAAGAACGTGGAAATCTCAGTTTAACCGATAAATTGCTTAAAAATGTCTTTTTAAAAAACAGAATTCTAAGCAATCGTTATTACAGATTCTCAAAGAGTATTTAATTCACCCAAATCGTACAAATCCTTCGAAGGCCATTAAATTTCATGATTGAGTAAAATGATTTGAGATTTGAGCATTTGTACGGTTAAGATTCGAATAAAAGAAACTTAAATCAACTTCACTCTTCCCGGAGAGTGAATGTGCGCGTTTTAATTCCTGCTATATTTTATGAACGAACGATTCCGAGTTTATATACACATTTCTGAGGAAGATGCTTTCACTTCAATCTCTCGCGCAGCCAAATCTCCGTATAAAAAATTGTCGATAATTTTACCGACGGAGATGAACAGGTTCATGACACACGACGAGCAATTACATTTTAAAATGTTTCTTAATTTTTCAAAAAAGTAAGAAAGGGAAAATGAACGCACAAGAACATTCCAAATAATAATAAAGTTCTTGTCTCGGAAAGAATTTCTTACTCTCTCACCAAGGACAAACAAAGTTTCATTGCTTTGTGCTTCAGTACCGTGGCGGACTAAACAAAACCATGTGCAATGATCATTGGCGTAACGGACACCCCGCAAGGCGGGAGACACATGGCCAAAGCGGGCCCATATTTTTTTTCGTGAGGCCCTTAAATTTGTTCTCCGGGATTTCAATTTTGTTTTGGCGGGGGGACCTACACATTTTCCGGTAGGCCACTGGTAATGATTAGTGTGAATTACTAAATTTCTAAACTCTTGAAGAATACGATTGTAAACTTACCTTACAAAATGAACGATGGACAAAAATTTGTTTTCTAAGTTTTTAGCTATAACCTTCCAGTTTGAACGAATTTTGCTCCATCTTGCGGCGTGGTTTTATTAACTACATCTCGACGCGGAACAATTTAACTCATTTGCTCCAAATGGTCAACCGAAAGAGAACATATCCCCAAAGTTAGCATGCATAGGAAATGCGAAAAAAAGCACTGACCTTGGGTTTCCGCGAAGAGCGGCATTATGGAGAGCGTTGAATCCGTTGTTGTTGGTCAGCATGATGTCCGCGTTGTGATCCAGCAGAAGGGTGAGCATGTCGTCTCTCTTCTTGGAGATGGCGTCGTGTAGGGGCGTATCCCCTTCGGAGTCCTGCAAGAGAAAAAATAACAGCCGTGAGAACAAGAGTTAAGGTTTTCCTCGATGAATAAATCAATTGGTATGTCTGAGACTGAAAATTCATCCATTTGGGCATTTTACTGGTATCGCGAAATTAAACCTTAGACAGCAAAATAAAACGGAAATGGAACACCGCCAGTAAGATATGGAAAGGAATTTTCGATGAAGGTGAAGCATATGACGCACTTATTTCTTGAACAAAAATTCCACCTTTCAAAAATTCCACCTTTCAAAATTTACCTTAAAAAATTATCAGAATGAAACAATCGCTCGAAATATCAGAAATAACATCAACGTCAAAACCAAAATGTAACAATCGATTTATTCATGACAACAAAAATCTAGCAGAAAAACATCTCGAATAGGAACCTATTCCGCTGAAAAACTCTCTCTTTTGCATGAGAGAGAAATCATGAATGAACCCTGATCGAGGCTTTTTGAAAAAAAAGAAAGGTAACGCGGAGAACCACACGGATCACAGACAGACCGACTGAAAAAGGACGAGAAACTAGTCGAGGCTATGTAAGGGACGAGCGAAAAGAGCGGGAAAGAAAGCAGCGGAGAAATAGAGGGAAAGAGAGTGAGAGGAGGGGTAAGAAAGAGAGAGAGAGAGAGACAGGGAAGAGAGAGATGGAGTAAGACGCAGGGATTGGCAGACGCCGAGATATATAGTGACACGACGAGTAGATAAAAGTAGAAGTTGAGAGAGAGAGGAAAATGGAACAGAAAAAAATCGAAATGAGACAGACACGGAGGAGACATCGACTTATGAAAAATTCCCCCTAAATGTCACAATAAGAGGGAGAGAAAGAGAGAAACGAAAGGAAGAAATGGAACAGGGGAATTGGGAGGGAAAGGAATAGAGTTTCGGTCCGGAATACGCGCTTACAATGGCGCCGTCTACCGTGCTATATCGCGAAGATTTCTCCCCGCCATTCGTCGGAAGGAAGAATCAAGCTGTCAACGGTCTTCAAAGCTGATGTGGGTCAATGCTTTACCTTACCCTTCGTTTCCTTAAGTTGACGCTAAGTAGAAGGAATCAATCGGAGAGATTTTTTTCCGTTCGGCGATAGACAGCGAGGGAAGGCCGATTGTCCATTAAATCCCCTCCTGTCCAACCCGAACGCTTTCAAAGAGAAAATCCGATAAATTAAGGATCGGATAGAGGAATAGGACCTTTTGAGCACAAAAGGAACGACACGTTAACGTCTTGTTAAATATATTTAGAAGATAAAACACATTACAGATTTGAGAAATTAAATGAGTTTGTACGCACGAGAAAAATTCATCCTAAAATTAATGCTCATGATTTTATCTTTATTTCCAAGAATATAACCTTGTATATTAACTCACAGAGAAAATCTTTCAGCATTCGATCCCCTATTTTCCGTCTGCAGCCATGCCTCACGGACGAAGCCTTGACTTTATTGCATTAAAACTTTATTGCATTAAATCTGAGGGAGACAGAGAGAAATTCGAAGAAATTATTTCCATTTTCTACGACCATAATTCCACGCAAAATTATATATTGTAGCTATAAAACGTCCATCAAAACCAAAGAGTGATTTAGATTATCTTAAGAGTCGTAAAATTGATCTCGTCACGTAGAAAGCTATTGAAAGCGTCGAGCTAATTATACAAAAAAACCCTACGACAACCGATGCCATTGTAAAAGATTTACAGGAAGAAATTTTTAAGAAATATATTCCGGAAGCACCACAAGAGGCTTTTCTACGAATTCGGTAGTCGGAAATTTCTCCTTCCCCGAGCATTAACGTACTTTCATCCGCCTCCATAGCGTAATCTTTAGATTATCTACCAAGATTTAAATCACTTCCGCCCACGCGACCCTAGACAATCAAGCAGAAAACCGTGGAGGACGCAAAGAGAAAGAAAGAGACGCAACAATAGCGCTTCAAAAAGGAATCCTGCGAGAAAAAGAGCGAAACGAGAGAGAGGGAGGAATTTTAGATCAGAGCGCCTTGATCTCTCCTTCCCATCTTCTTCGCAACGAGCGAAAATGGCGCAAGGCAAAGATGTAGAGAGAGAGGAAGGAGGGGTGGAAAGGGCACGTCGACGTTATTGATTCGGGAGGGTCGGGGGGAGAGAGGGGAAGAGGAAAGGGAGGAGACGGCGGAAGGGCGAGGGAGGGATATTTGGGAGGGATGAAATTGGTTGAGAGGGGAAGAAAGGGGTTTTTCGGGGGGGGGGGGGGGGAGGAAGTTAAGGGCATAAGATAACGGGAAAGGAGGGAGACTGTGGAAAGAGAGAATGTGTAATGGTTTGCGGCACAGTGAATGCGACGTGCGTGCGGGTCCGCGAGGGATAAAGCAAGAGAGATAGAACCCGTCCTCTCCTCCCTGCCCCTCCTCCCCCTCTTCACTTGTAACCCGTTCTCCGCAAAGCCACCCCCTCGCTCTCTCACTTTCCGTATAAACCTCAAAAAATCACACGTCAATCTCTATATCCCCTCTCGTTCCTCCCTATATCCTCGGAAAAAAACCCAATAGTGGAAGAATTCGGCAGGAAGGAAAGGGGAATTGGGGGGTTTGGGGGTGGAGAGGAAGCGTAAGAGGAAGGAGGGTGGTAGCGAAGGGGGTGATTGAAGACCCGATCTGCAGGGAGAAGTGTAGATCGAAGATATTGAGTGGCTGTATAAAACGCCGCGACAAATCTTTCACGCTTCGACAGACAACTACGGTCTTCCGGGGAAGTCCTTGCTATTTCGGGGAAATGCGATTTCAAAACGCCGCCTCACGTACCCGAACTCTCCTTTATCGGATCGATTGCCGCGGAATTCCATACCGCCACATAAATCAACGTCTTCGATTAAAATGCAGAAAAAATAACCCGAGCGATAGAGGCCCCTTTGGCGTGTATTTATGGCGCTTCGTTCGGCGGATTAATAGGTTATCAAAAAGTGACTGAAATAACTTTAGCTCTGTTACTCTCGCGACAACGATGTTTCCATCCTGTGGACCGAGAAGAAATCATAAAAGGACATTATGAGGCAATCATCCCGTCGAGAAAATGCAAAGCTTTTAGCGGATAGTTCAAAAAGGCTGGGTAAAAAACGTCGTCGTTTTATCCACCTAGGTTTGGAATAGAACGCGAGACGGAAAATTGTAATTATAAAACCGAAAAAGTAAATAAATACTTCCTCGCTGGGGGTCACGTTGAGAAACATGTCAAAATAAGCATTTAAAAATTTTCAATCTCGACTGCTTTGCGTTATCAACAGACCAATGAGGTTTTACAAGTCGTCAAAAGTGCTTTAATAAACGCATATCGCCTTTAAAAATGTTGAAACTGCAGGTTGCCAAAACACTACTTCTCTCTTCAAGAAGAACGGTCCCGAAGGCCGGAAAAAAACTCGCAAAATGCGACCATTTTTATCAAAATTCATTGCATGCCGCCAAACGCGCGGAAAATTGAAATCTTGCATGAAATCGATTTTGACCATAACAACCACATGGCGCTCGCAGCAAGTTCTTTTCTGTTACTTTCAGAAAAAAAATGTCGATTTCTTTGTTTTCAACTATCAGAGTATGAACTCTCGGCGAAAAAAACATTTTTCTAATAAAAAAGAATGCATACGCCACGAACGAAAACCGCATACTTCATCTCCTCAATAAAAATGCTCTACTAACAAATTTGATTGGCCCCATCTGAAAAGAATTGCAAATAAAAAATCAGTAAGATTCCCGAAGGCGATGTGATGGCAAGGGATGGGGACGAACTGGGAAACAGAAAAACGAAGACGGAGAAAATCTATCAAAGAAGATAAAGTTCCGAGCCCTACTCTGAAATCAAATGACAATAATTTTTTTGGATATGGTATTCGAATCGATTTTGCGAAAAATGTAAGACGAAGGCAGCTCGAATTTGTTCGCTGACTGCAATGAATTTCAAACCTAAGGAAATTTTCGCTAAGACGTCCCTAACGAACTGAATGTAATTTGCCATTCGTTATTTCATGTTCATCATCGTGATAGGTAGTCTGTCCGTAATAGTTATCTGTTGAACTTGATTCTCCACCTATTCCTGTTCTTTCCAACCTCCTTTATTCCTCATGTAACCTATTATTTGAAGCCTTTTCCTCGTCCTTTATCTTTTTCCTTCCAGGTTTCTTTCTAGGACGTCTTTAATCATGCTCTCTTCTCGGGTAATGTCTGATCCAGGCCGTATTTCTCTTTTTATAGTCTGCATAATCATTTGCCTTTCTACTATTATTCTTCGTATTTCTTCGCTTTTTATCCTATCTTTCCATTTCAGCTTCGGTATTCATCTGTCTACATTTCAAACCTTTCCTAATACATACTTCATATAATTTTTGCTCAGCGTCTACGTTTCAGCTCCATACAAAGCCATAGTTGGAATTTACCGATGTCTTGCTTATATCTTCGGATATTTTTCTCGTTAGTAGAAGTTTCTTTCATCTGAAGTTGTAGCAGATGTCGTAACAATATGAGTGAGTAATAATGATTTAGGAAGACTAAAGTAATTGCTCCGTAGAGTGACGTTCTACAGGAACTTAGTGTGAACCGTGAACACGTAGAGCGCAGTGAAGGCCTACCATGAGCAATGGAAAATCTCAACAAATTACTCCCTTTTTGAGCTGCCTTTACTTAACTGTAAATTTTTTACTACCGACATTTTGAATGTACATTACCGCTGAGCTAGTTTGGCACACTTTTGACGCTTCACTGAATAATGGTAATTATCTTCAAATTATTTTCAATCCAGAATTTATAAGTCACTGATGTTAATAATATGCATCTAACCACAAATTAATCGCGAAACAATAAAAAACCTGTGCTTCCTATAAATACCTTAAATACTACAACTCTTTAAATAATGGAAATCCTACCACATTGGTGCGCGCAAAATTGTAAAAATCGAATGACGTACGAAGGAAATATTTAAAATTGAACGTTAAATTATGAAATATAATCAAATCGTTAACTATGAGTAACAAAATTTACAATTGCCTGAACCATGCATAAAGTAACAAATAAAGTTTTGTCAAAATAAATACATTGCATTGAATAGCTAAAAGAAATTTCCACAGTTATTGGTAAGGTAATTGACCGAAATTCTTTTAATAATCCACCGCAATGTCTGACTGATAAAATATATAGTAAATACTTTATAAATTGATTGTTTTCACTGTTTCTAACCATGTGCTTTTCTAAAAGGGTAGCCTTCTTTTTTTGTTGACACAACCTCCATGTCAACACAAACACCCGGCGCGGTAGTACAGTCCCGTTACACGGCCAATACACGCGTTCTACATGACTCGCCGCACCTGGTACACACCGAAACGCAACAAAAAACGAAACCGGGAAAAACTAGACAAGAGCGTTTGCTAACAGGTGGAGAGTGTGGTCGCCATGTGTGTGATATTTCGCGTGAATCACACTGACGCACATAATCGTGAACTCGTGAAATGTCTCTAGCATACTAGACGACTAAAACGGAAACTAAATTCAGCTTCCTATTCGATTCTGTAGCCAGAACGAAAAGCAAGAACTTCTTTTTATCTGCAATGAAGATATGTTCAGAAGCACCTAATTATTCAGTGATATCCTCAGATCCCCTTTTCGTGACCGAGTCGTGTATACCAGAGAGCCTCCTATTATAAGTAAAATAGAGAGGAAATAATTGCAGAACGAATTACAGAAGGCGCTTTTTTCACCGAATGGTTTCTTTTTATCGGAGTAAAGAATCGTAGATACGATGTATCGTTGGTAGCATGTGCTTTTTAGCGATTTTCTCCGACTACTCCCCAGCAACGTATCCTAGATCCACCATAGTTATATCACAGGTAGTCCTAATGTAGATCTATTCTGGAATTTTGGCGTTTGCAATTTATGCCATTTTTGAGTTATATTGTACAAGGACAGACGGACGGATGAACCAAATATATAAGCGAGTTTATTTTTAGAAAGAAAAAGCGCTAAAAATTACGACCAAAGTCAGGTTGTCACAGTAATGACGTGAAGGTACCCTAAAATACACCACTTTTACATGTTCCTGACACAAGAGATTGTTTGTATATTTTGATTTAATAAAAAAACAGTAATTCGTTAAAACGACATTTACAATAATTGTGTAGTTTCGTACAAACCGGGTTAAATTATAGAACGAATAAAAACAGCATATAAAAATTCGTGACAAGGCAACGGAAAATTATACAATTCGTTTTACTTAAATACAGACAGAATAAAATACCAAGGCGAATAATTTCAATGCTCGCTCGAATAATTAGTATTTATTTACCTAGGAAAAGGTAAAGACACTCAAGTACTGGACGTGAGCCGTAGTCGAGGATAAACGGTTAAAAATACTGCCGTACTAACCTAGGTCGTTTCATAATAACATTCTCTTGATCAGATTTTATCTCCTCTCCTGAATAGAATTACGTCACAACTCCAAACGACCTACACGTGAAATAAAGCTTTTCTTTATTACGTGATGGCGAACTACCACGGGATGAATACGTCACGACAACAATGCCCCGCCACGAGCTGCGAATCACCGGCATGACGCAAACTTTGATATTTCCGGTATAAGGCGAGTAAGCAACCGGGACTTAACATTTTTCCGGGACTTGCTAACCTTCATCCTAGAGAAGATTGCTACATTCTATGAACGCACATCTCTTAAAAGCACGAGCTGTCGCGTAAAAAAGGGAGCATGCGAGAACGGCTCCTTTTCGGCCATCTTAACTTTTTACAGGAGCGAGAGACGAGAGCGAGCGAGCAGTGGGAGGGGTCGTAAGGAGTGAGAAATAACCCACTCGGTCACCTTTCGGAGAAAATGTGAGGAGCGGACGAGGCAAAAGGGCAGGTGAGAAGAGCGAGAGAAAGAGAGGGGAAGGGAGAGAAAGTGTCGAGAAGGAGTGGGGGGGGGTAAAATGGTTGTCAGGTAGATGGGAACACAGCCAATCACACCTCCTCCTCCGACTCACAGCGAGAGTGAGCCCTCCTACACCGACCCCTTAATACTCGCTACACCCTTTTCCCACCTCCGGCTCGAAACCCACGCACACACGCGCTCGCGCACATACACACGTCCCCTCCCCAGAGAAACTTTCCTGCCTAACATCCTCCATCCCTCCATTCCTTTCACCTCTCCTTTTAACCCCCTTGTCGACTTTTACACGGTCATCAGGTCCCCTTGCGCGATATGAGCTCGTAAAAAAATTCCGCTGACACTCGGCCAAACTGTTTCTCTCGCACCCCCCATTGGTCAATGTGTTTGACCCTGTCATTCGATATCCTCCTCTTCCATCTTCGTGTTTCTCTTTCGTTCTCTCTTTCGCCCCCCGTCTGTCTATTCCTCTCTTTCTCTTGTTCTGCGATCTTTTTTATTCCGACGATTTTTGCATACATCTTTGGGTTCCTCGCCCGTCCACTTTCCGAGATTTGAAGTTTCGGATATCCAGTGTCGTATTTCAAGTCCAAACAGCTGTAAGGAGAAGTTCAATATTTTCTATTTTGGGAATAAGACATGGGAAGATATCCGAAGAATCTCTACGTGAGCCACCTACGGCAAAAATGTGAGGGATCGAAATTTCACGAGGGACAAGGGTTTTGAGCGTCACTTTTATTCTACGTTTGATAGTCAACTTTTGTAATCAATGAGGTAATGGCGAAAAAATAAAACTAAGAAATTATTTAATTTAGTTATAAACACTATTCCTTTAGAGTAGAAAGTTTTAGTGGAGTTACAGCAGCGAAACCGACTGAGCCAAATATAAATAGTCGTTCTAAGTAAAATCAATATTTTTATTAAAATTCAGTTCCACAAAGTAGGGCCTGGAACTGTCGAATGCATAACCGAAATCACAGATAACTAAATTTGATAAACTGATGGATAACGGATCTATTTCGTAATATTAAAAGTTACAATTAACATTTAAATAATTAGCTACTGATATCTCTAAAGGTCTATTGTTAAATAAAAGAAAAAATAAAACGAAAGAATAGTCTATTTCTTTAAATGGATTATAAAGGTATTCACTCTAATAGGAGGTTCAATCAAATATAAAGACAAATTTTTCCTTGAATATAATTTTACTAGATTAAATAAAAAAGAATTGCACATAAAAATAAAAGAATTGCATGACTACAAATTTCAAACAAATGACAGAATCAGTAATTAAACTGCTGAAAAAACATAAATCGAAGGAAAAACAAAACTACAGTTTTAATTACTTATTTCACAAAACAAGTTCGTTAATCTACACATTCAATTTACTTAGAATACTCGTTCATGAGAACTGGTGATAAAGAACCAAAACTAGTCAAACAAGTTATCATGGTGTAATCATACATTTTCATGATAAACAAAAGGATAAAACTATACGCTGTTCTGGGTAAAAACAATGTAAAGTCATAATTAAACAAAAAGTCCACACCAGGACTAATGCAGGCTGTTTTCCCAAAGTTGATCCCGAATTGTTTACTTATATATACAGGAAATGTTTCAGAATGTGTTAGTCATTCAAAGGAATTCTCATGTCATAAATACCATTGGTAATTCATAGTTCATCAATGATACAGAAAAATTGGAAAACAAATTAATAGAGGATTATCAGGTTTAAAATACTAAAAGCAAAGTCAACATCTCTTTCTGGCATTATATTTTGCATGTATTTTTATAATAAACGAATTTAATGAATGTTACTGTTTATACGCTAATATGTTTAGACCAACTCCATTGCTGAAGGTTAGTCGAGTGGATAAGAAAATAACCCATTTGTTCACTAGTCTATGCTTAAGTCTAGTTGGTAATAATAGTCTCTATGGCAGAAATCCGATAAAATGCGATTTAAAACGCAAAACCGCTATGTTTTAGTAGAAATTCAAGAAAACACGATCATTTATGAAAATTCGGTGATAAGAAATAGTATCTACATTCTTTTCCTCTTAGAACAGCATAAACCTCGATCCGATATCACAATTTTAAGATATTTTAAAGTATTAAAGAAAACATCTCTGCACAGTGGATTTGAGACTTTCTATGTAAAACAAATGGGAAAAAACGTTCCTGGAATCGAACCCGGGACTTCAATCTTCGCCAAATACAATATAGCCCGGAGGTGGGCCCGGAAAGCATGAGCCTCATACTAAGTTTCATGAAAATCGGTCCACTGATACAAAAGTTGTTAGTGATGGCCACACACACACACAGACACGACCATTTCATAAGGCTATGCTTCCTTTGGAAACCAGCCTAAAAAAGGTTGAGCACTACGGCAATATGATAATGTTGAAAAAGAGAGACGGTAATTTTCAACACAATAGAAAGTATTGATTTTAAATTTTATGGATGCAGGCATATACTGGAGCCAGTGCCGTAACTAGGGCGGGGCATCTGCCCCGGGCGCAACTAAAAATTATTGAGGTTGCAAGTTGTGCGAGGTTGCACGGCACAAGGACAGGGACGATTTCAACACTATACTTGATCCAGACATTACGCATAGCAGAAACTAAATATTTAGATGATGCTATTGTTGAGTTTGCTGCATTAAAATCACGTAGTATAACTCTTCAATATTAAAATATTTATACTTTTTGTATTTAAATTATATATGTATGTAATTATATTTATAATTATGTATTTAAATTATGTACATTTATAGTGAGAAATTATATCATTTATAGTTCATTTTTATTTATTGATTGTTCAGCCAAAATCCATATAGTAAAAAATATTGGTATTAGAGAATTTTCTATGGAGGGGGCGCATATTTGGTAGTTTGCCCCGGGTGCTAAAATAGCTAGTTACGGCGCTGACTGGAGCACAAGTATTTCAGAAAAGTAGGGAAAATATTCTGTCTTGATCGAGAATCGAACCAGGGTATTCCAATTGTTGCGATTAAATCCTCAGCCGACTTTTGGGATGTAACTGGCATTTCTTTGGGCGTACCTCATGGAGAACATCTGTCGGGGAAGGTTGGTACTAACATTGCTAGCCCAGCCTCCACGAGAGAATTTACCCTATACTGAAACAGGAGGATACCTACCGCAGTATTTCAATAATAGAATAACCTCGCGGATTCTATTCCCGGCCAAGGCAGAATTTTCCCTCTGCTTTCCAGAAGTGTTGTAAACTAGGCCAGAATGTCACAATTCACAACACAGAAATTATTCAACTATTCTCATCGAGATTGGTCAAGGCACGATATCTCATTCAGACTATCCACCACACTTTTAAGGGACGGTATTACCCCAATGAATGGATAAATAGAAAAGGATCCCGAGTATTCTCGCGTTCCTGTACGTTTGAAGTTCCGGATAAACAGAACAAAAATTTTGCGCTCAATTCGATGAAAATGTTTTACAATAAGAATAAATAGGCATCTCTTGAAGGATACGAATACTGTCAGTTCAAGTGCTTCGAAAGTACTGAAAACGATAATCCGACATGTCTGGCAGGAATGGCGATACAAAGGATAATCCAATAAAATATTCCCGTGGATTTCATAAAATGGATTTGAAGGCTAAAACATTACCAAAAGTATTCTTGTGCGTAAAAAATCACATTCCCGGAGTATTAATGTGCTTATAACTTTCCTAGTCCTTAATCTCTCGAAGAAATTAACGACCAATCTGTCGAATGCGTAGATGCCGCCAAGGTATAAATCGCGTGAGAAATCACCTTGTTTTTTTCAACTCAACCTTGGGAATCTGTTGCTCTCGAAAAAATATGTTACGAAAACAACTTGGACGCATTTTGCAGATCATTCCCCCACCCCTCTCCCCATGTCACACGCAGCGAACTTCACGAGCTGTTTCGTCTTCGCAGTCATAAAGGGATAGATCTTAACGAGCCAGATTCCTTATCTTATTGTTAGTAATATCTCGACGACGGGACACGATGAGCATTATTACTTCTCCAATACACATCGAACAAGGGAAAAAATCTTCTTCCATCAATCGTGCCGTAATCCCGAAGCCAAGAAGACGCCATATCCCTTACAAACCAGACGAAGGGATGGCAAAAAGGAGTCGGTTCCGTTATCACGGGCGCCATAAATTCCGCCGAAACTTTTCCATAACTAGGTACCGAAATGAATCAAAAGAGAAGAGGAGCCCTTTGGTGAAAATGTAATGCTTAAAAGCTTAGCGATAAAATTTCGAAAAAGTAGAGAGAGAGAGAGAGAGAAAGAGAGAGGAAGAGGTAAATAAAATAAAATAGAACGATTTTCTCGACAAAAGCGACCACTCGTTTTTCCCAGGGAGAGGGAGGGAAGGGGGGGAGGAGGGAGGGAAGGGGGGGGGAGGAGGGAGGAACCGAGCAGACCAAACTAAGTCACAACGGGAATCGCATCGTCGTCAAAACTTACGACGGAAATGATAAAATTACGCAACGCGAGAAAAAAAGAACTTTCCGACATTTTTCTTACTCCGGGAGAAAAAGTACGAAAATCCCATTCCCAGAGTCAAAGTTTACGATAAATCCCCGAAGGACGACTTGAACTCCGCGGCGAAAGGGGTTCTTGTCCCTCCTCCCTCTCTCCTAACCTCCAGCACCTCCAAAATCCTCCCACCACCCTCTTTCACCCATCTCCTTACCCCCTACTCTTACATCTCTTCCCAGGCCACACGGCACATTCCTTTCAATACGCGACAACGGAGCCAAACCCTAACGCATAGCTCATTCCTTTTTCATCATCCCACCCAACAGCGCCACTTCTCTCCCCTCTCCCCCACCACCAACCCTCCAACAATGATCCGCTACAGAGATCCCTAAATAACAGCGCCTCGAAAGTCCATGAAATATGGAATGGGCCACTAACTCCACCCGCGCCTCCCTCCCTCTCGCGCTGAATTGCGGCGAAACGAATATCTACGGACTCGCCTAAGAGTATAATAGCTATCCGCGTATCTCCCTCTCTCTCTCTTCTCTCTCCCTCTCTCTCTCTACCTCGCGCATAAGAAAAGAGCGACGACGCAACGACCCGCATAGTCGAGACATTCTGAAAACACGATGAAAAGAATAATAAAGTCGGGCACGGTATTAAACGCGGAGTGGGAAGAAAGTACGTGGGAGAGGGAGAAACTGCGTACGCATTAAAACGTTTTCAGGAATGGGGGACCGCTTTAAGTAGTTAGAAAAGGGAGGAAAAAGTCAAAAGTTGTGTCTCTCGGGGGCTTTGCGTGAGAATATTTATAAAGTGCGGGACGTGGGCGATTCGAACCGCTTATGGGTACACTGGAAAAACGCCAGAAATACGTTAAACGTGTTGGAAAAAAATAGACGTGAATAATATAAACGTGTATAATATTCATGTATGAAATACACGCCAGGAATACTTTCCGTCAAGTAATCGAAAAAAAGCATGATGTCATGTTCCGAGATATAAAAATACTATTGAATTACTGAGAAATTACGAATTTGCGTTTCCAGAAATAGCCCACGGGCTGGCCTTCAGATTAAATATAAAATAAAAATAAGAAGCTTTACGCCACAAGTTAGCCATACCAATTAAACTGATAAACCGTGAAAAGAAGAATCCTACGGATCGGAACCAATATGATCATCGCAAGCTCTCACCATTAAAAAAATATATAAAACCTTCTTTTGCCGCATCCATCTTTCTCGCCGTCTTATGTAAAAATAAAAATTGCCCTAAACCCTTTTAATGAATTCCTTGAAACTTCTGAAGCGCGATGGAGCAAAAGTTGGACATCCCACTCTAAAACGAAGGCCAAAAGATGGAGAGAGAGAGATTGAGGAAGGTGTAAAAAAAGATGCCGTGAAGCATTCATCAGATTTCTGCTTTCGAGGAAGCGTAATTAAACATTGAGGAAGGAAGAATTTATGATTCCTCCACCGAAGTACAAAACTTTGGTAGGAGGGCTGCTCTAATCAAACGGTACACACACAGATGCTTCCTGCCCTCATATCTCCCCCCTTCGCCGAAAATAGGACCAGGCAGAAGAAAGAAAGTCGATAAATGCGGGGGGAGCTTCGATATTCCTCCCGGCGATATTAGAGGGCTGTTACTCACGAGGAGGATATCTCGAAACGAGGTGGATTCGCCTCACTGCGGGCATCAAGGCGCCAAACAGTAGAAGGCTCTGCGTGGGAATGTGTCGCGAGGAAGGAATACGAGGAACGCCAAAGCGAGAAGCATCAGAACGAATCTTAATGGCGCGAGGGAAAACAAAGGAGAATGGAGGAAAATTGAAAGCGATGTTGAGCTTAAGTCTGGAATTTCAGGGTTATTGGCGATAATTAAATAAATTATTCAGAGAGCATTTAATCGGCTCGAAATTGACGCAGAGGAATAATGTGCAAAGCCGACGACTGTTTCGTTATAAAGGAAAATAGGAGAATAATGAATATTGGAAGCCTTTCATAAGTATGGATGACACTAGAAAGAAAAGGGTTCATTCTTGTTACTGGAAAATAGAACGCTCCAATGCCCTATTACTATGACGCGAATGTTGTTGAAACTTCTGCGTGAGAGAACAGTTTTAAACAGAATGTTAGTTACAAGATCAACCTAGAAAAAAACAACAGCGGTAAAAATGTTTCACCAAATCAAATTTAAGGAACGGAATAAGAAATGCAACCACAATAATTGATATATTTCATACTATAAAGTTGATTTCGTAATGGCAATTTAACATAAAAACAAACCTTACTTCATAGCTTCTAAAGGCAAATAGATATAACGTAATGACGGGACAATTGCCCATACTTAACTATACAAATTCCTAAAAGCGCCTTTACTATTATTCATGTAGTAATTCACTTAGTCGCTTCTGTACTATATACCTAGAGGAAGTGAATAAAACAAGTCTGTAATAATTCTGTAACAAGAAACTCCTCCAAAAGTCATTACAGATTTTTTACTCGGTCAACGTCTTCTTAACGCTAACTTACTCGTTGAAGAAAAGAAAGTCAATTAGCCCCGCTAGGAGCAAGAAATTGTTTTCCATTTAAATTCAAAAGTTAAAATCAAAATTAGAGAGAGAAGGTTTTGCTAGACATAAATCGACAGCGTTAAGTCAATAGGTGGCACTAGAAAGGATGCCGAAACACTGTAGAAAAGCTAAAACAAAAACCATTCCTCATTCGCATTCAAACCGAGTAATGACGCCCACGCAGAACAGACAGAGGAAACTACAAATGAAAAAAGTATCAATCGGACAAAAACGTAAGAGATCGGGAGCGCGCGATTTCAAACGCGAAGAATTTAATAAACAAGATTCCCGCCAGACCCAACAAAAAATAATCTCGAAAATTAGACGAGAAGATGCGAGATTTAAAAGAAAAAAACCCTTTCAAGAACGGAGGGGATAAAAGCGAGAAGATATTCCAAAAGCCAATAATGAAAATCCTTCGTTTGAGCGACGCGCTAACTAGGCGATAAAAATAGGTGGGCTTTTTCATAAAACACTCGAAGAGGAGAAAAAAAAACTTTCCAAGAAACGATCGTGGTTCGGGGATGGGAAATTTTCCTCGCGAGCAGCGCCGGCCAATTGATAACGATCCACGGCTAACCGGACACGAGAAGAGTGGGGGGGAAAACGCGGCACGAATAAAAAAAACGACACTAAGGAACGAAATAAAAACGACCAGCCGAATTAACTCGCATTATATAAAATAAAGCTAATTTTTTGAGCATCGGCGAGCAGCAGCGAACGCAACGAGCTGCACGGTGCGGCAAATGAAAATTAGCGGAAAAAGACCGTTATGCGCCGCCGCCGCGAATCCATCCTCCCTCCTCCGCACCTCCCACCCCCTCCACCAAAGACTGCGACTAAAGAGCAAAAGAAGAGAGGAGCAAAAAAAAAGAATTAAAAAGAAAAGGACCGACTCTGAATTATATTAAAAAAGAGAGGAGATCTGTGAAAAAACGCTGATTGCTAAATAAAAAACGCGGGAAAACCATAAGGAAATGGGATAGGGGTTCATCCCGTAGCAAGAGAGACGGAGTTAAGGAGGGAGGATACCGCGAGGGAGCGAGAAGGATAAGAGGAAAACTTTAGAGGAGACGGGAAGAATAGAAGCAAAGGGAGAGAGATATGGAAGGCGAGGAAAGGATGAGGCGGAGAAGATGTGGAGAAAGCGAGGAGGGGGGGAAGGTTTTGATACGTATCATGATTCACCATTGTTTAATTAAGGGCAAGTGGGGGAGTAATATTTCGTGTAACGAGGCATGCTTAGGCAAGAGCTATGGGCAAAGCCGGCAGAAGGAAGCGCCGGAACGAGGTTGCGCAGCACACGGAGGACAGGGCGGGGAAGGGTACGAAGATGAAGAAGGTACGACACGGAGGAGGTTTCGGGAGGAAGAGAAGAGCGAAGGTGAGGGAACGGGAGAGGGACGGCGGGGGATAGAGTGGCGTAAAAGGAGGCAACAGAGGGCAAGAGGCTAAGTGGGGAATAAGCGCCGAGTGAGTGAAGGAGATACGGGGAGGAGAGGAGGAGGGCGGGGTGCAAGGGAGAAAATTTCTTCCCCGGGGGAAGTTAGAAGGACGGGAGGAGTGTGGGAGGGGGAGAGGTGGGTCGGGAAGGGAATAGACGGCCAGGGGGAGGAGACGGGCCGAATGGGTGAGGGGTTTAAACGAGCCTTTTCGGATGCCGTGTAAATCAACAGATCCCCTACTTCTTTTTAAGGAGACGCCGCGCCGGCAGGGCACCAGGAGCGCTGCGCTGCTTGAAGAGGGAGTAGGGATGCTGGTGGAGAGGGGAAGGGGGAATGTAAAAGGAAGGGAGAGGGATAGGGGGTTGGAGAGGAAATAAAAAGAGAGAAGGCGATAGGTTTAATAGTCGGAAGGGTATGGTAAAGTAGAAGAGAGAGGGCGATTTCAAGATACGATGAATTACGTCCGAGAAGAGATTAAGAAATGCAATCACCAAGCTGAGGAAGAGAAAAGGTGAAGGAAGGGAGGGAAGAGAAGCTGAGCTTGGATGGAGGTATTTATTTGTGAGTTACCGAGTGAGGAAGAAAATAAGAAATAAGCGAAGGGATTTACACACCATTTAAATGTGTATGTGTGTGTATATATAGGTGTATGTGTATATATATATATATATATATATATATATATATATATATATATATATATATATATAGTATACTAACTGAAGCGCCCGTCTTCGCTCGGGAAAGAGTTTTCTTTTAAGTAGCAAACGATATTTATTATTTTTATTGATAAATCACTTTTGATGCCATATTACAATAAAACTAATACAAAACATTTTGAAATTTACTTACTTTCGCTGTTGGGTACCGCAAGTTTACCAAATGTTCCCCATTCCTTAATTACGCAAGCGATGTTTGCATTAACATTTACTATTTTATGTATTGTATTGTAAAGTTTTATCATTAATAGAATGGCGCATTAGCGTCTTACTTAATATTCACATGGATAGATGCAGCAATAAATTAATGTGGATTATGTCAATATTATTAGCCAAAATGTAAACAATAAACAACATCTTGGTTAACGAACAAATGTAAGTAAATGTATCGATTTATGTTGCGATAAATCTTTCATTGTTACGGTAAAAGATAACAATTTTCTAATATTCCTTAAAAATCATTTGACTCACTTGAAAAGTATTAGACTATATTTAGGCATGAATCCATTTGTACCCTTTATCTTGGCGTTGGGTATCCTTCCTCTACGGCGCGCCACGGCGTAGATTTTCCTTGCATTAATCTTTACGTGGCAATCTCTCTTTGAAGAGGGCAGCAATTAAGAAATTTAGCTTTGTTGCCGCCTGGAAAATGTTAATAAATTTTTCGCTTAAAGGATAATTTCGAGCGATTTAACATGTAATATGACAAAACATGAACAGAATTAAAATATTCAGCCTTTCGTGCATAAAATAAGCCATTCCCCGTGATAGTAAGATAATATTTATGTAGGTATATTTATATCCACATCAGTGAAGGGCTTCATGACATTTTGGGGTTTCTCCGCAACATTTTCCATGCATTCTTATGGAAATAGTATTTCGTTGACCCCATGGGGTAAAAGAGACCCCACGGTCTGCAAACCTAGACCAAGTTTTTCCTTAGGTCCATAGGATGGCCCATGAAACTTTTGAATTCGATAGCTTCAACGGTGTAAATACATACACACACTCAAATATTTATAGGATATAAAGGAGAGAAAAATTAACTCGGTAATTAATCAGTAATCAGCTAATCTCTGAATATAACGTGGTTCTCGAAACTCTTCAAACAATTATGCACGCCCATATCATTCAGAAATGATGCTTTAAAAATTCCACAAAATTTCCTCAGTGCAGAATTTATATATGCCAAGATAATCGATATTAGAACATAATATCGATAGACCTAATATCACGGAAAAGGAAATGGTGCGTGCAAAAAAATGATGACTTTCTGAAGGTATTTTGAAAAAAAATTAAATTACAAGAAAATTTGAATCTTCTTGTCAAAAATGGCACCTTCAAGATACACAAAATAATTACAAGAAATGATAAGAAATCAAACAACCGCGGAATAATACGTTATTATTTACATACCACTCAATAATCGAATAAGAAAACGATAATTAGTTAAAACCGGAACAAAATTTTCAAATTCTACAGCACCGCAAAACAGAAAACATACCCTTAAAAGTAAAAACGATACCACAAAGAACGAAAGCCGAAGAGAAAGTACCGTTGTTTAAATCTCAGCAATAAAGAGGATGGGAGGAGGAAGAGGAATATAGCAAACGAAGACTCTCGGCAACCTTATCGACGGACAACGAACACACAGACTGCGAGGAGGAAGAAAGAGAGAGGGGGGGAGATAGCGAAGAGCCGGAAGGGAGAGAAGGAAGAATGAAGCTCACAGATGTGCAGACATCCCTCCTCGTTCGAAAAAGAAGAAAGAAAATCGTGTACATGCAGATTATACCAGCGTCTACGACTGCTCCGCATTCATCCGGCCTGCTTGCTCCGTCCCTCCTCTCCTCCCCTAATCTCCATCCGACACACCACCTCCCCAAGATCCTCTCGCGATTGTTTTCACGATCCCGTGTGTGTGTGTGTGTGTACAACAGAGAGGGGCGGAGGATAGTCAGCCGCGCCCGGACTAAGATAACTTGTGTGGTCGGGGAGTTCGCGGAGACGACGGCGGCGGCAACGCTGGGATGGGAGGAGGAGAAAGGAGATCGAGTATGGAGGAAGAGAGGGAGTTGATAGGTCGAGCATCCTCGGGAATTACTCCTACCCTCTCCCCACATCGGCCCGTAGCGTAAAACGACGTCGGAATCCAATTCACTCTCCTCTCGCACCCTCGCATTACTACAACCTAACCGGGAATCATTACCATAAATTCATGACGTTCGCACTCCATAAACTCAGGTTATCATTATTATTTGGACGGACCGGGGATAAACCCTGAGTTCGCGGGCCTTAAAACGTCGCCGAGCGGTGATGCGAGGACAGCCGATTGCAGCGAAATGGGCGTAGTGTTTCCGGCGAGAGCGAAGAATAAAGTCCTCTTCTCCCACTCGAAGCCCTAAACAAAGACGAACCGGAAATTTCTCACCATTTGGAAACTCCGACAAATTTGCGTGTGATGCTACTCTGCTAATCTTGCGAAAGAGATTTTACGCGACCGCCACATGGCAACCTAATCTAATTACGTTTCTCCGTAAACAAAAAGGGTAAATTCGTGTCCCCGACGTCGAAACGAACAGGAAAAATAAATAAATAAACAGAAAAACGACAATATTTTTTGAAACCCGCTTTACTGGGACTCGACATCATCCGAGAGACGTGATGGCATCTGCGGTCTCGAGGATCTAGCGGAAATAAACTACCGCACACTCCGTACACACATCTTCACCCCCTCCCCAACCCCAGCTCGTCGAATCGCTCTTTGGCGATTCGGAACGGTGAGCTAACAAGGCCGAGAACCGAGAAAGCGGAAGACAGTGCCACTCCACGTGCGAGCGGCGCAGAGGATCAACACTCAATCGGAACGATATCACCCACAAGGACGCTCATGTCCCGCGGTATTTTCTCCTCCTGACTGAATTAGAGAAAGAGGCTCAGTTGCGAGAGGAACGGTCGGTGACGTATGAAGATACGGGGAGGAAGGAGAAGCGGAGGAGGGTCGAAAAGAGGCAGGGGGCATTCGGTAAGTGGCGAGCGAAAGGAGGTGACGAGGGATGGGAGGCGGCAAGGGGAGAAGCGGGACAATGAGGTAACGGCCGCTCTTGGAGAGGGTTAAGGAAGGAGAGGAAAAGCAGGTGAAGAGAAAGCATTAGTCTGATCAGTTGGTGGTAGTAGGTACATCAAGAAGAATGGCAGGAAATAGTGGCGGAGAAGGGATGAGGGGAAAGGAAGGACGGCGAGAGAGAGAGAGAGAATGAATGGCCTCCGAGGAGGATACAAAAAGATGTTGCTTTTGTTTCGAGAGGCGTTTCAGGATCCTCCACTTTATTCCGACTTAAAAGCTGAATTAACGGCTCTATCCTCTTTTTTATTCGCGTTCCTACGGAAAACACGGCTTAACTAACTGTTACTGCAGCGAAAATACACGATAAGAAAAATATCGCGAGAACGCTATCGTTCGCTTACGGTACGGGTTGGCGGATTACCCTTCCCACCCGATCGATAGCCAAATTTGATTAAGGTAAAAGGAGTGAGGATTGAAGAGGAAACGGCACCGAGTGCTATTTTTTTGGACGTGTAACCCCCCTCTCTGAAACCTATCACATTTACACATCTTTCGAAGATTAAACGAACGTTAAAATTAGCACATTCGCGAGTGTAAAAAGAAGACCAAATTGAATTACTTGGTCTACTGTCACTACATATAACTAACACTAAAATTCCTGGAAATAAAAAGGCGTGCCAATAAAAAAATTTCATTTAAATTCAAAGGTACGCTGAAACAAAATTTAGAAACCCACGCGTGCGTAGTTTAGCGTGTTTAACAATATGAAGATGAAAAGTGAGAGGAAAAGCTCATCGAAATGCCAATGATGTATTAAGCCAGGGATGGCGAACATTTTTTTGTTCGCATTCCAAAATTACAAACAAAATGAGCTGTACTTTTCTAACTTATGGGCCAATTTAAAATACGACCAAAAATACATAATTTTATAGCTTAATTATGATAATTTATTCTCATAGAGCTCAGAAAACGATATATAAAATTTAATTTATCATCTAAAAAGAGGATCATTGATGGCCGAACGGCAATTATGGAACAACAAGCATCTCGTTCTCGGACGAAAGGTCATTATTATTATTTCATCAAAACAATTGCAATCTCGCTATAATAATCCAAGAGGTTGATTAGCCAGAAATTCCATACAATTGAAATCTCGTTAGATATAGTCTTTAGTATTGAGTCAAAAATGGAAAAATGTCATGGAGACAGTCAATTAACAATTTTTTCTGTGACGTGCCGACAAAAATCCCTGCACTAGGCCGATTGCAGATGAATAATAGCAAAAATAGAGATCGAATAAAAATAAATAAATAAACGAATGTGATGGTGAATCCCTAATAAATACTAAGATACATAAAGGAAAGACATTTTTGGATAACTGAAATAGCAACTTTAGAAAAACACGCCGTCTCGAAATGATTCGTGTTAATTGTTCGAAATTATCGAGTGTTCCCGTGAAAGGTGAAAATATTTCTAAACAATTCGGAAAAATGAATAAAGCTATTCTATTTCTAAAATCCTTGCTCGTTTTAGTTATAATGCAAGAAAGACGAGTTACTTATACCGTGAGAATTGTGAATTTGGCTAAGATCTAAGGCTAACTACTTCTAACCGAAAGGTAATCATGCAAAATAGAGCTATCATCGAAAAATAAGTTTATACTTCGGGATAATAGCAAAAACCCAGCAACTGGACACATCCACATAAGGTAGAGGAGAGAGTAAAACAAAACACTACCAAAACTTAATTTTGCAACAGGAATCGAAAAACAAACAGCAGGTCAAAAAACGCCCGATGTGTCGATTCAGTCTATGAGGATTTCTAAAGAAAAAGACCTGGCGAGAGAAAAAATAAAACGCGCTGCGATGCAATTATATGGGTCGCAATGCTGCAGAAGGTTATTCAGGACAGGGGATAAAAACCGGCGAAGAGTCGCAAAAAAATGAGTCTTCGTTTTTTTTAAATTAGGCGAGGAAGGCTAATCAGCGACTCCGTAGAGATGAAAACGTAAAACAAATTGGAAATGGAATGACGAAAAAATCCGATGGAAACATAAAAAAAGGAACGAGAACTCTATAATCTCGCGTACAAAAAAATGAGTATTTTCGAAGGGGAAAAGAAGACCCATTAAAATGAAAAAGGACGCGTCGCTAAAAAGTAAAGGACGGAGATACAGACAGAGAAAACGCAAAATAATTCAAATTCGCGAGCGACGAAATGTTTCCGTTTTTTTTTTTTAGCGTCGGAAATGAAAATAATTATTGGAGAGCGGAATAAAATTCGATATTGAGCGCTGAAATATTGCGCCGAAATCGAGCGCAAGCAGACAAGTGGGGGGCAGCTATCAATCGAAGCGGAGACTAGGAATTCGTTTTCCGAGAGGACGAGAAATGGACGGCGGAGCCGAAACGAAAGCAACACAAAAGAGGACGTCTCGGCAATTGAAATCCGCATGATTGGCGCGAGGAAAACGTGATTGAGACGCGTGCGAAAGCAAATAATATTTTTTTTTTTAAAGAAGAAGCGGAGTCGTGAGCGTCCACCAAAGGAATCTCGTCTATGGAAGAGAGTTTACACGAGTATTAACGAAACAAAAAAAAAGAACGTGTCGGGCCGCATCGCTTTAGTTTCCTCTTTTTCGCGAAAACGCATTTGCGGATGCATTCCCGCCCGCGAGCTCGTTTTTATTCGCGTCCCAATTAAACGTGTTACTTCATCGACGCCGCCGCCCCATCAAAGAGAGATGACGCACATGTGAAAGAAGTGTGATGGCTTGTCGCCGAGGACGAATATAAATCCATTATTATGCTGATAATAAAAGAGCACCGAGCGTCGATTACCCAGGAATTCAAATCAATTCCTCTGCGTGTTAAATCTGACGATAAACTCGACACATCACTTTCACCGTGCTACGACGCCAGGCGACGAAATTCCCAAATATTTATTTTTCTTTTTCCAGTAAACGCGATTAAAACTATAACGAAACAAGTAATAAAGCAACAGTCAATAGAGATTTTTTCAAAAATATTTTTAGACAGACATACGGACAAATAGAGTAAACGTGCACAACGCGACAGAACACATAATCTAATGGCGAAAAAACGAAGTCTCTAGCTGCTTTCGTTTAGGAGTTAGCGTGTGTTACAGACAGACGGGCCTCCAAAGTAAAACGTGCACGAGACAAAATACAAAACCAATCCACAAAAAACGGCATCTCTATCAACTTTTGTTTAGGAGAAGTTAGCGCGTCAGACGGACAAACCGAACGTATAAGCGGAGTTTTTTGGAAAATCCGCTAAAAATTGAGCTTAAACGTATACGCAGACAACATGCGACACAGAACGATCGCCGCCAGACGTCAGGAAAAGAACAGAAGCGATCGAAGTCTCATCTAATGACGTAGACACCTTAGTAGTCTCCTACCACAATCCTCAAAAGACATCCGCGCGTTAGAACCACCTTCAAAAGCAGGCAGGTATAAGCCAAAAGGGGTCTTGGCCCGAAGACCTTAGAAAGCGAAACGCCTCCCCGCCCACTCCACCCCAATACCACCCAAAACGGAGTGATAAGACACGAGTCTGGAGAGGGAAAAGGAGTGTGCTTCTCTAGACTGACACGGAGTGACAAAGGAATAGGAGAGAGAGGGCGACAAGGCAAAGGTTTTTGGAGTCGGTGAAGGAGGATGGGGAGGAGTAGATGGGTGTACCGAGGAGTGGTAGGCAAACACTGAAGGATGGTTTAGTGTTTCCGTAAGGTAAGGAAAGCTTGGGGGCATGGAAGATTTGAGTTGGGGAAGGTGGATAGAAATGTTAATCGCATGAGATGAAGGGGAGGAAAAAGGGAATGGGATGATGAGGTGCAGATACGAGAGAGTCAAGAGGAAGGAGAAGAGAGAGATGAAAGGGAAGGGGGTGTTAATACTATAAGAGTTCATCGAAAGGGAGAGAGGCGGAATTCTCATGTAAGCGTTGGGTGGCGCCTGAAATTTGAACCGTGGAAGACAAAGTGAAACGCGATTAAGATGAGTGGGGTTTAGGCGAAAAGTAAATAACAAGTTTGACTAAGGGCGAAAGGAAAATGCGGAGAAAAGCGTATCAAAACTAGAAAGGCTTGGGTAGCTGAGGATAACGCTGCATGAGAGGAATTCAAGTCATAAATGAACATTGCGTGAGAAAAATTAACACTGCTCCGAGCCGATGGAAAACGTTTTAGCGGGCTTTTTGTAAGATAAATATCGTCGATTTTACAACGGGAATGTAGACCAGAATGATTGCAGTGTCGAAAATGATTTTACATTGATTCGACGTGAATAA
This sequence comes from Tanypteryx hageni, assembly GCA_028673005.1. NCBI lineage: Eukaryota > Metazoa > Arthropoda > Insecta > Odonata > Petaluridae > Tanypteryx > Tanypteryx hageni. The sequence continues at coordinate 73,978,122 of CM054116.1, read as the reverse complement.
TTTCGAGACCAATAAAAAAGTGTGCGAACTAAAAATATATTTCTCCGGAGTTTTAGTCAGCCTACAAATTTAAAAAATGCCTCAAATAAATTGGCGTGTCCTGAATCTTCCAACAGAGTATCATCGGGAATTTAGGCTGCGAAGCGGGAGGTGAGCAACATTTACTACATGGCGGGCCGCATTTGTAGTAGCGAAGCCTTCGGGGCCGCACTGGACGTTGCCAATGCTCAGGCGGGCTGGACTCGAGTTTAAATCGAAAGCTATCTAATAATTTTAAGGTGTCATACAAGAGAAAATCAATTCTATGTGAGGTCTTTAGGATTAACAATTCAATATTAAATGTTTCATTTTCATAATCTGAGTACAAAAATTTGAATTTGTGCGCTAAACTTTACAGATCTCTTTTTCATCACAGCTTCGCGGGCCGCGCAAAACGCTCTCGAAGCCGTATTCGACCCGTGGGCTGGGGATTCCAAACCAGATTTTAAGTGAATCCATGCCGTGTATTCGTTTTTCAGCTACGTTAGGCTTGACTGTAATTGGCAATCATTATGGTCTAATCCCAGTTTAACTTACTTCCATTTCCGTAATTTTTGAGTAAAACATCACGCCAATCTAAAAACCAATTTCGGTATTAGACCACTACGAATACAAGTCCATGCGATCCATTTCGTTCAATAATATGTAAATCTGAAAGACCACATGTAAAAAAAATTAAAATCGCACATAGGAGAGAAAGACTGGTGAGAAAGGGAAGGTATATCAAATGATGTTATAATGGTCCTTTTATGTATATTTAAAAATATGAGCAGCAGTATGAAACCGAATAAAGCCATAAAAAGCATTTTAATGTCAGGTGTTTCGTTTAATTTCCGTTTGTAGCAAAAGTCACAGATAAAATTTCTTCAGTCGTTTTCTAGGCTTGAATTCCGCGATTAATTATATCCATTCAACTCTTAAATTTTATAAATTCTGACCAAAAATCTCTCAAATCATTAAGCGCATGTCGAGTATCTTCTGGAAAACGTCTCTAGCTTTATTCTTAAAAATGCAAAGACTAAATCAAGAAAAAGTACTAAGCGCGCATACACTATTTATCCTCATTTCCAAAACACTACGGCCTACCAAAAACCTTAGAAAAGTAATACGATGTAAAAGGATCTTAATTTCTCCCTGCGCAATTATGTCTTCGATTAAAGCCGCCTCTCTAAGAGCGTGCGTGACAAAACACGAACAAAAAGGTTCACGTTTCCACCATCCCCTAAACAAAGACCGATCGATGATTTCTGCGATAGACGGCGAAGTTGAGGCTGCCAAAAATAACAAACGCGCGCAGAAAAATGAAGCGGTAAAACTTTGAGCGATGGAGGAGGAGGAGGAATCAAGGGAGCGAGAACGGGAGAGACAAGATAAAAGAAAATTGTAAATGGCGATATGTCGGACGAAAATCGCGCGCATCAAATTTACGACTCAGGTCTTAAGAAAGTCTGAGAAAGTCTAATTACTTTAGAAAGTTAGCTTATATATATATATATATATATATATATATATATATATATATATATATATATATATACACACACACACAGCGCTGTAACTATCTATTTTAGCACCCGGGGCAAACTACCAAATATGCGCCCCTCCATAAAAAAAATTCTCTAATACCTATATGGATTTAGGGCGAACAATTAATAAATAAAAATAAACTATAAATGATATAATTTTTTATTATAAATGTACATAATTTAAATACATAATTATAAATATAATTACATACAATTACACAATTAAAATACAGAAAGTATAAATGTTTTAATATTAAAGAGTGATTCTATGTGATTTTAATGCAGCAAACTCATCAATAGCATTTATCGAAATATGTATATAGTTTCTGCTATGCGTCATGTCTGGAACAAGTATAGTAGTGAAATCTCCCTTTTCCTTGTGACATGCACAACTTGCCTTTAACAATGTTTGCGCCTTTTCTTCAGTTACGCCCAGGGCAGATGCCCCGCTTGCCCCGCCCTAGTTAAGGCGCTGTGTGTATATATATATATATATATATATATATATATATATATATATATATATATATATATATATATATATATATATACCTCGCTAAAAGGAGATGAAGGGAAAGACTGGAGAGAAGAGAGTAAGTACCCGACTAGAAATTGCCTAATAAAGAACGGAGGAGTTTATGAGATGTAAGAAGAAGTGCCTGAAGGGGTCGGAGATACGTGCCTGCCGTGACCCCGTTGAAGGACAAGGATGACAGCCGAGTAGCAAGCCGGTAATGTTTGAAAGGTAGATGGAGCCTGACTTCATTTGGAGATGATAGATGAAAAAGATGTACCAGAGGACATATTAAAAGTTTACCAAAATGAGTACTGGGAAATTCTGTTGGCAGGAATTAAAACTATTAAGGGAAGAAAATATTACTTCATAATAGGGAGTAGGCGGAGGGAAGTTTAAAAAATGAATTTAATTAAGTAAACAGCTGTTCCGCAATAAAAGGTAACAAGTGTAACGAAGAATTCCAGTGACTGATAACGCCTAAAAGAATGGGAGAATTTGATACGATCAAAATGGAAAGGGTTGATAGTGAACTTGAGTTTGAAGATTGAGATAAATTAAGGAACTTTTAAAGATGTTAAATGACAGTTACAAATATATCTAAATACAAATAAAATGGACGATGTTGTTTTCCTTCGCGTTTTCATTTCATAAAGTAAGTTCTCCGTCTTAATGAAATCAAACCCGCTAAAATGATTCAAATGGCATTTCTATTAAACCAACATGTTTTCCTCGTGAATTAATTGAAGAAATAAAAGCCATGGATACAAAATTTACGTGGAGAAAGCAACAGGAAAGAATAAATACTAATTCGCCCTAAAACTTCCACAATGATTTTATAAAGTTTCCCGACTCGAATGAATATAAGAGTGAATTAATGCAATGAAGAAGGGTATAGATGGAATCTTTACGAATGTTTCCTTGAACAGCCTTCCACATTACCAAAAACAATAGCTTCACTTATAGAACTTCTAGCATCCCGACTTTTAAAGAAGGGAAACATTAAAAGAGACCCCCGAGGCTGTTTTACCTCGTATTTATACTGCTTCATGAATAACGTAAAAACCGAAACGACGTCATAAAAAATTGAACAAATTGATTAATTGGAATGGAGAAAATAGTCTGCAAAAGGGACGTATCGAAATTGAGAACGCACGCATCCGACAATTTTTACTTTTTTATTTTGTATTTGTTGGCCCTTCACATACCCCATCGTTCCCAAGGTTTCTCCATTACGACTGTCTTTTTCATTCATTTTTCCGATAAAATATTTTCAAACAGAACAGACCTTACTACTATACAGGGCCACACCCTCATACAGATTTGTCAGCTATACGAAGTTATTCAAACACAAGTGTAACTGTCCGTCAAGGACGACGGATATGCGAGAGTTAAGTATTAAGTTAAAATACAATTTAAATTTAAAAAATAAGGAAACCGACTTTTATATGCACTAATAAGTAAACAATTAAAAGAAACTAACATGACTGAATGTTCAAGAAAGTAAAAATAGTTTTGGACATATAAAAGCTGCGTGGAAAAGAAACATTAAATAAAATTAATTCTAAAACGGGTATAAGAATTCTACACGAAACCGTATGAAGATCCATTTACCAATGAAGAAGTATACGAAGAAGGAAATATGCCCATCGAAGAAGTTTCGGATATTCTTCCAGAAGAAGTGAGACAATCAGAAGCATGAAGAATGGAAAAGCATCTGTAGCTGATGGCATTACAGCAGAAGTATTCAAGTCAACAGAAAACTATGTGGACGAAAACCTCGCCAAGATTTTTACATCGTGAATGAGTAAGAAAATAATATAAGTGCGGAACCACGCAAGCATCATCCTTTTGAACAAGAAAGGTTTCAAAGAAGACTAGAATAACTACAGACCTATCAGCCTACTCCAGTCTACCAAATATTCACCAACATACTCGCTATGCGGCTTCAAAAATTTCATGATTCTACCCAATCAAGAACACAAGCCGGGTTTCGCATTGGGTATATTACGATGAACCACATTCAAGTTGTGAAAGAGATAATCATCTGGACTAACGAATAATATTGCCTCTTTGTATGTGCTTCATCGATTACGAAAAAGCATTCGACTCGATCCAAACTTCGCCAGTATTAAGTGCAATGAAAATCAATGAGTAGAAGAAACGTACACAATCCTGATCTAGAATATCTACGAAAATGCAACACCGACCGTCCAGCTGCCTTTAACACTGAAAAGAGGGTGAAGCGAGGAGAGGAGAGGCATGTCTCCTGAATTGATCGCAGCAGCAGTAGTGTGTGTGTTCAAGACGCTAGAATGGGAAGAAAAAGATATTAAGGTGAATGCGGAGCATCTGAGTCACCTGCGCTATGCCGATGACATCATATTATTTACAAGAAGCCCAGAAGAGCTCCGTAGAAGAAGTGAGGAATTTGAACAGCCAAGACGAAAAGCTGGACTAAAAATGAATATTGATAAAACTAAGGCTGTATTCTCAATCCCCGAGAATAAAAATATCAACGGAGCAGAGTTCGAGGAAGTCACGAGCTACGCTTACTTGAGTAAACTTATCATCACGGACTGATCACTTTTTGAAGAGGCCAACAGGAGGATGAAGATGGCATGGAATACGCTCGGAAGGAATGTAATCATCTTCAAATCAAATATCCCAGTCTATCTAAAAAGGAGATTGCATGACCTATGTGTTTTGCCTGTTCTGACCAATGGATGCGAAACATTGACCATGAACACCGGAATATTCGAGCGCCTGCAAAGAACATAGGAGCATGGAGAGATGTATGCTGGGGATCACCCGAAGAAGCCGCAAAAGGAACGACTAGGTGAGAAAGAATACGGAAATCTATGACATAACAAGATATGTAAAGGCGTAAAGTGGCAGTGGGCGGGTCATATTGCTAGAAGAGATGATCAGCGTTGGACGTCGAGCGTCATCGAACGGATCCCAAGAAACATCAAGAGACCGAAAGAAAGATGGGACAGAGAGCGTGTCGCCCGGCCCCCTGTTTGTGTGGTTTGGGGAGACCGCGCAAATTCAGCGTTCCGTCCTTGAAGGGGCGTTAAGCCGTTGACGCCATTGGTGCTCTTCGTTAAGAGTAGCCTACTGCCGGTGTAGGAAGCAGGGTGGACTCTACCTGCATCTTGTACTCTTAAGAGTTCACGATGTCTACAGGCAAAGTGGACTCTAGCACACCGATCACAAACATTACGCCAGGTAAGACGTACTCTACCAGGCAACGTGGACTCGATTGCTTTAAATCAATTTTTCACGTACCTCTATAGACAAATATTTTGCATAAACGATCCTGCTGCTTAAAGCTGCCGAATGACTATTTTTCACACCGGAATATGCTGGGTGAAAGGTTGAAATAATTATTTATGTTTTCCATTCGAATAACATGGAAATGCAAGTTAAATTATGCACCTTAAATTACTTTAAATATTTTTTTATCTTTCTGATCTGCTTATTTATTTGCGGATTTATTTAGATCCATGATTTTTATTATTAGTCCACTAAATATAATCTACGCTGTATATGTTTATAAACAAGGTCAGTATTTAACTGTTATCGTACTTGTTTAATCTATTCTATAGATTCTGTTGACCGGATTAATTTCGGATATTGAAAAATTATATATATATATATATATATATATATATATATATATATATATATATATATATATATATATATCATATAACAACTATGGACAAAAATATAGTTTTTTAATCATTGTTCACAAAAACTTTGAACACGTTCCGTAATGATTTGTTAAGTTCGTTGTTCGGATATGTAGTTAATCAAGTGATGATGCTACTATCGTAGTGAAACCCGTCGTGTTTAAATTAAAATTTGTGGAAACTACAAAGTTATTTTTTCATTATGAGTAAATTCCACCGAGTTGAGTTTGACCTCATTACTTATATTTAAAAATAGTTAATTACCAAAAATTTCAATAGGAAGTTAACTGAAAAGAAATTAATGAAAAACACGATTTTTAATTATAAATAATTCGGGCGCATTCACCCTCTCATACTAAAGCATTCAAAACACACTTTTCTTACGCATATAGTATAAGGACAACAATACAATCTCGAGGTTTAGCAATGACACGGTCGGCAAGACAACATACCTTTAAAAAGCTTAAAATTTTCCAATAAATGTGATTTAAAGGTATAACGTGAGCGATTTCGAACCGAAGACAAAAGTCGACGATAAGAATAAGAATCTGTTTGTTTCTTAAAAATGGGTCAGGTCCGAAGATCGTAGGTCAATTACTTCTAATTTAATTTTGAAAAATAAAAAAGCCTGCAAGTGAAAAAAGGTATTATTAAGTGTTCTCTTATGGGGATTTCTATAGAGCGTTCCGGCGGACCAACAAATGGACGGACAAACGTACAGAATAAGGATATTATGTATATAAAAATCTGATGTGGCCACCATACGTCTTTCTCCATATCTGTAACATTTCTAAAAATTCCAATTAGGTTACATAATAATAAATATTTTAAGAAAATGCGAGAAAATTTTACTTTACAAAGAACCGAAATAAATTCAAACCATAGCCTTCTGATATTGGATATAGCCACAAAGCTCCAAAAATTAAGAAAAGAAAACGAGCGTTACTAAGACGTAACTAAGCGTCGATTGTTAACAATAGTTGTCGGTAGGTGGCATGGTGGTGGCAGCTAAAAATATAAGATATCTCTTAGACAATGGAATGGAATAATGTTTCAAACAAAGGTTGTACAAAATTAAATTTCCTACAACTTTACATTTTTACATTTATGAAATATTAACGCAAATATTTCAAAATAACGGTGAAGTGACAAGAGTAAACACCCACTTCCGGGTGACCGATTCTTAACAAAAACTTATCAGTTCTTCTGACTTTTATAAAAATGTTAAATATAAAAATTCGCGTTGACCTGATTAATAGTTTTTGAGTTAGAGCAGCCACAAAAAAGCTATCTTACACACACAGACTCACCGAGAAAACGATCAAAACGTGTTCAGGGGATCTCAAAACGTGCATTTCCGTTGAAATCTCGAAGTCGATCATTTTCACGAAAACAATACTTTCCCCTATACTACGTAAATGGAGAAAGTAATGATATATACGATAATTGTAATACTTGTAATAATAATCATACGTAAATCTAGCAGGAATGCTAGATTCGCATATTTTAATCGATTTTTAATACTCGTCGAATCCATCAGCAGATCAATTTTTAACTCGAGAATTTTATGCATTCTTAGTGGTTCGTATTGTTACCGGTTTTGTGTAATTGGGTACCACTGACTTGGATAATAGCTTCGCTTCGCATCTAGTCATGAAATTTCTTAAAAGAACTTTCCCGTTGAATTTCAACGGGCGTCTCCCTGGTATAAAATAACATCGTTAGCGACATGTGGTGGAGACTTAAATAGGATAATCTGAAGAATTTGGAAAGGTATATAAGCGGAAGAAAGACAACGAGGACTGCGGATTGGCGAGAATCGGCGACGGCGGTGGTGAAGCCGCACCACAGACATGAACCGTGGCAATGTTTAACGGAATGCGACAGGAGAGACGGAGAGCAGGGAAGAGGAAATTTCCAGAAAATTGGAGGAGAGAAAAGGTGTAGGGGGAGGGGTTTGAGAGGTTTGGATAGAATAAGGAGCAGACTTGCGCGATGAGAACAGGTATATGGTGATATTATGCAAAGCGGAGTGAAAGAGGCCGCAAGGAGAAAGGGGGAGTGGGAAGGAGGCACAGCGAGTAAAGTGGGGTACTCTCGAGGCTGAAGTGAAGCGAGGAGTGGGAGGCGGAATGAGGATGGGGCAGGAGAAAGGGTTCGGGGATGGAGTGCGGAGGCGGGATATTAAAGAGGGGCGAAAAGGAGGTAGGGAGAGAGAGCGGGAGAAGGATATCAGTTCAATCAAGGCAGGGACCCGTGAAAGAAAGAGAGATGAAGCAGTCTGCGAGATTAGAATTTGGAAAGGGGTAACGAGTAAGAAAAGACGGAAGAAAGAGGCTGAAGAATTGATGAAGGAAGGAGGTCCGGTGGAGTGGGGAGCAGGGGGAAGAATATTAGTTAGAGGAGTGGTTAAATGGCCTATCTATCTCTTTCGTGGCAGAAACCATGAGATCCTAGGGCGACGCTGGCTGGAAAGGCGTCACGTTTGCGGTTTTTGATCGTTTGACAAGTCCCGCATACAAAGCAGATATAATCATCAAATAGCTCGCGTAATTATCAGATAGAAACTTTATCAGCCTCTACGATATATGGCGTTCATGATAGTTTTATTTTTAGTTTCTATCTTGATCTTGATTTTGCACAAGTTTACGTTCTAATGCTGGAAAGGGGTTAAAAACGTTCATTCGCATGATGAAACATAAATTGGATTATTATCCGGGTGGATCTCCGAAAAATTTTTCGACCTCACTTCTAACATCATCTTCAAGCAAAGAAAATGAGCAAAAACTATGACATAGTTTTATACCTGACATTCCACCTATTTATTTCAAGGACGTGAACTCCACAGTAAGGAGCAGCGACAGGTGGTAATAAATTAAACGTTTAATTATAACGAAATGACGGCAAAGGCGTAAAAAAACATTTTATGCCAGAATTAACTGGTTTTTCAATGAATAAAAGGGTATAGCATGAAATTAACATAATTTCAGAATGACTAAGATAGGGGAAACTTCTTTCGTAAAAAGCAGACAGTTTACGCTATAATACTTCAGTCAACGGGAAATTCGCATTAGTTAAAAATGTAGCATTAAAGAGAAATGTATGACCAACGCTTGTAATGGATATAGAGTTAGCTATAAATAGGGTTTTGTAAAGTAAAAAAATAACATAAAAAGCGAAAATCATAAAAACTATAAACGGTTATGGATCGTACGTCGAACCGAGGCCTTATACATCCGTTCTTAAACAGTAAATTGAAGTCCATGAAAATGGTCTCTTTACTTCAATCGTTAAAATTTAGAGCGTCATATCTCGAGGACTCACGGGGTGCATTGAAATTTTAATCAGGGGCGTTCTAAGGACCATTATTTCGCGTCGTAAATTGAAGAATATGACAGCAACAAAAGTGCAAAGCAGCGCATCGTATAAGAAAAGATGCTTATTAAAGCGAAGTCTTTTAATGATTTACGGAACGGAATGGGCCGATACAGACGTGTTAAAGATGATACGGCGATATGAATGATAGATATGCATCATGTATTACGGAAGACTGAAAATAGTTTGATTTATATGTGAAATTATACGCATACTCGACGAAAAACACGAGTTACAGAAAACGATACGCTTACAATGACAGACCAAGACAATAACGAAAAATTCACGTCTAATCAATTACATCATCTCACGTGAAATACATACGTTGTAAATGCTAGTAAGCGTAGACTATGTATCGATTTATGTGAATAATGTCTTTATATTACCCATGAAAAGATATAAAACGTGAAAATAATTGAAATAATGAAAACTTAATAATGTTGGCACGCAAACATACCATTATTTTACCCAAAATGTTTAAGCATGAACCTGAGATTCGATGGAATACAGCGTCATCATAAGAATTTTAAGTTTGTAACAATTCATTTTTATCTAAGCATGAATTCCTGACGCGAAAACGTCACGCAGTCGGGAATCTTATCTCAACATTCTTCTTGAACGTGAATGCAATGTTTACAAAACAATCCGACATGATAAGGGTTCTCTAAAAAATAGGTCAGGGTCTAAAATAATCTTACAAGATTAACATTTCCGTGTGAAGAAATTTATCCAGATATAATATTTTTAGCTCTTCCTTCGGCAAGGATTTCACAAAAAGAGATACAGTAAACCCTCGTTAATACGAACTCCGAGGGAAAATCAAATTGTGTGTTCGGGTTAACCGAGTTCGTGATAACCGAATTATATACGAAAAACTGAAAAATTACAATTTTCTGCTTAAATATATGTACATATAACCTATCGGTTTCAGAAAAGGACGAGGAACTAGACTTGCCATAGGGGTAGTTAGAATCATATCAGAAAGGACAATAGAATACAGTCAAAATATGTGTATGTTTCGTAGACTGGCAGAAGGCCTTTGATAGAGTAAACTGGGTAATGCTACTGAAGATATTAAAGGATATAGGTGTAGACTGGAAAAACAGGACACTGATCAGGACTCTATACGTGAATCAAGTTTTAAAAGTCAGGTTGGAGAATGCGGGCACCAGCGGAGTAAATATCCGTAGAGGAGTAAGACACGGCTGCTGCCTATCGCCGACACTATTCAATATATATGGAGAAAGTGTAATGCAAGAAGCGTTAGAAGGTACAGGAGATTTCAAAATTGGAGGAAGGATTATAAGAAGTGTAAAATACGTGGATGATCAAGTACTTCTAGCAAGAAAGGAAGAGGAACTCCAGAAAATGATAAATAGACTAGTAATAACAGGTAGAAAATACGGTATGGAAATAAATACAGAAAAATCTAAGGTCATTCGAATATCGGGCAAAGAAGAGAATCTGAAAAAAAGTATTGGAGGAAAGCCTTTAGAACAAGTTTCAGACCATAAATACCTTGGAAGCATCATAGCAAGAGAAGCAAAATGTACGGATGAGATCAGGACTAGAATAGGAAAAGCAAAAGCAGCTTTCAGAAGAAATAAACACCTACTTACGGGGAATATAAGGGTAGATATCCGCAAGAAGTTCATAAAATGCTATGTATGTTGCATAGCTTTGTATGGGGCAGAAACATGGCCGCTAAGGAAAAACGATACCAAATAATTGGAAAGCTTTAAAATGTGGACTTGAAGGAGAATGCTGAGATAAAATGGACAGATAGCATGAAAAACGATGAAGTGCTACAAAGAGTAGGAGAGAAGCGAATGATTATACAGACTATTAGAAAGAGGGAGGCAAACTGGGTTGGACATTACCTGAGGAGAGAGAGTATGATTAAAGACGTGTTAGAAGGAAAATTAGATGGAAAAGGGGAAAGAGGTAAGAAAAGGTTTCAGCTGATAGACGATTTGAAAGGGAAAGAGAGTTATCAAGATATGAAGAGGACAGCGGAAAATAGGAGTACATGGAGAACCAGGTATAACCATGAATAATCAAGGACCTATCTACGGACAGACTACCTATGATGATGATGATGTAATCTTACTGAAAGTTGCATGTTTGTCTGATAAATACAGAACGTCGTCCTGTGGTATTTCTATGCAAAAAGGTGAATAATCTACGAACAGACTACCTATGATGATGATGACATATAACCTGTTCGAGTTAAATACATTATTATTAATAATACCACAAGTGCACGATTTGGACTAATATTCAAATGAACGTAACATTAAATTTGATGTAAATGATAGATCTCAATTATTTGCAACTTTATATTGTTCAAATTGAAGTTAAATGATGTAAATATATATGTTTTAACTTACTTTTCCTAAATATAAATCACGTAGGTTTTTGCTTTTCGTTGTCGACACCGCAGATACAGCTTGGTCGACTGTCTATTTATTTTTTAAAATTGTGGACGGTATCGATTTCGGAATTTTATATTTTTCTGTAATTCTTGTTTTTTTTTTAAATACCCCGTTCCAATACCTCTAGTACGTATTATCATTTTTGCCGCCAGTGTAAATGAAGTTTGACTTCTTTTGCAGTTTGTACTATTCATTCATATGGTTGGTTGAATGTTTACACACAAATCTATTCTCTAACAGGGGAAGACGGTGAAACGCGGACACTTCCATCTTCCACCATCAGGAAGAAATACTGTTGGTCGAACCATAGTCGTCCTGCTAAATATACCATTTTTGCGGCAAGAAACAGAGAACAATGTTGGAATTTCCTGGACTGCGATTTTTTTTCGGCGAGGCGAAGATCAAATGAAAAATATAAATTTCGTTCGATGACGGTCAATAGCTTACCCGAATTTTTGAGTTCCACTGCTTGGAGTGAGAGAGAAACACTTCTGCCTGTGCACAGCCATATTTTCGCAGGTGTGTTAAACGGTGCAGTAACCTCTCAGCGCCTTGCGAATTTGAGCATTTAGTAGTCGTACATCCTCATTAGAATTGCTATCGCATCAACGCATAAGGTTGTTCATTGCGAATGATGATATCAGGCAAAATAATTTCCTTCCTTTCCACCTCGGTGACCCTCTCGACTAAAAAGATTTCCGCTACGAATACAAATACCTGTGTTAACACAATGAAAGTGTCCGTGTTTGTAACCTCTTCCGCTGTTTAAGGCACTCATAAAAGATGAAAAACGACTGAAGGACCAAGATAGGTAGAGCCAGGAATGAAGACAGTCGCTGAATCACCGATCATAGAATCCCATGGCATCCGCGTATTGAACATTTTATACAAACAACCCGTCTACTCGCCGGAAATAAATTCATATTAGCAGTAAAATATGTTTGACTAAACAAAAGCGTTCGTGTTAACCGATTACTTGAGTTCTTGGTTACAGAATTTTGTTCGAAGTTCGTCTTAAGCGAATTTCGTGTTAACCAGCCAACTCACATACATTAATCCATACATTCAGTGCCGGGAAAAATATTTGTTCGTGTAAACCGAGTGTTCGTGTTAACGAGGGTTTACTGTCTACACATCTGGAAAAAGAGTGAACTGAGCGAGATTTATAAATTGGAGGCGCAGAGACGCGAAAGCATTTTTACAACGCCCGTATTCGGCGGAGGCCAAGTCCCGGAACGCCAGGTCGCCGAGGCGCTTATAAATTATGGCTCGAGCCTAAAAATGTTCGCCGATTTTTGCATAACCATGGGAATTCACTCCAACCCAACCCAACCTACTTTTAAAGATATCGGAATCTAAATTTAAGATGGAGCTTCCACATCTAAGCGGTATTTTTTTCTCCTGATACGCGACGAACTAAGCGTGCACAGGAGCGAAGAGCGGCGGAAATGCAGCAGGAGGAACAGGTGTAGGCGACCTGAATATGATTAGGTAAAGGCAAAAAAAGTGAAGAACGCAGAACACGGAGCGGCTAAAAATCCGAAAACAAAACGAGTTTTTAATGACACCTGGGTCAAAGTTACGAAGTTTAAGCGAATGATGGAAAAAGTGTTCACTCGCCAGGAAAAGGACTGAGTCAGTGAGAAGGAAGGCAGCGGGATTAAACGTGATAGAAAATCAATAAGATGCATTTACATATCTACATACACATATCTCTTTAATATTCTAATTTTAACTTGTTCAATATTTTCTCCGTTGATTTAAATTAAAGGTTTTCATACCATAAACCGACCGACTTCAATTAAATAAAGATAGTAAATATTTTAACTAGTGTGGAGACATTATCCCACTCGCCTTCTTATTGCGCAATCAACATTTTTAACCTTTCTTGCATAGAAATACCACAGGACGACGTTCTCAATTTATCGGACAAACATGCAACTTTCAATAAGATTACATCATCATCAACATAGGTAGTCTGTCCGTAGATAGGTCCTTGATTATTCATGGTTAAACCTGGTTCTCCATGTACTCCTATTTTCCGCTGTCCTCTGCATATCTTGATAACTCTCTTTCCCTTTCAGATCGTCTATCAGCTGAAACCTTTTCCTACCTCTTTCCTTTTTCCATCTAGTTCTCCTTCTAACATGTCTTTAATCATTCTCTCCTCAGGTAATGGCCAATCCATTTTGCCTTCCTCTTTCTAATAATCTGTATAATCATTCGCTTCTCACCTACTCTTCGTAGCATTTCATCGTTTTTTATCCTATCTGTCCATTTTATCGTCTTTATTTGATTACATACGGTAACACAAAAAAGACATTCATCAAGACGTTTGAGCCATTCGACAATGCAAATGCAGAAAAAAATTCAAATAAGAACATTTAGGTTAGAAAAACCATTAATTCGCGCGGAGAAACATCGGATGGAGAATCGCGGACTTCGAAGAAACGAAAGAGATATGGAATACTACTTTTCTATAGGGTTTTTAATTTAACGACTTTTTGCCACGTATAAGAACCACAATTTGAACTTGAGTCAAAGCCGAATTTGATACAAGTTTTACGACACGAGACATTCGACAACAAAGTAACCTGTTTTAAAACATTATTGGGTTTGATCGTTTAAATTTTTAATATATCCTAAAAAGACCATATTGCCCAAAATCCGTTCATGTGACGAAAATCATAATAAAATAATCCAAAAATAGACTCAGCGTTAGATATTATATTTTATCTAGTCACATTTTAATGTTACCGCGACTTCACTGTGTAAAACGGAGAGAGCAGAAAGATGCGTAGCTTTAATCATTACCAGCTAGCTACATTTAAACACAATCTGACAAAAAGAAAAACTAATTTTATGGTATTTCCGTATAGATCATGTCATTTCTGCGTCGCGATTTGAATATATCCAACTCTGAAATAAAACAATAACAGACAGAAAACGATCGGAAAAAACTAGTGAAAATCCTAATAAGTTTACATTCTGCCGTATAGAAAACGTACAAACAAATTGAGTCGATCATAACGACAACATCGCAGTGCTTTTTAGCATGTACCTAGCCAAAATTTACCTATACTCGCGAGGCATCGAAAAATATTTCCACGTCACCGTATAAACATCATGGCATGGACTCGTTTCGATCGACGTCCATGGCCTGTACAAGCGAACACACACACATCCCACATACGCACGCACTCGGGGACAGACACTCCCATTGTTTTTAAGCGGAGAAATTGGAAACGCTACCAATCCTCTCTCTCTCTCCCTCTCCCGGGCCCATCCTTCCGAATAAAAAAATACCAAATAAAACGAATGGGAAAAAAACCTTCTCCGAAAAACGCGGCACGTATTGTTTGGTGGAAGGGGGGAGGAAGGGGAGGCAGAGAGACAAATTACCACAACACCAGAGAGACAGAGAGAGAAGGGATGAGGAGGGCTGGGCGGTGATGTAGAGAGGCGCCGTCGAAAGAGCGCTTTTATTTTTAATAATATCGAACAAGAGTGACCGACGACCAAAATATTTTCCGCCGCCACCTTTTTTTTCGGAGAGAACCGTGGAGAGAAATCGAAAAAAAAAACTTTTTTCCCTCCTGGGCGTCAGAAAAGACTAACCCCGGAAAAAGAGAAAACCTCCGGCGCGTACGACAGCGAGACGAATTCCTGGAACGCGCGAATTTTTCCACCCTCCCATCCCCCCCTCTACCTCTCCGACGCCATCTGCAAGAGACGCCGATGATGTTCTCCCCCCCATCCCGTTCACATTGTTGAGGAGAAGATTAATCGCGTAAGTGCGCGTAAAAGCCCGTAAATCTTCCAGATAACGAGGGACCTAAAGAGAATGAGGATTCATCAATCTATATAGGGAAACTCACGTTGAACTGTGTACCCTGAAACTCGAGGGAGACCTGATGATAACACCGTGGAGGATAAAGTCACATATTAGACGGCGCAACGGGGTGGAGGGCGGGACAGAGATGGAGGGATGTCCCAAGAGTTGTTAAAAGACTAGAGGCAAAGATGGAGGAAGAGTGGAGGGAGAAGCATAAAGCGTGGGAGAGGGAGGATGGGTCGAGATACACATGAGACGTTTCCCTCCACTCTCCCAAGGATCTTTCGCGTGTAATCCCCTGCGTTTGAGACGAGCCCGTTGAGAGAAGACGCCAGGAAAGGGAAAGCGGAAAAGAGAGTAAGATGAACTGGAGAACGGAGAGGAGACGGGAGAGAGAGAGAGGAGGATATGTGTAACAGAAATAAAAAAGAGATACTACACGGAGGGCAAAAAAACAGGAAGGCATAAATTTCGTACGAAGAAGAGGGAAAAGAGGGAGAGACACGAGGTCCTGACGAAGGCTTGATGAGATCCCTAAGCAAATGAGATCATATTCGCGGACTTGAATGACGCATGGCTCATTAAAATGTAGGTCATGCCACCCGCTATATTACTTTCAAAGACGTTGCGCCACATAGCGTTACACGCCGCGGAATCCGAGAGAAAACGCGATTAAAACCCAGGAGAAAACCGCGAACTTGCGAAGGGCGTACAAAAGAGGCGTTTTAAGGCTAAACGATATCCGGCCCACCGTGGATAATATGATGATATGTTTCGCGCGCGCATTTTAAATGTTAATCGCTCGAAATATTACAGCGCAAGAGCTTTGAAGGGGTTTTCCCAGCTACATTAATTAAAGCACAAAGGCGATAAAACTCTTCTCGGTGTGAAGCCGATTCGGCAACGTGAAAATCTGGAGCCGTCGCGGCAGCCAACGTATGGTTGTAACACGATTTTCAGTCGTACGTAACAGGGCCGCTGCCAATAAAGGGATATTTTGGGTTCGTCCCTAACTTTTATAAAGGCGTAATTACGAAAATAGTGCTTCAAAAAAGAGCTGAATTGTATCAAAATTAAAATTACAATAAAAGTTGCATGAGTTCTTAACCAAGCGCAAAAAACCCCAAGATAAATGCCACATTACAACCAAAAGAACGGACGAGGAATCAAAAATGTTCAATCGGAAGCTTACTCGAAATTACGCCATTTATACGTCAAAGAATTCATTTGTTGCGGCTGAAATTACAGAAAATTAGCGCAACTTGTCGACAGCAGACAAGAAAAATAGCAAACTAAAATATCAGAAAATAAACAGCTAGTGTACTAGAGAACTATAAAGCTGGCTGAAAACAAATACAAGAATAAGCACTTGAAAAAATAAGTTACTTGTGTATATCTAGGTGCTTCAAGCGCCTATTCTTGAATTAGTCAGCAACTGGCCAATGACAAAAGAGAAGCGAAAGAAGGCATTGGAAAGAAGAACGGGGAGATGATTCCACAAATTGTAACGCATGGGATAGAAATAAGAAGAAACCTTAGATAAGAGAGAATAGATGGGACGGGGTTTAAGGGAGAGAGAGAAAGAGTTACATAAAATGAATAGAGGAAAGAGAACGAAAAAATAAGAGAGAGAGTATCAGCATTCGACAGAGGGAGGGAACAAAGATGTCTAAGTAAGGAGGCTGCCAGGGGGAGCAAGGGAGAGAGATCCTGAGGAGGCAGGAGCCAGGACGAGAAAACGGAGGAGAGAGAGAGGGAGGAACCCAGCGTGATTTAAGGGAACTGCTCGCGTAAATCTTGACGCTGTTTCCCCCTCTTTCCCCATCCTCCTCTCCGTTCCTTCCCTTCCCACACATACCTTCCCATCCCGTTTCCTCCCCTTCCTCCATCCCTCCCCCCTCCCGCGCACACATGTACAGAATCGCACACAAACCGAGCGACCCTTACACCTCCCCACGGCGGCTGCTGTAGGAGAGGAGGGAGGCGTTGGGGGTGTATCCCGGTCTGCAAGTTACAGCCTCCGGGCGAGTATAAGAGAGACGTGCAGAGGCGGAGGGGGTGGAACCAAAAGAGAGAGAGGAGGATGCCTGATATGTGGGAGTGGAGAGGTGGCGTAGGAGAAGGGGAGAGACGCGACAAGGATAGCGGAAAGTGGGTAGAGAAGGGGGTATGAGCGGGATGAGTTCGGGTGGGGTTTCCTTGATAGACGACCGAGTGCAGGGAACCGGGAGTAGAGGAGGATGGGCCGTTGCTGGGATAAGCGGGATACGATTGATGGCAGATAAGATTCTCGGAAGGGAGGGAGGGGGGAGGAGTGTGAGAGGGAGGAGGGGAGGGTTTTTAAGGGTCACGCGGTGGTAAGGGTGGATGGAAGGAGGTGTATAGAGGGGTTTTGTGCAGGAGATGGTGGTAAAGGGCGGGTGATAGAATTCGGATGGGGAGGAACTGTGCGTGGGTTGCGGGAGAGGAGGAGGCGATAGAAGGGAAGAGCATGCGGGAAGGGCGAGTTAGCGGCATTAGAGGGTGAGGGAGGGCTATTGGGGGTCGTATACAAGGTGGGAGTTTTAAAGAGGTAAATGGCTTCGACGAAATAAAGGAATTGCCGAAAGAGGACAAAAAGGATTGAAGGCGACCCATTTTTCATTCCGGGTGCACTCCGGGCGACCTCTTACCGTCGACCGAAATTCATTGCCTCAAAGGAATGGATAAATGGTAATGAACGGTGATTATAACAAGTAATGGAGGGATAAAATATTCCATCTCGCGAGCACGTTACCTTTAATAATAACCGAGATATATGCTTCACGTGTAACTAAAAAATTAAAACTTTTCAAAGCAATTAATAAAGATTAAATACTCGATCTTCTCATGTATATCAAATTCTTGAAAACCTGACATACTAATGAACGTGATTCAAATTTATGGCAGGAAAACAGGTATGCAAGTATACTTTCAAGCGTTGATTTATATAATTGGAGATGAAAATAGCATTATATATATATATAATTATGGAGAGAAATTTTACTGCAGAATGAGAAAAAACACACAAGAGCAGAAAACAACTACCGTAATGACACAAATAAATAAAAATATCATGCAACAAAATTAAGGAAAACTTCAAATAGGGACGGATATTTAAGCAAAATACGTCAAACATGACCCATAGAAGTACGCAAAACATTTGTTTTCATTGATGATAAAAGCATACAAATTTTAAAAAATAAATAAATGTATCAACCTTGCCTAACCCTGCAGTATTAGACATTGCAATAACCCTTTATAAGCTGCCTAAAAGCATTTGGCGAAAAATAACGGCGTCCAATTTACAAAACAGTGACACAACTATTTAATCAAACAGTCAAGTGGGATATTCATATTCCAGCCAAACCACAAGCAGAGATAATAGAATGCGATCCCTCGAAAAAGCATTTATTCCCTACACTAATTATACATATATAACGATCTCCCGCACACATTATAATGCTAAGGGGCGCGAGTCATCCGGATCAAGTTATTTCCCAGAAATAAAGGTCGAGGATTAATTATGAGAAGATGGCACATCCCTTGAACATAAAGAGTCAATATGAAGTCCCAGGTAAAATCCGATCTCAATTTATTGCCTTTCGAAAACCTTCGAAGGAATAAAGCGGTTAGAAAGGCACCGCGTTCCATTTCTCTCATCACAGAGGTTATAAAATATTCGGCATTCCGTTCCATTTATTAAATTAAAACGCAAAGTGAAAATGCTCGGATATTACCATTGGTCCTCAAGTGACTCGGAAGCCAAACAGACCCAGTTTCAAACATTACGTAGCAATTTGCAACGCAAAAACATCTGAACCGATCTCGCCATCCTAAGAGACGTTTTGAGAGAAAACTATGCATTTCAAAAGTTTAACAAAATCAAATTCAAAATATCTTCAAACAATTAATGGCATTAGTATACATCAAGGGTTTCCAACCGGATTCACCTGTAGAGATTTAAAGAGGTACACAAAATAAATATAATTTTTCTTCATACTTCAGCTTTCACGCACGACTTGGGAATAAAAATTTTTAATTTTGCAATTACGAATCAAGTTACAAAACGTTGTACAGAAGTAATTAAAGACAAAGGAGGAATTGGAATAGAAAAAGTGTTTCAATATATTTGCGTATCACAGTAATTAAATTATTAAGAGATCGATAAGTCGTATTCACGCAAAAGTCTCACACGGTCGTTAACTATATCAAAAATAGAAATTCATCACACCGAGTTATAATTATTTTCATTTATAAAGATGAACAATTTATTTTAACACTAAAGTTTTGTACGTCTCCTTATCACTTTAAAATGTGCTATGACGGTACGCGACAATTCAAAAACTGCACAAAAGGATAATTAGAAAAAAGGCTGAAGATCCTGGTGACTAAATACGCAACAACCAAGCTTAAACCAGGTATATTTTTTACCTCTAGGAATACAGTCTTTGTAAAATAAAATGTCTATGGCACAGAGAGAACACAGGACTCGTAGACGAAATACTTTAGGGGCGCAGAATATAGACGGACACAGCAGCACATTAATGTTGACACGAAAGAGCCCGAGTAAGTATCGCAATATGTACACTTAACACAAAATCTGAAAGAGCGAGGGAAAAAAAAGAAGCTACCCAGCCCACCAAAAACCACTGTCCAGTTTCCAGGATTTCGTTCGGCGGACGATCCCTTTCGGAATGGGCGTGGGAAAACGGTTGATCATCATACTCACACACACACACACGAATCGCTGGACAAATGCCCGAACCCCTTCAATCGCATGCACTACGGGGACGAAGGTGAGGAGAGAGACGGCCGGGGGGAAGAGCCCGACGATTTGGCAAAGAGCTCGAATGCCCGACAAAAAGAGAAGACGGAAAGGGAGCAAAAGGGCTAAAAACAAAAGGGGTCGGAATTTCCTCCCCTGGCGAGATTAGGAAAATCGGAAGAGAGGAAAATAAATCGTAGCGACTTTGGGTCGGGGTTCGGATAACCATCAATCCGTAAGCTTTTTCTTCCCAAAAAATCCGACCGAAGTACTGGATAATGGAGCTCTACCGGCCGACGGAGGAAGGGGACAGGCAGAGCAGAAATGGAAAATGTGCGTGAAAGGCAAAGATCGGGATACGCGCCGCTAATCCAATTGAGGCAGATTTCAATTCGGTTTGTGCGCGAGTATATGCATGTGTGTGTGTGCGCGCGCGCACCTGCCGGTATTCGGACGAAATTATTTATTGACGGTGGATGCACCCGCCTCGTTTGCGGCGCTAACTCTTATAAACCGGAGTTCTGCAATAACCATAGGAATTTCGGGGCGAGGGAGGGTGGGGGGAGAGGGCGAGGGAGGGTGGGAAAGGGGGCGTTGGAGGGTGGGAGAGGGGGCGAGGGAGGGTGGGAGAGGGGGCGTGGGAGGGTGGGAGAGGGGGCAATGAAGTTCCGATTGGTTTTAGAGACGAATTTAATGAAGCATACTGCGAAACCTGGAAAAGTAAAAAAAATATATAACTCGCCGAAAACCAAAAGAAGGCCCGTAATTGCGAAAGAGGTGAATTCAATCACGCCGCAAATTCCGAAGCATCTCTTCCCCAAACTCGATGGAATTCTGGCCAAAAATGTTTAAAACGATACGCGAGATCACCTAATGCCGAAAGGCAGATCACGCATCGGCGGCGGTTTGAGATTTTGATTCGAGAAATACCGAAACCAGCCACCGGCACACTTGTAAGAAAATTAAGTATTTCTTGCAACCATGTGTAGAAACATACAGACGGCAAATAATGTTTAAAATATAGCAGTTATGAAAAATATCGATAAATTTGGATAATTAAATTATAACTTTTTAAGTGATATTGAAACCTAATTTAGATATTCAAGTTGCTTCAAATAACGATGCGTTTCATTTTTACCCTAAAACATCGCGGAAACGAAA
This sequence comes from Tanypteryx hageni, assembly GCA_028673005.1. Classification (NCBI taxonomy): domain Eukaryota; kingdom Metazoa; phylum Arthropoda; class Insecta; order Odonata; family Petaluridae; genus Tanypteryx; species Tanypteryx hageni. Next base: position 73,956,753 of record CM054116.1, on the reverse strand, counting down.
TTCCGCACTATTTGCGGACCGCGTTACTCTACTCCGCGTAACCGAAATGGCGGACTGCAGCTACGTGACCGAGAATAAAAATCTCCAAACAAACTCAACGAAGCAACTGATGCAGGGCCACCAGAAATCCATCAATTTAACGCATGAAAATTTAACAAGGGTCACGTGGGCAGGTGCTCTCGTACGAAAGGAAAGAAAATTCGCAAACGTGAGCGCATGAAAACGACATCAACACGAAAAATTCCATATGGTAAAAAATTGAACGCGATGAAAATAAATCCAAGTCAATAAAAACTGAAATTTTTTACATAATTGAAACATGAGAAATAAAATTACGACTGTTCAAATAAAAAAAATTAAGTCGACGAGCGAACTACTAAAAATTTAACATTTTAACCGAAGATCGGCATCTGGTCTGGTTCCATCTCTTCGACGCTACACTATTATTATTTTCTGCCCATTGGTAAATTGTTCAACTATTCTACTTCGAAAAGTTAGAAGTGCGCCGATCTTGAAAATGTCGTCGAGATGAGATACCCATCCCTCGGCGAGGAATGAACATGCAGTAAACGATGACTACGCTTGAAACTGAGCACACACAAACGCAATGCGAAACCCGCGCCATTATACCATTTCGCTATCCATGAATAAAATAGAGCGGATTCCTTGAGTGGCAGGGTAAAAGAAACAACCGCGGCGGATAAAAGCAAAGGATGTGCGGCTCCTTGCCGACGACACGATTCTATTTCATTCCGGATAATTAAAAAAAATAACATGAAAAGGAATCGCGGGAAGAAACTCCCTTTTGCCCCGAATCCAAAGCAGCAAATATCCATCAGGAAAGTTGGATGGGGGAAAGTCGGCCATCCCCTCCCCAAAGGAGGATAGCGAGATTCCTGATAAATAATTTACAACCCATCTCTCCCCTCCTCGCTCACTACGGCCCACTCTCCCGCCACATTTCTCAATTTGCATTTTGGAGAGACTCCAAAAAAGAACCGTACAATAATCTTCCGACGGAGGAACTCTCAATCTTTTCTTCCCTTCTACCCCTTCATCATCCGACACCCATAACGAAAATCAGCACGAGAAACCCCAGCGCAGCATCCATAGCTAACCCTCTAAACCTAACAATGAAAATAATAAAACAGTTCGATGATCTTAAAAATATCGTTCTGACATTCTCAATGACTCACATCCATTCCCTTTCCTGAATCTGCCGAAAACGAATGCATCGCACTTGAACAATCGATCGTGACATAATACCGAAATATATTTTTCGCCAAAGAAAAGGCGCAGAAATAAAGTCTTAAGAACGTATCGACGGCAATCTTTTCCTCGGGTTTTCTCGAAAACAAAACTGAAAAAATGGGCAATATTCCAACATGTCACGGATTTGTCCAAAGAGGTCCTGAGATAGGGACGCGTGACAAATGCGCACTGCCTACGTTACGTAAATTGTACCCCGATGACAGAAATCACTACTCAAAACCGCCCGCTTAATATCTAGGACTAGTAAACCCTAGGGGCATCTAGAGAGGGCGTTATACAGTAAGGGACGAAGGAAGAAAGAGAGAGCAACATAGGGGGCGGGATTGAGGGAAACAACACAACTTTTAATCAAAACAAATAGAGCCACGGAGGCGGAGAAGGCTAGTGGAAGGGGTATATGTAAGACAGGGGAACTTGACGGATAGAGTCGGAAACGGATGTCGAAAATATACGAGCAGGCGTCAAACTAACAGCCTTCTCTCTCTTCCTCGTGGGCACGGAAGAAAGGGAGGCAGAAAAAGAAGAGACGGAGAGAGAGTGAGGGAATTGGGAGGAGAACGAGGATTTGCGGTCGGTGCAGCGAAGCCCTTGTCAGCCTTCCTTGATTGGAACAAGGGCCCCGTTAAGTGCTTGCCAGGCGGCATAGGAGGGAGGGGGAACTGTACATTATATAGGCTACCGGAAAGCAAGCAGCGTGGTATATAGGGTACGGAAATGCGGATGGAATGGAGGTATATAATGGGAGAGAATAGGAAAGGGTAAATGGAAAAAGGGAGGAAGAGAAGGAGAAATGGTTATCCCGTCGGATTGAGACTAGAGGAGGAGAAAGAAGAGGAGAATAGGAGGAACGGGAGAGGTGAATAAGGGGAACACAAAACGTGGGCAGGGAATGGATCGAATGGGATGGGTCGAATGGGAGGATTCGAATGGGGAATAGTACTGGAGGGTGGGGGGACATCCCTCAAGGGCTAAAGGAAAGGCGGGGTGAGAGATGACAGGGGAAGGAACAATGCGGGCGAAAGGAAATAAGGGGAAAGAGAGAGGGAGAGAGAACTAGATGAGTGGGAGGAGAGACGGAGGGGCGGGGCACAAGAGAAAATGAAGATGAGTGGTTGTCTGAGGAAGCACTTGAGGAGGAGGGGGAGGGAGGAAGAGGAGGGTCCTGGAAAATGGTGGTTTTAGATGAAGTGAGGAAGGATAGGGGAGGGGGTTTCGCAAAAGCAAAGCAAGGGTCTCACAGACAAAAAGGCTCGGATGCGTGGAGATGGCGAGGCAGGAAGGTTAAGGATTAGGACTCAAGGGGAAATACGAAGAAGTTGAGGGAAGGTAGCTAAGGACGACGAAAGAAGGATTTCGAGAGGTCTTCGGGGGTAACACCTTCGCGTCAATTGATTCAACTGTCAATTCATGCGGACGGCGAGATACATGGATTAACATCTGCGCCAATTCTGTCTCGAGAAAGCTTAATCAATCAACATGAGAAACGCCCGCGAGTTCAGACCAATAACCGCAGCGTCATAATAATCACTTCTATAACTAGCAATCGGTAACATACATATATAAAGTCCCAATTGGTTATATGAAGCAAAAGTTTAAAAAAATCAAAGTAATTTTTTAGAAATATTAACTGAATATTCATAGTACAAAATACATCCACCACAATAAGTATTCATTAACTTATTTTTTAAATTCTACTTTGGTTTTTTTCATTTTTGATTAATGATAACCAACTGGGGATTATGGGGAGGGATTATAAATATCGGTAACTTTTTCATTATTCCAAACTAGTATAAAAGCCAGTCAATATGACGGGTATGCGTGGATTAAATATTAAATTTAAGGGACTTCCCATTCTTCCTTTTCTCTCTTCCAATCTCCTCCCTCATATTTTAAGTTTATATTCGATTTTTTCCGATTTTTCGACATTTCATAAAGAGGGTGCAATGAAACAAAATCATGAAGGGGCAAAAATCGATTGAAAAAATATGTGAAAAGTTTCATGTAAATTTAAAACAAATAAACACATAGCGTAAAAACTTGAAGTCAGAAACGACTCCAATGCATTGTAATGATGGACAACTCAACATTTCAAATAGGAAGATAGACACTTCACGCGTACATTGAAAATATCTTTTCGTTTGCAAATTTTATTGGGCAGTTTAAAGCAAATTACTATATTGACAATGATTATGATTAATTTCTTTCTATAATTAAGCAAGATATTTGACGCATGGCCGGTGCATTTATAGTGATTACAAAAAATGTGTGAATTAAAAAAGCTACTTACTAAGTTATTTCGTCGTAAAAGTAAACAAAACAAAACAAAACAAAATGTTCGTTCGCATTTCTTCCACGCCTTACAAATGGCACAGCAGTAAACAAACCTAGCGTTCAAATTAAGCCATCACTACTTCCCTTTCGATTAAAATACATTAAAAATATATAAGAAGAGTTCTCACAATTAATTTCAAATACAATACCAAAGTTCATGTCATTGCTTTTAGATATATATATATTTTAGATATAGTAATATTTTTAAAAACATATTTTTTAAAATCACGGTGTGATGCAGGAAGGAGGAGAGGCGATCCCTATCGTCATCGAAATCGCGCCGCGTCCCGATCTATCCCGTCCATGGATTTCCCAGGACCAAATCCGTTCCTATTCCTAATTCAACTCTTCAAGTTTGAAGAGACGGAGGAGGAAGGGTAGGGGAAGGGAGGAGAGGCGTGCAAAGAGGAAACAGAAGCAGGAGATGATGAGAATGAAATGATTACAAAGGCGATAAATGGAGCTTCGGTGGATACATGCGCTGATCGAACGGGAGGAGGGACGGTGAGGGGATTGGTCGGTGGCGAGCGGAAGAAACTGTTCCGGGCGGGCGGGCCCTCTCAACCCGAATCGACTGCAGCGAGGAAGGGCCCTGAGCGAGGAACAGGAGTAGGAGAACGGCAAGTTTCGCCGAACAGAGAAACGAAGGAGCCAAACGAGGAGGGACTGAATGTGATCAAGAAGTGGATGGAAGGGTTTAAGGAATATAGGGTTAGCTAGGTGAGGAGAGTCGAGGAAGCAAGAGCGTAGTAACGGAGGATGGAAAAGGGTAATGGGTGGGGATAGAGAGAAAGACTGAAAACGTAGGTTAGATGGAGGCATTCGGCAAGGAATGGGAATTGCTGATGGAGATTCCGACTGGTCTGGGAGTTTGCCGAGTACGGGTCGAGTTCTGTGCTCCTTATACACGATAGGTTTATACGAAGAATAGGATTACACGAGCATCGCGGTAAGTTAGAATTTAAGTAAAAACGCGAGAATAGGGAAAGGCACCGGAATCAGATGAGACTGCAAGGTCTAGGAGACGGCGAGAGAGATTAAGTTAAGGGATAGGGAGAACGAACCGAGGTTCAATTTCCCCTCAGCTCCGTGCCGTGGCAATAAGCCGTGAAATGGAGTCACATAGCATTGGGGGAGAAGAGGAGGGAATGTAGCACATTTGGATTTTTATCTCCAACCAGTAGCCGAGACCACGTGCTCTTAAAGAAACTGGATGAAGATGGATCGTCCAAATATTCTCAAGAGCTTAGGGAAGATAAAATCTTCAAAGAATTACTTCAGCCATTACATAGATATTAAAAATCTCTATGAAGAAGCGTCACTAAAACAAAGAACGTTATTCGGCTGCAAAGCATCTCTAATGAAAATAAACTTATATGGGCAACACATGACTTTCTCCATATCGTTGTTAATATTTACTTTCGGTTGACAATTAAGAAAAGAAAAAGGAGCCTTACTAAGACGTAACTAAGCGTCAATTGTTAACAATAGTCTTCGGTAGCTGGCGTGGTGGTGGCAGCTAAAAATATAAGATATCTCTTAAACAATGCATTATATGGAATAATGTTTCAAACAAAGGTTGTAGAAAAAAATTCCTACATTTGTTCCAATGCATTTTTACATTTATCAAATATTAAAGCAAATATTTCAAAATAACGGATGTGACAGGAGTAAACACCGACTTCCGGTCGACCGATTTTTACCAAAAACTAATCGGATCTTCTAACTTTAAAAAAAATGTTAAATATAAAATTTTGCGTTGACCTGATTAATAGTTTTTGAGTTAGAGCGCCCACAAAAATCTATCACATACAGACAGACAGACTGACAGACAGACGCACAGACATCATCGACAAAATAGTCAAAACGTGTTCAGGGGACCTTAAAAAATGTATTTCCGTTGAAATCTCGAATTCGATTTTTTTCATGAAAACAATACTTTCTCTATACTTTGTATACGGAGAAAGTAATAACATCGTAAACTTTAAGAGAAATTTATAATATCATAGCTTTATGTGCTTGTACTCAGACGGTTATTTTACACTAAATCTTTCAGCAAAAGCAATGTATTGACGTTCTGATAAAAAATCGAATTTTGATGAAAATATTCAACCTTTATCATTATATCTTTTATCCTACGAAGAATGCAATCCGAAAAAACAATCTAAGGTTATTTCATCATATACATTATCCAATAAAGAACGGTAGATGAAAAAATAGATGTTCAACTTATCAAGAGCTAGGCTTCGCACTTCTAAAACGATATTTAAAAAATACACAAAAACTTCAAATTTCTTGCCCATAGTGCACCGAAAAAAAATGGGAACATCTCCAGCTGCGCTAAACTGACGCACCATTTTTAAATAAGTCTTTGCCAATTACCGCATCAATAATAACTCTCGATGTAATGAAACACGAGCAATTAACCAAGATTTTATTTGCCTTAATCCAATGACAGTAAAAATTGAAGTAAATCACAAAAATATATCTCCTAGACGAACAATACCCATGGCGAAGCGAAAACGCAAAGCCTATCTTTATATATATATATATATATATATATATATATATATATATATATATATATATATATATATATAAACTTAAGGAAAAGAAAAGGTAGTGATGAGGGTGGCAACAAGGTGTTGAGGGAAGCCCAGCGGACACTTACCAAGTTGGCAGGCTGCTGGGGGCGTCGAAGAGACACGTAAAACACACGAACACGCAAATAAACACGCAAGTTAATCGGGCTTATGCCCTTCTTCAGCGAAAGAGTAACGTAAAGTATATATATATATATATATATACAGTCAAACTCGTTTATAACGAGCACGGTTGAAACGAGGTCACGGCTATAGTGAGCAAATGCTACCTCCAAGATAAGTTTACGAGTATTTACATACAAATATTTCACGTATATAACGAGCACGCTTCACGGATATATCGAGCAAACTTCGACCACTTCTCACTGTCAAAACGCGGTGGCGGTCAGCCCCTTCAATCCTCATAGTGACCCAAGATATGTAACCTTGTGTTCTCGAGTCCAGCCTCTACACCCTATCCCTCGGGGAGGTTAAAGACCGCGGCGTTGTTGTTAAAAAATAATCCCTTCGTCCAAACCAAGAATTCCCAACTTGCAGGTACAGTGGCACCCGCGGAGGTCCTTTGTCCTCTCCTCCCAACCCCCAGCTCTTTTACAGCCAGGAGGTTGTGTTTGGAAGGGGGGTAAGGGGCTAAGGGCTTGTACAATGGCGCCCGCCCCCGTCGCTCAGCCGAATGCACCCAACACCCTTTCCCACGTAAAGATGGGAAATCCCAGATTTAATCCGTCTCCTCATTAACTCTTCCTGGAATTGGTATGCTCGCAGTTTGCAAAGAAAGTTCGTAGCGTTGATCACAAAAATCAGTTGAGATTTTGCCCTTGAACGAGTAACATGTCCGTACATAAAAGGAAGTGTCTGTCTATTCGCGAAAAGGTTGATATTATTCGAGAGTTAGAACGTGGTGAAAAAAATGTTGAAGTGTGCAAAAAAATTTAATTTATCGTCGTTTACGGTTTCAACCTTATGGAAAAACAAAGAAGCGATTTTATCTGCACTAGAGAACAACCTAACAACGAACAAGAAAATGAGGAAGTGTGACTTGGGTACTGTTGATCAAGCACTGCTGGAGTGGTTTAAGACGCAGAGAAATGCTGGTTTCCCCATCAACGGCCCCATTTTAAAGGTACAGGCAGATAAATTTGCAAAACAGTTAGGACATGAAAACTTCACATGCAATAATGGGTGGCTCGATCGTTTTAAAAATCGGCATAACATTGTTTATGCGAAAGGCCCTGTCAGCAGATTCAAAAACGGCAAGTGAATGGGTGAAAAGTGTTTGGGAGGAGTGTCGAAAAGGTTACAGAGAAGAAGACATCTACAATGCCGACGAAACTGGACTGTTTTACAACATGATGCCTGATGCAACGTTTAAATTCAAAGGTGACAAATGTGTTGGTGGCAAAAGACCTAAGAATCGTTTAACAGTTTTAATGTGCGCAAACGTGAATGGGAGTGACAAAAAAAACTTTTTCTTATTGGTAAGTCACAAAAGCCGCGTTGTTTCAATAATGTAAAGAAGCTTCCCGTTGAATATGCAGCTAATAAAAAGGCATGGATGACTTCCAATATTTTTCAGCAATATGTAAGTCAGTGGAACAACGAGTTACGGAGGAAAAATAGAAACATTCTACTCCTTGTCGATAACTGTCCTGCGCACCCACATATGCAGGAGTTATCCAATGTAAAACTGGTGTTTTTGCCTCCAAATGCGACTTCTATTTTGCAGCCAATGGACATGGGGATAATTAAAAGTTTTAAAGGCCATTTCAAGCGATTTTTTGTTCTACAGTTGATTGAAAGGAGGGAAAGAGGTTTAGATGGCAACGTCTCTGTATTGGATGCAATTCATTTGATGACAGATGCATGGGACAATGTTTCACCTACAACGATCATAAACTGTTTTCGGAAGTCTGGTTTAATATCGGGAGAATTTTCAATTGATAACCATAACGTTGATGAAGATGATCTACCTCTGTCAGAATGGCTTAAAGAAAATGGAATTGCGAATTATGACCATGTAAATGACATTGACAATTTTGTTCATGTTGATGATGATTTGATTACCAGTGGAATTCCTACGGAGAGTGAAATAATAGAGACAGTACAAAACACAGCAGACAGTGATGAAGACATTGTTGAATGTGTCGAAGACACAATCCCGACGAAAGCCGTGCCAACTTACTCTCAAGCTCAGGATGCTGTGGAAACATTAAATGATATTTTTTAAAACATTGACATTTCCGATGGTGTTTTTAGTGCAATAAGTGTAATAAGAGGAAACTTAAGAGACTTCAAAGGGAAATCTATGAAACAGGCTACCATTCAAAGTTATTTTTCTAAAAAGGGGAGTGATTAAGGATGCAGCTGTGAATAAATTTTATATGTACAAATGTTTATTTTAAATTTTCTAGTTTATTCTCATTTTTATGTTTTTCCATAAATTTACTAAATAAACTTTCTGTATATATATTCACTTTTACTTCTTATGTCTTATTTCACCATACGCATGCATGCTTTTGCCTTCACGGATATTAAGTTTAACGGCTATAACGAGCAAAACTAGACGGTCCCGTGGCGCTCGTTATATCCGAGTTTGACTGTATGTATATATATATATATATATATATATATATATATATATATATATATATATAGGTGCACGCGCAATGGGTATCTAAAGAGGTAGTGCAATGAATAAATAGCTGGTCAGTTTCAAAATTTTAGGAAGGAAGGTGACTTCCTCTTCATTATTTTTTATTTTATATAGCCCATCTTTGTTTGTTTGTTTGAGTGCCCAGTCAATTCGCCTCTCTTACAGCACAAATGGGTATCTCAGAGGTAGTGCAATGAATAACCGGAGAGAGAGGAGGGAAACCCGGTGCCGGCATTTGCCTGCTCTTACGAAGAACACCAGGGGGGCCAACGGCTTAACGTCCCTTCCGAAGGACGGAACAGCTGAATTTGCGCGGTCTCCTCAAACCACACAAACAGGGGGCCGGGCGACCTTGGAAAAATCCTACTTGCGCAGGATTCGTACCCGATGACTTTTTCAAGCATCAGGCGAGTAGCAGCCAGCGTCCTAACCACTACACCACCGGCACCCCCGCCCATCTTTAAACAATGCCGCGAGAGGTGAACGTTTTTCTGGCGGACAAAGCACTAGTGGGAAGTAGAAATAACATTTTGAAAACTTAAAAGCACACTAAGTCTGACACTGACACTCTTAACACCGCACGTGCCCTTAAACCCGATTTCTCCAAAAATGCCTCTGCGGGCTAGATACACAAACATCCGTCAGCATGCTCCCATAGATCTTATCTGCGTGTTTTTTCTATCTCTCTCTCTCTCATCCTTCTAAAGAAGGACGCACCGCTACTCCACGTCCTCTTTCTCGAATTAATCATTTCGCTCCCTCCTTTCTTAAGTGCATCGCGACATTCGGAGATAACGGAGTGAATTTCCTTCCTCTCTTTCTCTCTCTACGCCATTCCCCTTCATCCTACCCCATCCCTCGTCTCTTTTAATCTCCGTCCTCAAGCCGCCCAAGACTGACGAGAAATAAAGAAAAAAAAGATAAAAATGGAGTGATCAACTTCTCTTCGGGAAGAAGGTCGACAGTGAATTAGGAGAATACAGGCGAAGAGTACATCTGTTATCGGAGATGCCGTTGAAACATTTTCATCCGGACATTCATAGACGTGTTGAAAATGGCAGTAAAGCGGTTAAGTGTGGTCTGCTCTTCGGCGGATGAGTTTACCCCCGTTTCGAAAGGGTTTCCAAGTGTGCGCAAGGCAGATGGTGAATAATCGAATGGAGTAAGCAATTTTTCTAAGACGAAGGTAATGAATGACAGCGTACGAAAACAAACTGGAGATATAGAAGCGAATATTATTAATTCCTGAAATTCTCCAGCCTAATCCATGAAAAATGAATTAATAAAGAACGCGTAATTAATCGCAATGGAAATATCACGGTTTATCAACCATCAAACGGTAAAACAAATCTGGGGATTTCACAAGGCTAATTCTACTAATAACTTCATTTTTAATTTCCTTACATAGTAAATAGGGTCGGTGGAACTATGTTAATTAAATTTGTTCGAAAGGTAACGTCGTACTTATTTTAAGACAAAATGCATCAACAATTGGAAATTATATTAGTGCTAAAAAACTAAAATAATTAAATGCATATTAATCAATTAAAATGGATCGATTATAGCCCCTCCCCTCCACCGAAATGCCTTTCTTCATTAAAACAATTAAGGAAAAATGGCTCGGATTGAAATTTTAAAATACTCCAACATAGATAAATATTTATGTTATTAAAACGATTCTCGACGCAAACACTACTTTCCTATCAACCATATCAAAGAGCAAACTGAAGCATAGAAACAATGAAAATTAAAGAAAAACCATGCAAATTCAGCCATATACAAACTTTCGCTGTGACAACCAAAATACGCAAAAAAATCGACCTAAAAACTGATACATGGATCATTAACTTCATAACCGACAAATTATTTATTCAACGGCAAAAAAATGAGGTGATAAATTCCGAACCTCGGTAAAATTAACCATTTGTATCCGACGAAAATAAATTTGCTCTCTCGAGATAATTAACGGTGGAATTAACGGCGCGTTATATTATAATAATAAACAAACTGGACAAAATCACATTAGATATTCTTAAAATATCATCCTCCGGAATAAATCACAATTACAGCACAAACTCGTTGATAAAAACTTCTAGAGGCCAACATTTTGACCTTTTGTAATAACTAATAACAACGATGCGATTATAACGACCAATAAATACGTGCGCCCCTTGGAGTCAAAAGAATTCTTCGTATTAACCGGCACCGTGCACAGATTTTATGCCAACGAAATGATTGCTGCACCTACTTATTAAATCAGATCTCTTTCATCAAACGAAAAATCTGCTTCATTATCGAGCGTATCCGCATCCACAAAAAAGACAAAAATGGCACCGCCACCGAAAATAAGTCCATCTCGAAGAGCGACAAAACGCAGGAGATGGAAAAAATCAAGAATAAAACGGGAGACGAAAAAAAATCTCGCCGGCCGACCCTTAGTCGGGCATCGATCATACGAAATCCCAGAAATTACACCCACCAACCCTCTTATAACTCCCTCTTCCCCAAACCCTTGAGAACACCGAGCCCCTTCACGAAAGAACAAAAAAAATAAGCGAAGACAAACGGAAAAAATGAGGAGTCAGAACACCCAAAACGTTACGAAAATCATCCGCAGGAATTATGGCACAATTAAAAGGAGTCAAAAATGGAAAGGAGGGAAGGAGTGGGGGAGAAAACGGAAGGGTTGGAGTGATGGAAGGAATGGGAGGGAGAGGAAAAGGAGAAGAGGGTTGACACTGAAAAGAAACTCCGGGCATTGCACTCGCTAATGGAGCTGCGACCGGGGAATAAGGAACGCCGTAGAAAGTACTCGATTAAGGAGAGGTTAGGAAAAAGGGGGTGGAAAGAGAGAGAGATGGTGGGCAATGTAAGAGGGGTGGCGGGGAAAAGGAGAAGCATCTGCAGAAGGGAGATGAGGCCGGCTGCCACGGGGGGAGGCTAAGTAAGGAGCGCGGTAAGGGGAGATCCCGGGTTTGTTAGCGTAGCGAAGTGGGGCTGACAGGAAAGGGGAAAGGAATTGTAAATGGGCGTGTGGGAGAGAGAGGTGGGAGAGAGAGGGGGAAGAGGGAACTCAAGTGCTCAAAGGAGGCAGAGGAGGTGGAGAGGTGGATTCAGCATGAAAGTCGTTTTTTTATAAAAAAGGAAGGAGAGAACTCTTTAAAAAAGTGAGTAGGTGGGAGAGAAAGAGCCAAGGAGATATTAACCAGAGTAAATGAGGTGGAGAAGGGAAGGAGAAAAAGGGATGTGGTAACGGGCAGGGTGTGGGGGAGAGAGGAACTTTGGGGAGCAAAGGGGAAGCAATGTAGCCAAGGAGAGAAAAAAAGAAGGACAATAAAAAGAAAAGAGGAATGGATGGGGAGGGGCAGGGGGGAACAAAGAGGACGGAAAAAATTCTAAAAAATTAACTCCGGTGCGGCGAAACTTACGAGGAGAAAAGGAGAAAAAATGTAAGAGTGGGACGTAGCGTATTAACGTCGCCGGGTTAAAAGATGAAGGAAGAGCTCCGCAACCGAATGGAAGATTCCATAATTCATGGACTATACGGGGTTACCGGTTCGAATACTGCCTATGTAATGAAAGAAGTTATTTTTTCCCAGTTGACAAATTATTCAATGACGTTTCGTCGTGGTAGTCAAAGGATCTCTTCCCGGATTAGTCCTCGCATTCAGATGATGTTAAATTTTGTTGGAAAAAGACAAAAGAATTTGATGGAGTTCATGCGGCACTTTATAGAATGGAGCAATACATCCCAGGCTTTTTGGAGATGAGTGTCAAAAGTCTCCACCGACTGGTCAGAAATTCAACGCGAAAAGCAAAATTTAAAAGTGTACAGGAAGAAAAACATAAAAATTCAAAATACACAGCACGCAAAAATTCTAGTCAGTCGCTTTCGAAATCAAATATTTACGTAAAATACAAAAGGATCCATAATAAAGCAAATGTTTCCAATAGAAAGAAGTAATAATTTCCCTCGGGCAACAAAAAAGAGAGAATAACAATCGTGCAAGGACTTCCAGCTACAACGATTACGATTTATAAAAAAATAGACCCAGGTTTTCACACGACATGGCCGAAACACGTGCATATTCTGACCCGTGACCCGTTCGAAACATTACAAACACCTCGCGCGTATTTTTTTATAACTTCCGATAAATAACCGTCAAATTTCACCTCACGGGCGAACCGAAGCACATCTAACGACGGTTTTAAGTCCTGAAAAACGACGAGCGAGCGCCATGCACTCCGCAGTAAAACATCCTCCGCACCCCACCACCACCCGGAAAACCCTTTCCCGCAAACCAACCCGTAGCGCTCGCGATGCAAAGTCCCAAAATCCTAAGCAAACCGCTCTCAAACATTTTACCGCATCGACCCAATTGCGGCCTGCGACGAACCCTCTCCTCCCTCCCCTTACGACCTCGACTGCATTAATGCGAACCGATCCCGATGCTTAATAAATACTTCCCCCCCCTCTTTGCATTCGATGCCGGAGCGATACATTGCCCACATCGTCCGATTCCGACAGACGGACACACTCGTTCGGTAAACGGGCAGAGAGAGAGAAAGAGAGAGAATTGTACACTTCTCCCCTCCATAGAGAAAAACCGAAAAAAGAGACCAGCGGCGAACATTTTTACGTCGGTTCCGACCTCGGAACGTAAAGCAAGAGAGAACCGACCATTATGAGGTACAGACAGGGGCGCGCCTACCCGGGCGCCGAATTGCCGGGGCGCCTTCCCATTAAGGTATTTGTATCTATACATTGTTGCAATGCGAGTTGTGCATTCTGTTTGGGAATGTTTCCTCCTTGGTCAGAGTGAAAGGGGAAAGTGGGAAATGCTAAAACGACACGAAATTTTCTAAGCAAAGTTTTCCGATCTCTTGCGATATGCGGTCGCGTGACTTAAGGACGCTAGAATACGTATCAGTGGCGATCGAAAATGGGTTCACCGTAGGAGTTGCCAGGAGGTGGGGGCGCTACTCTGTTAATTGCTATCCCGACCCTAGCGAGGATCTCCAGCTAAGGCGGCGATCCTTTCGCAAAGTACCATCAGGGCCGGCTCGATGTAGGGGCGAGCAGGGCGGCTGCTCGGGGCGCCAATGTATTGTGGGCACTAAATCAATCATCTGTGTATATACTTGCAAGTGAATACAATTTGGAAACAAATTTACATCAAATCTACATGGATTTCCTATTACCTTTCATTATCAATTATTTTACAGAGCAATGGATAAATGAGCAAGTTCTTCTAAAAATATCTATACAAAAATTTACGGACGGGAGCGCTGGAGCACTTTCTCGCCCGGGGCGTCAAAATACCTAGGTCCGCCCCTGAGTACCATAGACCTTTACCATAAATCCTTTCACTGGAAGAATACCAGATGTCTACCATTTTTTTAATTCTCCCTCTTACCGAGTCTTGAAAATCCTAAATGTTTTAAATATTTGGAATAGTTATTCCGAAAACTAGCTTTTCTTACTTTTTCACGATCCCCCTCCTACGTTAACGTTCATATTCATTTCGAAATAGTACAAAGCTCTTAAATCTCTTGAGCTTTCGTTGGAAAATGATCGCTTTTCCTCAACGGTGTGCGAACAGAAGAATGTGATACTTGAAGATAGGAAGATAGTACCTATACTTCGTATAGCGAAAGAAAATTCTTTTTGGAGCGGAGGAGATCATCGTTCATGCATGTTTATTTTCTTTATTTAATCGAGGAGGTATTTCATATAACGTGTTTCAGTTACTATTCGAAAATTCTGTTATTGCTTTCCGCTCGTAAGTTCTCAGTTGTTTTTAGTTTTTGATAAAAATGTAGGTAAGTAGTTATCAAAGATAGCTTGAATAGCCTGCTAAATCTGTCATAATTATAACATCATCACAATTTTAACTATTAACCCTATTGAATGTTCACTCATTTTTGAAGAGTGAGTTTACAGTAATGTACTCCTGTATTCGGTCCTCGTATCGAGTCCACATAAATTTATCGATTTATATACACAAGATAACTTTTGACTTCGAAAGGATTCCATTATTTAGAAGAAAGAGGATCGGCGGAATATCAGGAGGATCATTTTGTCGCAAGCCTGGCGCCAGTGTTTTTGTATTTGCAAGACTCTTTATTTGTTAATTATATCCTTATAGAAGATAATGTAGACTAGTTTTACTAGTGGAAATTATTATTATTAACAACTTTCCAAATAAGTGTGTGTATTGGGTTAAGTTTAGTTTCGCACTTATTTGTACATCATATAGATCCGCGATGGTTTGCTAATACTCGGAAAGTTATAAAGGTTCGAGAGGTAGGTCGAAAATGTCTTGAAGGGTGGATTGCTAAATAAGATTTGATAAATGTTCTGGTATCTATTATTAAAAGGTGGGGAATGAGTAAAGTGTTTTGGTAGGAGCGCGAGTTTGAGGATTGTTCTAAAGTTTTAAAAAATACTTGAATAAAATTCAATAAATAAAATTAAACGCAATGGATGTTTAAGTTCCATTCAATAACTAGAAATTAATCAAGATCTTTTATGACCAAAAACCAAATAAAGTACAATTGCCATGAGTGGGTATATTTGAAATACGATCGAAAAATCAATAAAATCTGGTAAATGGAATTTTTCAGATATAATGCAAATTATTGGTTTTATTTTTTTGTCTTCTTAACCATCTTAGTCTTACAATTATTTGTTTTATAGTTACATGTATATTAATTTATTTATACACTTATCTATACTATTCCCTATTAAAGTAATCATTTTATTTTATTATTAAACTATAGTTTTAGTAATGTCAAACACCGAAATGCAAAATTAATATAACATGATATTGCGTGAATTTTGCCATATGCCGTATTTCGGTGATCGTATGTAGATGTATCGAATTAAAATTCCATAACAATTTCTACAAATAATAATCGAATTATTGATATCTACTTCTTCATTGGATTTTTAAATATCGTAAAATGAAAATACGAAGTCGGGACTTTGACGTAGAAATGCATAAATAATTGAAGTTTTGTTTTCTTATAGTCGAAATAAATATCGCATCTAATTAGGCTTGTAAATTGACAAAATAACCCAAAAATATTGGAATTTCTGACTGTTCAATAAGGTAAGGGGACAGAGTATTGACTTTTAAACAAATGTGCGGCGTTTTATAAGTTTCGTTCAAGCAGATATTATATTATATGTTTATCTTTATATTTATGCAATGAATTATTTCAATCAGTTCGTTCTGGGATACCTCGACAGAAATCCATCAGCTTGTCTGCACTCTCTATCGATGAAAAAAGTCGTATTTGTCCATACCACAAAATTCGCTAGCATGGGGGCGCCACAGAAATATCTTGCGAGCGGGCACCAGACACCCTAGGCGCGGCCCTGGGTACAGACCAGCATTTTGGTAATCCGCTCAACCCTAAACCAGATTACGGGAAACCCCGAGTTGGCCGCCGAATGCCGCAGCAACAACGCGAATGAACGCCGTTTCAGAGCTGAAACAACACGGCGCTTATCGCGAGGAAGAGGGGAGCGGAAGAATCGATGAGAGCGAAAAAAAGAGGTCGGCGAACAACCGAACGGGCGGAATATTTCGAACGGGAGAAAACAAATCGTCGAATCGAGAGAAAATGGTGACGCGGTGACGAGCGCGGTTTCGAAAATTTGAGGCGAGAACGTGATGTTCCCTATAACGGCGACGTGGATGGATTGGAAGGGAAGGCGTTATAGATGGCACTTTGCGAGAGTAAGGGGGAAGAAAAGGAGACGGAAGAAGTTTCTCAGAGTGATAGCGGAGCATGACTTGGCCTAAGGAGAGATGGATTTCCTGGCCAAAAGAACGCATCTGGAGGATACCCATTCGGGAGAGGGAATGGTGCAGAGATAGAGGAAAAATTGTTAAAGAGGACAGTAATGGAGAAAAAACACGAACGAGATATGGAAACAAAGATTAAGGAGGTAAACAGAAATGGAGAGAGAGAGAGAGAATACATTAACATGCATTTAAAATTGAGATTTAATGCAAAAGCCTTTTAAAATGATCATGAGACATAAAGATCACTAAAATGTACAAATTACGTCCTAAAATACGTACACGAATTAGCATGAGTTTTACATTAGTTCAACAATTTATCTAACTTATCTAAAATCATATAAAGAAGACATCAGTGTTTTACGAGCAAAAGAAAAGAAAACCTTTCCTCGCTGCGACGTGAAAATGCATCAAAGAATGCAAAGTAAGGAAAGTAATTTGTAGGAAAATCGCAACTGTCTCTTAAAATAATAACGACTACCAAAACAAGAATTCTGGCGAATCAGTGGCATTATTTCACCGGCTCAAGTTATCTACGTAACCAAAAATTCTTCTTCTATTATTTAATTTTTATATTTTGGCATTCACCAATGAATACATCATAAAAAGAATCTTTTTCTATTGGAAAAGTTCAATCCGGATTGATCTCATAAAAAGACTAACACGAAACTA
Source organism: Tanypteryx hageni (assembly GCA_028673005.1). Classification (NCBI taxonomy): domain Eukaryota; kingdom Metazoa; phylum Arthropoda; class Insecta; order Odonata; family Petaluridae; genus Tanypteryx; species Tanypteryx hageni. The sequence goes on along the minus strand of CM054116.1, from coordinate 73,939,408 downwards.
CCAATAAAGAACGTGGTACGGTATTCAGAGAGTAATCAAAGTGATATGCAGACGCAAAAAAGCTGCGTCAACCTCGATTTTAGAGATGATAAACTTATCAATAGACTGACACATGCACATAAAATAGAAAGGGAAAGCGAGTAGGAGAGAGAATGACCGAAACAAAGGCTTCTCAAGGATAGAGAAAAGGCGTAAACGTGTGTGAGAAGATGGTGGTGGTGTTGCGTGTGCGTGGGAGATGGATCGAGTGAAAGGTAGGGAGTGTGGGGTGGTTATGAGAGGAAATGAAGGTGGAGAGGGAGGGGAGAATAAGAATTCACGCGAAAGGAGGAGGCCCCAGAAAGGCGTGGCCAGATGGCGGAACCGCCGCGGAGAGAAAGTGGTGACGAAGGACGGGAGGGCAAAAGGATGGCGGAAGGAAGGCATGAGAGGGATGGGAGGGGAGGGAGAGGGATGGGAGGGATGGGAGGGAGGGGAGGGAGAGGCACGGCAGGAGGTAGGGAGGGGGAAAGAGAGGTAAGGGAGGGAAAGGAGAAGTAGAGAATGGCTCTCTTCGCCGCCCCACTTCCTCACCCACGTACCTAAAAAGGCCACCGACTTGAATACGATATCACATGAATGCAAATGTAAGCAAATTTGGGATTCCACTATTTGTGAGCCCGCGAGGCAAAAACCGAACTCGGGAAACGGAAGGAAAATGAGGGAAATAAACCTCGAGGGAAAAATTCTCGCTTTCCGACCTCCTCCCCCGCACACCATAGGAGAATTCGTTACGGGAATAATTAGATCGGAAACCATTCTCTATGAGTGTAATAAGAACTGTGAGGTCCAAATTCACGAACGAATAAAGCTCACGTTCCATAAAAATGGAAGAAGCGGAAGACATTACTTACCTGCGGATAAAAAAGAAAACAGAAAATAAAGAAGGGCGCCATTGAAATTTCAAAAAAATACAGTCCCCCTTTCGGTGTAGATTTCTCGGTTGGAAATATCACACCGATCCATCTCTTTTTTAACGTTCTCTCGCGCGCAATTTTTTTTATCTGCCGTCGAGGACCAATTTCGCGAAAGGTAAACCGATCCGTCGTTGACTCCACTCCGCATTCTCGGAAAAATTGCAACATTTTTGGGATCTCGGATTCAAACTGCGCAAAAATTTCGCACTTCCCCGAAATAAGCGAATTCGAATGGCTGCGAAACATATACATCAGTACATCTACCACGGAAAAGGTTCGCGCCGACAATGGCCAGTATCAAATGTAAAAGAGAGAGAGAGAAGCCTTTCATAAATCCCTTTCCCCCGTTTCATTCTATATACCTTACTCTTCATTCCCGACCGTTCCTCCTTCCGCCCGCTTTTATACCCTTTTATAAACCTGGCAATTCCTTCCCTCCCCTTTCACTTCGCCGAAACTCATTGAACTAACCCTTTTTCCCCTTCAACGCCGCGACCAAATCTTCACCTCCGCCTAAAAAACCCTACCGTCCTCCCGCTTCACGTCATCCCCTCTTCCCTCTCCTCCTCCCCCACCGCAACACTCAACAACCTCTCTCTCTCGCTCAACCCCCAAACTTGCACATCGTTCTTTTCTTTCCCTGGCCGCTTTTTCCCCCTCATTCTTAAGCTCATTCTCACCGCCCCCAACATCCCTGCAGTGACGCCCGCCTAAAAATCCCACCCTCTTCCACCCCACATACATCCACACGCGCGCACTTCTCTTTCTATGTCTCCGACTCCCCTTTCCGTTTCCGCCCTCCACCCACCCACACCCTCTCTACACTTCCGCACAAAGCTCCGAAAACTCCTTTTCCTCTCTCTCTCCCTCCCACCCACTTCTTTCCGCGCCTTCAAACACGCAGGCTACTGCTTCCACATCTTTCCTCTTCATTTCTCTCACCTATATACACTTCTCTCATCTCCCACACCCCGTTCCGTTCGCCGTAGAAAAGTACCAAGCAATATCCGAACAATTCCCCGGTTGCTCCGAGCCCCGTCTCTATCTTTCTCCTTACTTGTTTCCTTTCTCACGCGTCCCGTTATCCAGTCGCTTTCTCTCGCTCTCTCTCTCTCACCAGCAACCCCCCACAGACACCATTTTTTTTAAACTGCCCCATTTCCGTCAACCGTTTCTACTCCCTCCGAAATCTCCATTTTTCTTCCACCTCTCCCTCCACCTTGGCATCGCGCGAGCCTCCTTCCCTTCCTCTCCCCTCCCCCGACTCCGATTCACCCCCCCCCCTTCCGCCACGACTCGTCAAGATTCCGCGGGTGGAGAAATAAATTCGCGTAATTACGACAGAAGAGAAATATGGACGGGGTTGTAGAGGACGGGCGTGACGGGAGGAAGCAGAGAGAGAAATAGACGCAGGGTAAACAACAAAGCAGAACTGAAAGGAGGAAGGGAATGAAAGGGATTGAGAAAACGATAACCTTGGGCTTCTTTTCTCACCTCGACCTGAGCGTATAGGAGGGTAGAATGGAATGATGGGAAGAAGCAGGAGGAAGAAGGGCAGGGAGTAATCAGGGGTTGAAATAGGAGGAGGAAGGGCAGGGAGTAATGAGTGGGGTTTGAAAGGTCTTGGGAAGGCGGTGGAAAATAGAGATGCGGGAGGAATTTGAAAAGACTTCTAGGAGAAATATGAAGGAAAAAGAGGAGGGAGGAGAGGGCGTGCTTATAAAGAAATTTCCAAAGCTGAGAGCTGAGAAAAGGAATGATTGCCTTCAGAGGCGATTAATTTTCGAGATGAACTCAACGCAATTCCTCGCTTATTGAATGAATGAATAAATACGCGACTTAAAGCCTTAATAGCGAGGGGGAAAACAAAACCCAAACCTGAAATTCCTTATAACATTTTCAAATGTCATTGCTTAAAGATACAATTAATTTTATTTCATAATCACGAAAGAATGAAAGCAGACAAGAACAAAAAGCACCACATCGTTCTGCGCAAAAAATCTTGCTAGTCGGATTTTTTCAAGAGTACATTCCTTTATTCTTTAATGCGATTAAAAATGTTGAAATTCGGATTTTGACGTTGGCAGAATGAATACGGAGAAGAATCGAAAAGCTGAGAAACCAAAATAGAACGAAACTTACGCTGAAACTCGACGAAGGAAAGTAACTCAGCCTGACTCGCATTTAAGTCTAACGGGTATATTATACACACACATATCCATGCAAACATCATGGAGATAAACGATTCCTTACGATAAGGTATCCGAAAAACCGAGAAAAAAAATGTAAAGATATTTCCAAGCAACCTAAATTGCCCCTCGTGGCAAGAAAAACCCTTGAGGGATCCACATTACAAAAAAAGTTTTATATGCGAGAAAAAAATCACCGATTTCTACATTTCTTCCAGAAAGGTCTTCCCTTATTCCCTCAGCCTCCTCCTAGGACTACAAACCGGGGATAACCTTCCCTTTCTAATCTCTGTCTGTCTCTCTCTCTCTCTTCCAATCCGCTTCTGCTTTCTCTCTCTTCGCGGAAAATATAAAAAGAATGAAATCGCACAACACGCTCGCATGGGAAGCCCACGTTTTTTTAGACTGCCCAATTACAAAAACGCTTCGGAATCAAATCAAAATAAGGCCCAGGAGGAAAGAGGTTATGAGTAAGCGAGGGGAAGAAAAAAATTGCAAAAAAGGAAAAACGGGCATGAAAAAAAGCGAGAAAAAACCGAGTGGGGGAAAAACCGCTGAAATTGCGCATTCTCGACTAGAGAAAGAGAGGGAGAACATAGGAGGGGAGGAAGAGGGAGAGAAAAAAGATTAAAAAGAACGAGGCCAATAATCCTTTCAGGGTCCCAAAGGAGAAAAAAACAGCGAAAAGGGGTTTCCTGGAGATGGGTTATACACGGAGCTAGATTTTCCAAATGGACCCGGAAGTATTAGTGCAGAATTGTACTCCTCATTCCATTTCCAGGGCCAGAAGGAATGCGAGAAGGGGGAGAAGGCAAGAAAGAGAGAGACGGAGTAATAGAAAGGATTTCGGTGGTGCAGATACCAAAAGCCCTGCGAGAGAGAGGTGGAAAAGCCTCCCCTTTCTATTTCATCCCCCTTTCCAATTCTCTAACCTTCTTTCCTTCCACCTCTCCCATACACACAACCCTTTCCCGCCCTCCGTGATTTCACACACAATGGAGCAAAAGGTCGCCATTTTCGTGGATCTTTCCCTCTTTCCCTTCCTCCCTCCACCGGACCGATTTAAATTGGAGATGTCTTTCCCTCCCTTACCTCGCTCTCTCCCCCTCCGCTTTCTCGCTCTCTCTTTCGCCCTTTCTCTCCTCTCTCTCTCTCCTTTACCTTTACCCAGGCTCAACCTTAACAAAAAAGAAAACCTCTTCCCAAGGGTACCGGATTCTCGTGACCTGGTTCTACCGAATGGAGAGCAGACGTTCCGACACAAGAAAATGGGAAATCGGGAGGATGGGGAAATAATGGCGCGCACAAACGCCAAGTGTATAGCACTCTTTCGCTCGGTCGCTCGTCCACGAAACGCACGCGCAAACTTACATCTACATGGTGCCCTGCGATTCACCAATATGGTGGGCAGCAGAGGGTGCAACGCACCGAGGCCTACCTAACAGTAACAGTAACACTCGCAGATTTGACTTTCCCATTATGGCCTCGTACTGTTCTCGGAAAGAATAGGTCTTTATAACGCCTCGTACAATCGATCTCGTTTACCTCGGGTACCTTTTTTTTAGCACGCGCTAATTGCGAGTTTTATTAATTAACGTGCGCGGTCGTCCAGAGCAGCGTGCAATGGCCAAAATGCATCGGGAACCGATTTCGTAAAATTTCGGAAAATTTCGTTTCCGAATTGAAACCAAAACGGGCGTCGACTCGGAAGGTATGGATTCTCAACGATAATTGCGTAATGCCGAATTTCCGGGAGCAAAACATGCCTATCGATTTGTTTTAACGCGGGTTATCAATAAGCTGCATATTTTCGCTGCGTAAACTTCTGAAATCCAGGAGAGGGAGCGGTTATTGCAACCCGAGCTGAAAAAATATCAGAAAAAAATTTCGTGGAAATATCAAATGATATAATAGCTCCGGCATTTATTGTCAAAATAAAATAAACTTAAGCAGGAATTGGGCAGGGTTTCTCGACTCGTTTAATATTTTTAAAATCTATCGCTAAGTGTTACTGAAATAATAAAATAGTTTTCTGGTTCTATAATATTTTATAACGTATAACAGGTAATTTGACAACGCAAAATATAGGGAACGTCAAGAATTCTCAACAATTAATGTCTGAACTTTGTGGTGCATAAAGTACCGTTGTTGTAGAAATAAAACACGTATTGTAATTTCAACTAATAAAGATTTACTCGACCGGTTTAGCCTAAATTTCGAGTAAATCTTTTTTAGAGGAAATTACAATAACTGTTTTATTTCTATAGTGGGAACATTCCATAAAGTAGAGCCTTCACAAGTGGTTTATTTAACCGTTGTTGTGTTGGCCGTTATGTTTTCCAGTGCGCTCTAATTAAATTATTTGAATATAAAGAATAGACTGCAACTAAATGTTTTTAATATTACCAAATATTTTCGTCAACGTCGATTTTAACGCTGTAACTAATAAAACTTTAGCCTAGCTTAATATTCACAAAAGATAACGTCAGGCAAATTGGGTTACTTTTCAATTATCAATATTTTAATAATTTTCCACTGTGTGTGTGTGTGTGTAATTTAAGGCGAATCAGCCTCTTGGGCTATTATCGCCATAATATGCACTTTTAACCACAACCCATTTGTGGCAAACTAACCATAGCACCAGACACACAATAAATATATAAATAAATAAATAGATAAAACAGATAGATAAATAGATAAAACAGATAAATAAATGAAGTTAAAAACAGATGGTAAGAGATTGTATAAGGGTCTCTCCCAATCTGTAGAATAAAACATCAGCAAGACTGTATAAGGGTCTCCTGACATGTATAAAATTTTTCCCTGCATTAGAAGGAGCTATTATGACCGTAAAATATAAAACCTTTAAAAATGGATAGAGAAAGGATCTTTCTTCCTCTTATCCCATTCTCAAAAGATTAAAAACACTTAAAAATTAAATAAATGCTAAAATTCTGGACTCCCTTAGGAATGACAATGTTCTATTTATATTTTCTGGATTATCTCCAAGGGAGAATTTTCCACTGTAAACTAATAAAATGCATAAGATATCACTTGCGTAGTCCAAATCGTACATTCCACTGATGATTTTTAACACAGAGACATAAAAAGTCAGAAACCTGGGATTGGTTCGACAGTGAGGTCTCCATATTTTCGAAGTCCCATTGCCTACATTAATTTGGCCTATACACAACAAAGCATCGTTTAAATGAGTAAGAATGTGGTCGAAAGGCGACTCCAGAATAAATACGCTAGACTTATCTCACCTAATGCATTGTTTATGTAAAAAGCCATCTGACCTACATTCGACGAGGAGTAATGGCATTGCACATGAAGTTTCGAAGGGCATTAGCCAAATTCTGACCACTACACGAATTTTGCTTAAAATAATATAGGGATCATCCATTTTAGCGCATTCTAAATACCAGGGTAGATCGAAAAGTTCACATCCTATGCGGGAATGGAATATACCATATAAACACATGTTTGTTTAGAATTCGACCCTTTAGAGTTTACCTAGCAATCGTGAAAGAGATCCACTAATTTGCTCATGTTTTTCAGTTCAAAATTTGAACAGGTAAGCCCCTTGTCAAGAAAATGAACAATACTGACCACTGTAACCAATATCTGCAGAAAAGAATACTTTACATCCAAAATCTTCAATTAGGCCATGATGGTTATATCAGAATGAGATTCCACTTCCTATACCATCACTATGACGTGGCCAGTGGAATTCCAGCATAGAAGTTTTTGCGAGCACATAATGAAACACTTAATGCCAACGGGTTCACTGTATTGCAGCAACGTTAATAAACATACGCGGATATCCATGGGAACTAAGCTGGAAAGGACAAAGGCCATTCATACGAAGGCTACGAACTTTTTAAAGCCTTCATAAACTTAAAACGAAGGAGTGGGTGGCAGAGTAATACCAAGGTAACAACACAATTATTTATCCCAATCAAAGGTTCCCTTGTATTTCTTTCATTTAAATTTCAAAACGGCCTGCCACAACCTTTTTTTTATTTTAAAACTCTCCAAATTTTCAATCAAATAAATACAACTCGCAAAGTAAAGCTGCTTCTAGTGACTTTATATTACGTGCACGTGGCGCAATACGAGTTTTCCTCCCTTTTTTCGGAGCATCGCGCCCTGGCGACATTCTCCGCCGCTAAAGCCCCGCGAATAAAAGAAGGAAAAACCGCGCGGTGAAACGAACAGTGTCCGTTCATCGAACACTACAGTAATGAGGCTTTAAAAATAAAACACCAATAAAAACGAACGATCGCATTCACGCAAACCGATCGGCGCGAACAAAAACACGAAACTTTTAATTTTTAATTCCGACACAAGCGTGAAAAAACATGCTACGAAGAACAAAGTCAATCTCTACTAATGGGATAATTGGAAAATCCATGCATGCATGAAGAACAAACATGAGACCCTCTCCCCATCCCCCCCCTCTACCCCCTAATTGTCGTTTCTCTTAGAATCCTTCTTCGTCTCCAGACCAAAGACAGGAAAGAGAGAGAGAGAAACAGACGGATAGGAGAATAGAGAATGGGAGAGAGAGAGAGGGAAGAGAGAAAAGACAAACATTTCCATCACGGTGTCCCTGGGAATATACGGGGGAAGGCAACGTGGCAAAGGCACACTCGTACATTCCGGCGGTTTTGAAGGGCGCAGGTAGTTATTTAGTACCGAAGAAAAGTTTGAGCACGCCGGCTAAGGCAAACACGCCCGGTATCCAATCAATTTAATAGCCCACTCCTCCGTCTGCCGATATCCGCCCCTCCATCGTCAGCGGTCGAAGACGACTAGGGCGAGGTGAAGAGGAGGGCGAAAGGAGAGGCAGAGAGGGCGAGGTGGCCCGACGACGAATTCCGCGGTGGCGGAACGAATTCCCACCGAAATTAAGCGAATCAGATTGAACCCGGCAGCGTTAGACACATATGCGAGTTTTACAAATAGTAATACACGCACGCGCTCAGCCATCGATCGCCACTGCTTTGTCGAGTCATAAGGTCAACTGCCCCTCGAATAATATTTCTCTTGCGATTCATCCGCCGACGCCTACGTCAAACACGCCGCTAAACCGATCGATAGCTGCGATGAAAAAGATTTAATTATCTCCGAATCGATCGGTTCATCGCCGGATACGCCTCGATGAGCGAGGTGTGGATTTAAAAAAAAAGAAAAGATTTGACGAACGACCGACGATCACGCGCAAACGGAGCGGAAAGTTACCTATTTACCAATAGCCTTAGTGGGGCGACGGGTAGCAGGAATCGAGGCAAACAAATTTCGATCGGTTAATACTTCCAAAGCGACTGCGATACGCGGTTTATTTTTCAGGCCGCAGCGCTGCAGATATGAAAAGGAAACGCCGAAACACCGCGACAGAACCTCCTCGCTCCACCGTGACCCAAGGGACGGGAGCAATTGGTAAGAAAAATTGCTCTTAAAAAAAAAAGAAAAATAAACAAGCCCGTCGCGTGTGTAAAAAAAAAACAAAATTAGACCTATAAGTACGAAATGAAAACTAAGGAGACGTCTTGGAGGACGGAGGATTATTTTCTCTTATCCTCGAACAGTCAGACGGTCTCCACTCCGCTTAATTTACCGTCCAAAATCCCAGACTCCGTCAAAGCGCTAACGAACCACCTTCCTTCCTCCCTCCTCTTCTCGACTACTTTTTCTCCCTCTCATTCCTCTTTCGCGACCTAGTCTACCCTCAACCTTCAACCCCTCAACTAAGACAACCGAGCGAGCTTAAACATCTCTCCAACCCTCCCCATCCTCCATACTGCAAAAATAAAAAAAACATCCATTTCTCCCACCAACCTCGGCATTTTTCTCCCTAGAATTTTATACGGAGTAAACAGCCGGACCTAAGCGACTGACGGAAACTTTTCCTACCTTCTAGGTTCAACGACAAACATCCGTGAAGACGGGCATTCGCAAATGAAGTCGCGCAGGCGGAAGGAGGCAGAAAGGCAAAGTAGGAGAGGAAAGGGGTGAGAGGAAAATGGAGAAAGGGGCAGGATGAGGGAGAATGAGAGGAAGATGAAAACACGAACACGCGAGTGGGTGGACTCGCGGCGAGATAGATAAAGGGGGACGAGACAGTTTTAGAGGTGTTATAACGCGGAGAAAGAGGCAAAGATATGAATGGAAGAGTGAGATGGGAGAAGAGGACAGTCTGAATGCGCGCGTGGGCGAACCCCCCGCGAGGAGGAGATGGAAAAGAGGAGAAACGTTCAAGGGCGTTATAAGGATGAGAAACATGCAAAGGAAAGTGATAAGATAGGAGAGATAAAAGGAGGACGAGGAGTTTAAAGGCGTGCGGGTAAACCCATCACGAGAGGCATGGAGAGGGAAGAGAAGGGTTTTAAAGGTGATACAAGGAGAAGGATAATAGAGGGACGAAAGCAAGAGTAAGGCGATGAGAGATGAGGGAAATGGAAATGCGAGGATTACGGGAATAAATACAGACAGACTCGCGAGAGGCATGGAAGGTAGCAAGGAGACGCCATTGAGGGAAGGAAAGGAAATGAGGCAGGGATATCGCGAGAGGCAGGTACGTCGAGAGGAAGAAGAGAGTAAAGAGAACGGCGAGAGTGGCAGGAAGGGAATAGGAGAACGAGAAGCCGAGGGCACAAATACGATGACAAATGTGTGTGCGGGAAGAGATAGAGAGGAAAGTGAGGAACGAGTGGTGGAAGAGGACGATAACAGGAGGGGGAACACTGCGAATGGGAGAATGGTCGAAGGCGCTAAAAGGCGAGGGTATCGAACGAGAGAAAACTTGAAGAGGAGAACGTCAAGGAAAGGTTTAAGGAAGACTACGCGAAATGGAAGATATCTCTCTCTCTCTCTCTCTCTCGCGGAAAAAATCGAGAATAGACGCGGGAGACATCGGCACGGTACAAAAAAAAGACAAATGGAGAGAAAAGGAGTAGGGAAGCGGAAAAGTATAAGAAGGTCGCGCTGATGACGACGGCACGGTCCTCTTTTTTTCTCTCTCTCTAGTTCCTCGCCCGACTTAATTAAAAAAAGGACATGGCGGGGAGGCATTGGCGGAATGGAGAGTGGGAGGAAGAAAAGGGGTGGGGAGGGGAGATTAAAGGGGAGGGGGAGATAAAAGGGGAGGGGGAGATTAAAGGGGAGGGGGAGAAGAGGGGAGAGGGGGCGGGCTTTATGGAGCGGACGCGAAAACGAAAAGGAAGTGAAGGGGAAGGAGGAGGAGGAATTGGAGGTGATGAAGAGGGAGGCTTAAGATAGAGGAGGGAGAGGATGTGCGGCAGGGGGAGTAGGGAAGAGGTTGCGAGGAGGTGAATGGGTGAATTAAGACGGGAACGGAATTTGGGATGGGAGTTGGTGGGTATTAGGTCGGGAAATAAATAGGAGTGGGAAGGACACGGAGGAGAGGAGACGGGCGAGAAAGGAGAGCGGATAGGGAAAAGGGGGAGAGGGAATCTGGGAAAGTAAGGCGAAGGAGAAAATTGCGGAACAAAAAAAGAGAGAAAGAGAGAGAGATTGACTGGATGGGAGGGAAGCTCATTCTGCGAGAACGGCGAGCTGTTGAGGAATATTTGGGAAAGGAATAAACGAACGGTTATTAGCGCCTTGATATTTTTTGCGGTAAAAAGAAGCGCGAAGGCGCCTTAAACTCTACCTCTTCGGACAGGGATGATGAAATTAACGCCCTTTCTCCTTCCTACCTTCTTTCCCTCCCTCTCTTTCTCGACTGCTATTACGTAATTGAATAACTTGGGCGAAGGGACTAGGAAAAAAATAAATACAAAAGACAGCGAAAATAACTAATCACGACGCATTATAATTTTTTTTTCAATTCCTCGAGTACCTCGACGATGCGATGACCTTTATAAGAACAATCCGAGCATTAAGATGGATTAACGGAAAACGGGTCAAAATTCTGCACCAGCCCAAGCGGAAAGTAAACGCAGAGAATTCGTAATGAACGAGTCCCATTGTCGCATTCAAATCGCAATGCTGAATCTCGTGCAAAAAAAATGCGAATCTAAAATCCAATCTGGTGAAAGACGTCAGTAGGGAGTTTCGTTAAAGATACAACTCATACCACGCTCGAAATGAAATGTAAAATTTAATTCTTATCACAACAATGCGGTGATTCTGGCTATCCAGTCTGATTGGCCGAGTCACTGAGCACTGTTATCGCCTCTAAGATTCGACAGCAATACATTACGCGATATTTCTTTATTATTATTACGTTACTAATCATTTACATTCAACTTCAAGTATATATGCAAGTTATTAACATTAGACCGATGTTGGAAGTTAATTTTGAGAGTTTTAATTTTGAACAAATAATAAAATATACTGATAAGAAACATTAATTAAATTTAGAGTTTGTGAGCATTAATTGATACATTATGGCTATTTGTGTGCTATTAATTGCTTTTCTTCGTTGTTACATGCATTAGTGAAAGCAAACGTAGGATATATGTTGTTAAAAAAAAACGAAATTTTATAATTGAAAATAAGAAGTTTTCTAGAAGGGACGTTTTTATTGCTTAGACCGAAAAAATGCATCCAAATATAGTGAATAAAACAATATGAGAAACGAGCAAGAGAAAAGGAATCGACTGTCGAATGAGAAAAACGCAAAGAACCCCTGATCGAATAATTCACCGACGTCAGAGCCTAATAAATTAAATGAGACACATAAAAGGCGCTTAGAAATTGACATAAACAAACATGAACTATATTTTAATGTGCAAGAGAAAATTACCCTGCACGATGGTTTTCAGATTTTCCATGTAAATCAAATGGAAAGGGTAGTTCCTGGAATCGAACCCGGGACTATCAGTATTCGCAACAAAAACTATTTTCGGGAGCTCGCCTCTAGTAGTAGGAGATTTCTACTAAGTTTCATGGTGCAGAAGTGAATAATGGGGACGGACAGACGGACAAACAGATAGGCCAACGACAAAACTATAAGTCTATTTTCATTCTGGAATGTAGGCTAAAAAGTCATTTTAATTGGCGTCATAAAATATAAATACATTATAAAATATATTATATGATGAATCACGTAAAATATTAAGAAAATAGACTAGAATCATAGTAAAACGAATCTGAAACGCAGATCAATGGACTTCATCAACAAAATAGTTCCGCGGAAGAATATAGGTATCTTCATTATCACTAATGAATCGTAAAAAGTTTTAATAATACATGTTACTTGGCAGCACATACACTGTTATTATTGTATAAAATTTACTATACTTTATTATATAATAAAGCATTATACAACAAACCCTGCAAAATATCGAATATATATTGAAATCAACGTGCACAGAATATGAAACATAAGCGCCTACACCGAAAAAAAATAGTTCCGCGGAACAGAGAGCACTATATTATTAATAAACTTAAAAAGTAAGAATTTTGAGCAATCTATGCCACTTGGTATCATTATATATAGACGTTCCTTACAGAGGAGGAGGAGGATATAACATATAACAGGAGGATACTAATGTTTAGGCACTTTGAGATGAGCTGGAGATTAGAAATTTTTTTCATAGGTAGAATTTTGTGCAAAACAGACTAGAAAAAGCGAAAATCTTGAAAAAGTGCAACAATGCGGCCGCTAAAAATTCGCAATTGTTTAAACAAATTTTCAAGGTTTATGTATTTGCAAATGTGCCACGCAGTTGAAATTTTTTCTATAAGTAGAATTCTTAAAAAAACGAAATAGGGATTATACAAATTTTGATATTTTAATTTGATTGGCAGATAAAAATCCTTAAAATTTAAACAAATAGATAACAGTTTAGACATTATGGGATAAGCTAGGGAGCTGAAATTTTCAAATTATTTACAGAGTAGTGCATTTACACAAATAAACATATGAATCTCTCCATAAACATTTTGCGGCGGCCGTTAAAAATGTTTAAAATTTAAACAATTGGAAAAATATTATTTTACTTCTAAAAGTGCTACAACTTTAAAATTAGGCTGAAATGTGTAGCAGTAGTACCCCATATAGGATAAAGTGTAAAAGTTTTAATATTGCAACATTTGGGGATTATTTTAAACTTATTTTTAAATGTGGCCTGTGGGAAAAACGAAAATCGCTGCGTAGGTGAAATCTTTAGAATTAAAAGACTATTTGTGATGATGTAATGTCTGTCTGAAAAATGAATGTTTTTTCAAAGTGAGATGAAATGCTTGCAGTTTGCAAGCACCTTCTACTAGTAATATATACTTTTATTATTATTATATAAAATTGATATTATTGCATAATATTATGGAATTCACCGTCTAACAAGCCTTAAAAAAATTCGAACGCAGGTGTGGAAGTTGTCCTAACAAGAATTTGAAACTATTTAGATCAGTTGAATTCAGAAATCCAATGTTTAAATTTACTACTATTACGTAATTTAAATGATTCATCCTCACCTAATTCACCCCAATGAAACCGTTGGACATCTCAAGGACGCGAACGCTACTAAAACCTGGAGAGACGGCACGGAATACAACGGACCCCACCAACACCGTTAAAAACCCAGTGCCCACTGGAGAATTTATTTCGAATCTAAAACATTAAAATCATTAATTCTCGGTGCAATGGAAATACAGCATTTAATACGAATATTTAATTAAAAATTAAACAGAAAAGGGAATGTATTAGCAATAATCATTAGTTAAGCCTATGAGGCAAAAATTATAATTCTTACATCAGTAAATACGGGCAATAAGTAGCGCTAGGCTTGATGATTTGGTGGTTTAGGCCATGCAGCTTTGACGCACTTCAACGAACAAAAACAGAAATCGATGTAAAATTTACATTAAATTACTAGAGGGTAACTTGGTTTCATTATATAACCAAAACTATTTCAAGAACAATTTGTTTTTATAATTCGCACACATTAAAAAAATACAATGAACTGATTTAAGAGAAAAAATAAAGTAGAAATATTTCAACGATTATTAACGAAATCAGATTTTTCTCTTTCGGTTCTAAACTTATTTATTGTGCTACTATCTGATGCTAATGAGTAAGTGACTTGAAATAGAAAATACAGTTTCTCAAAGGTAGCTCAAAAGTCAACTTAATAGCTTTCTCAATTGTGTGTGTGTGTGTATATGTATGTATATATATATATATATATATATATATATATATATATATATATATATATATATATAGACGTGATAGAAGGAAAACTAGATGGAAAAGAGAAAGAGGTAGAAAAAGGTTTCACCTGATAGACGATTTGAAAGGGAAAGAGAGCTATCAAGATATGAAGAGGACAGCGGAAAATAGGAGTATATGGAGAACCAGGTTTAACCATGAATAATCACGGACCTGTCTGCGGACAGAGTACCTATGATGATGATATATATACTAATGTATTGTCCGTCATATGACGGGTGAGAGTTACTATATGGTTGAAACTCCCGTCGTGAGACTGGTAATCCCACTGAAACCATACATCTTAAGTAATCGTAACTCATAATTATGGATAATCACAACATTAGTTTATTTTTATGGGGCAATTGCTCGTTGAAATTCAACGGGGAACTTAGAAATGAATAATAACAGCTGTAATAACTGAGTAAGAGCCAGTATAAACTTTGCCAAAATACAGATTCTGGAGAATTTCTTTCTCATTCTTGTTTTCCCCAATGATGAGCCCCTTGTCAAAAATGAAGTAATAATAATAAATAAATAATAATATTCCCTCTCGCCGTCCCTCTCTCCCTCCCTCTGTCTCCCGTCTCCCTCCCTCTGTCTCCCGTCTCCCTCCCTCTGTCTCCCTCCCTCTGTGTCCCTCCCTCTGTGTCCCTCCCTCTGTCTCCCTCCCTCTGTCTCCCTCCCTGTCTCCCACCTCCCCCCTCCCATTCCCTCCTGTCACAATCCATAGTTTTCCCTCTTTTTCTCCGTCTCCTTCTTTATCTTTTTCCTCCCCTCCTTTTCTAATTCCATATCTCCCTTACTCTCTATGTACCTTCCATTCCATACCCTCTCCTTTCTATCTGCCTCTCCACATCCCTCTCCCTCAGACTCTACATCTATATGGTCGTTTAGATAAGCAAAAGAATCCAAACCAAAACCCAGTCCTATTAGGATTACGTAATTACGCGATAAAACCCTGCGATAATTTAAGGCAATCTATGCACTCGTATATATTACACGATTGCGGATTGAGACAACAATTGATTCTCCAAGTTTAAGAATGACTTGGTCGGCAAGGCAAAATCCCGTTTCAAAGGCGATATTTTCCCACAATTTGTGATTTAAATGTTTAATATGAGAGATTTCGAACGGTAGGCGGAAAAAGATGAATAGAATAAGAAAAATCATTAATTTTCCTATCATAGTTTAAATTCTAAGATCGTACGTCAATTCCTTCTATTTTTAATATCCAAAAGAATAAAAGCCTGCACTTTAAAAAGTCGATTTTTAAGTGCTATCCAACGGGAAATGGAGTCGAACCCGGGTCTTTTCTCGTATTTATTTTTCGCCATTCAATTTTTATATCTGAATCAAAACATTCCTGCGAAATTTCAACCTTCCACCTAATCGGGAAGTTTGTTAAAAGCGCGTTAAAAAGTGCCATTGATGACGTCAGCGTTGGGCACAGAGTAAGGCTTTTATTAAGAGAGATATACGAGTTGTCGGTGCTTGCATACTGCAAGCGTTCAAAAAATCACCATGCACCATGACATAAAATCGTAAATAAACCAACGCGACATCATTTGAACTACACAGAGCCCATTTATATAAGATAATAGTTTTCATTTTCAGCGACATTAAGGCATCTATCCGGAATTTCTAAATTCTCTGACAATCGGCTTCGCGTCCAAGTTTTCCAATTTCAAGTTTCATGACTCAGATTACCCTTTTAAAGTAATAAGTATTATCATCATTAAGACAATAGCCTAAATGTTTCACTAAAATGTATGTAAAAATTAGGATATTCTGTTTGATAGGCGTCATAAAAAAAACAATTTAAAATTGTCACGTCATCATATGTATACATCTTTGGCTGTAATCAAACGGATTATAGTGCAGTCTAAGCATTAAATCAATTATCTTAAAGTATGGAAAATCAATTCCCATTGAAAGGCATTGGAGCCGTTGCTATGGTAGTTAATATTTTTCCTTCTTGAAAACCGAAAAAGTCTCACAATTTTGATTAAAATCAAATTTTTATGCAAATCTAGCAGAGATTTGAATTCTGTCTTCGAGGAAAATAAACATCATTCTTTTTTCCACAGTATGGTGCATGCTCCGACTTTTCATCTTAATTATAAATAATTTAAACTAGCAATTTCATATAGGCATGCACAATTTTCAATGCTTTTCTTATGGGTGTTTAAAATTGGACTTTGGGGTCAAAAACACCCCTTAAATATAATTGTTTCTGTAATTTCGGATTTTTCCAGAGGTATTAATCTATGACCTATATTCATGCCAAATTTCAGCTCTGTAGCACTTCTAGTAGTACCTTAGGTATATGATATATATATATATATATATATATATATATATATATATATATATATATATATATATATATATATATCCTATATATACCCTATATGTGTAAGAAGCAGCTATTTATAATGCTATTATTTTCGATGAACCACCAACGATATAAAAATAGTAGGCTGTTTACGCTATATGCAAAATCTCATAGCAAAATCTCATAACAGCAGAGAAGAAAATATCCATAATAACACTCGGTCTTAGCAGCTCAAGCCTATCTTCTCCTCGACGTTCAAATCCAAGATATTTTTAAACTTAAAAAAATCTGATGTGGCCAATACATGACTTTCTCCATACCAGTAATATTTCTACGAATTCCAAATAGGTTAAATGATAATAAATATTTTAAGCAACTGCGAGAAAAATTTTGACTCTACAAAGAACAAAAATAAACTAAAAACCGTAGCCTTCTGATATTGGATATAGGCCCGAGGCTTTAACGATTAAGAAAATAAAAAGGAGCGCGAAGTGTTTACAATAGTCGCCGGTAGGTGGTTAGTCGTGGCAGCTGAAAATTTAGTTATAAAAATATCTCTTCAACAACGCCTTATATGGGAAAATGTTTCGAACAAAGGTTGTAAAAAATTACTTTTCCTACGACTTTTGTTCCAGTACTGTTTAACATTCATCAAATATTAAAGTAAATATTAAATAAATAAAATATCTCCTTAACAATGCGTACTACGAAAAAGTGTTTCAAACAAAAGTTATCGAAAATAAATTTATATATGATGTTTATAATACACAATATTTACATTTATGAAGATTTAAAAGAGTTATTTGCCAAAAACCAAAATATGACTAGAGTAAACACCCACATTCGCTTGGGCGATTGTTGCCAAAACTAAATCAGCTCTTTATTATATAGTAATCATTTCTAAATATAAAACGTGGCATTGATACAAGTGTAAGTTTTTTTAGTTAGAGCGCTCACAAAATCCTATCACACACAGACTGACAGACAGACACAGACATCATCGAGAAAATAGTCAAAACGTGTACAGGGGACCTTAAGACATGTACTTCCGTTGAAATCTCGAATTCGATTTTTATCATGAAAACAATACTCTCTCTATACTTTGTATATGGTGAAAGTAAAAACACGACAAAATAACTTTTACAATTCCACAAATTGTAAAAGTTCTTTCTGATCTGTTTTTACTTTCTCCATATACGTATAGAAGAAAGTATTGTTTTCATGAAAAAATCGACTTCGAGATTTCAACGGAAATACACGTTTTGAGGTCCCCTGAACACGTTTTGACCATTTTCTCGATGATGTGTGTGTCTGTCTGTCTGTATGTGATAGCTTTTTTGTGGGTGCTCAAACTCAGAGTATTAATCAGGTCAACGTGAAATTTTATATTTAAATTTTTATAAAAGTCAGAAGAACTGATTAGTTTTTGGTAAAAATCGGTCAACCGGAAGTGGGTGTCTACTCTTGTCACTTATCCGTTATTTTGAAATATTTGATAAATGCAAAAATGTATCGGAATATAAGTTGTAGGAAATTTAATTTTCTACAACCTTTGTTTGAAATATTTTTACATTTAATGCATTGTTTAAGAGATATCTTATATTTTTAGCTGCCTGTTGTCCACGAAAACAATCTTTGTAGTAAATAAGATCTGCTATAATTATACGAAAATATGTTTAATTTTTTTAAATGTGCATGCAGTATTTTCTAAGTGGAAGGAAATGGATAGTCTACGACGAAGAAAACAACGCAAATGTGGATATCACCACTTGACTCAAGTCAGGTGTGTGGCAAATAATTTTCGATTGACTAATTAATTACAACTGATTGGAAAATATGTCGGTTAATAAAAATTTAACATTGTCCGGGCACAATTTCTGATATATTGTGCTGCAGCATTTAAGTCTTAATACTAAATATGCGTAAATACGTTTATTAATGCACCAACTTACGGTAGGGAATAAATTTTACAAGAAAAAGAGACAATCGGATAATGATGTTTCACTGTTATATGTTGTAGAAAATATTATTTTCCCGAGGTTTCGTTTGAATTTTTTTCATAAAACGGATTAAGAGATGTTTTTGTCTGAATTTGTTAAGTATGTCGCTAAGTGATACCTTAGTTTCCGTTGGGAATAATTTTGAAACGAGAAAAAAGTCTGCTATGACCGGGAATCGAACCCGGGTTTTCCACTTTCCGGGCGGATATTCTACCATTGAACTATCGTAGCAGATCATTTTTCCGAAGAAAACTTTATTCCAACAATTTCTTGCTTGGCAATCTCACCATTCGAGAGGGAGGAGTTTTCTTCGGTGTATCTCTTCGAGGACATCCGTTGGGGCAGTTTGATACTAGCTTGGCTAGTTCCGTCCCAACCAAGAAAACATCCGCGTTCAGAAACGAGAAAAATGATCTGCTACGATAGTTCAATGGTAGAATATCCGCCCGGAAAGTGGAAGACCCGGGTTCGATTCCCGGTCATAGCAGACTTTTTTCTCGTTTCAAAATTATTCCCAACTTTACAGCTTATGCCTGTCTGCATAGGATCTTCGGATCACTTTATTCCAACAATTACTTTCCGTTGCTATGAAAAAAATTTCTAGTTGTTTGTAGCGATGTTTACGCTACCAAGGTTAATTTTAACTGCGATAAAAATTATCCCAATGCCACAAATTTTGTAAACAAATTTTCTTGTAAATATTGACAGCGAACCCAGCTTCTCCAACGGTAATTTTAGTCGCGCATCGATATTTAGTAATTCGCAGTAACAAATGACGATTTATTTATCGTATTTTCTATGTCAAAAGTGATTTAAATTACTTTTCACTGTGAAAATTATCCCAAGTGTTCAAAAATTATTCGCGAGTGTAACTGCCGACAATTATTCTCGAGGACGCTGATATCGAGAGCAACTATTGCAATCGTATTCATTATTCTGTATGGAGAAAGGCACGCGTTGGACACATCAGATTTGTAATGTATTCGCTAAATTATTTACATTGAAAATAACATTCGTGGAACTGAAGCGAGAGCGGTTATTACAAAAATTATATCTCTCTAGTTTTAAAATTGGACATTTCCACTGCGTTAAATGCATCCTTTAAAGTTTTTATAGTTTACATTTTTTATAGTTTATAAATAATTAACGTAAAGAAATAATCCGTTTAAAAATTATTGTTTCTTTGGGGGGGAGGGTTCGCTCTCATGATATTAAAGCAGCAGAATTCTTAAATATTACGTAAGAACATCATACAAAGAATAAAATTAATTCTGGGACAAAAAGAATGTGTAAATGGGAAGAAAATAAGTTGTATTTTGGATAACCGGAATGAGATGTTTTGGAAACATAATGACTTAACTTAATCCATCCAACATTTTCTCTGTCATGTTCTTGGACGGTAAAATCACACTAATATCACAAAATATATAATATATTTTCGGTAAAAGTTTTAACGTCCACGTTACATCACATCCAGATAATAAAACGATCAACAAAGAAATA
The DNA here is from genome assembly GCA_028673005.1 of Tanypteryx hageni. NCBI lineage: Eukaryota > Metazoa > Arthropoda > Insecta > Odonata > Petaluridae > Tanypteryx > Tanypteryx hageni. The sequence continues at coordinate 73,919,237 of CM054116.1, read as the reverse complement.
AACCCCATAACCGCTAATAAAATCCATCGATACCTTTTTATCTGAAAACACGGAAAGATGAAAAAAAAGCAAACAAAAAAACTGATTTTGGCAAAAAACCCCACTATGATCCCTTCAAAGGGGTCGAGAAAAAACTACTTAAAACTTGTAAAAACTGCAAAAAAAAAACAAAAAAATAATGGCGCACGAACGAACGAAACGAGCCTTAAAGTAAATTAAAACGAGAGAAACAAAAACAGTACGGAGAACGGCAGAAATAAAAGAAAATACGGGATCTAAGGCGGAACCCTTGGAAGGGGGAGAGGGGATAGTAGGGAAGTGGGAGAGGGGATAGCAGGGAAGGGGGAGAGGGGATTAATAGGGAAGGAGGAGAGGGGATAGTAGGGAAGGGGGAGAGGGGATAGTAGGGAAGGGGGAGAGGGGATAGTAGGGAAGGGGGAGAGGGGATAGTAGGGAATGGGGAGAGGGGATAGCAGGGAAGGGGGAGAGGGGATAGCAGGGAAGGGGGAGAGGGGATAGTAGGGAAGGGGGAGAGGGGATAGTAGGGAAGGGGGATAGGGGATAGTAGGGAAGGGGGATAGGGGATAGTAGGGAAGGGGGAGAGGGGATAGTAGGGAAGGGGGAGGGTGCACGATAGCTTACAGAAAAGGAAATGGGAAATTCCTACGCCCTAGTGAAAGAGAAAGAGAGAACAGGGAGATTAGGAACGTGCGAGACTGTTTTTTTCCTGCAGGACCATCAAAACTCCACTACTGAAACGAGAAAAGGAGTTTGTACTTCTCTCTCTCTCTCTTCTCCTAAAAGTTAAAAGGGAGCAGGAAAGGGGTGAAACCCAAGGTGGGCTGAGGTAGAGAGAGTAAAGCAAAAGCACGCGTTGGAACGTGCCAACTTGGATAAGAGAGATGGAGAGGGTAAAGAGATGACACAAAACGCGGAGCGGCGTCTTGGCAATCCCTTTGATTCTCGCAGTCTACGGCGTGGGTGGGTGGGGAGAAGGGGGTGGGGAAAGAAGGGAGTTGGGGGGGGAGAAGGGGGTTGGGGGGGGAGAAGGGGGTGGGAGGGGGGGGTTGGAAAGTAACAGAAGGAACGGGGACGAGATAGGAAAACGCTGAGAGGAAAGACGAGGAAATAAGAGCGCGAGGGTGAGCTGATAAGAGAAAGGGGTGCCGAGGGGAGGAAGACGGATGATTTTTTTTTGCGAGGAGAGAGGAGAACGGTGTAAGAAGGCAGGGCGGAAAGGAATGGGTAACAAGGACACGCTGAAAAGAGAGCACTGTGTGTGGATAAGGTAGGACGGATGGAAAATAAATTTTAAAAAATAAAATGGAAAATAAATTATCAAATACACGAGCCGAGGGAGAATTTTGTGGTCCTTTCGGCAACGGCGTGTAAAAAGAAATGGGTAATTCTGTGCTCACAAACATGGCGTTTCTCGGCAATGCCTCGTATCGAGATATATTTTACTAAAAAAAAAAACAGAAATATGCATTCCTCATTTCTTAGCATTACAGATGGCAAAGAAGAGATCATGCTAACTATCCACCAAGGGCCACGTATCTTAGCCGAAGAAAGAACTCGTTTAAATTTGAAAGGTTTGTAGGTAATGCGGAATTTAAAATTTTTATAAATTTCATATTTGCCGTGCATTGAAAAGCGCGAGTGCAATAGTGAAGAAAAAACTGGCACTATGTAAAAATCCAAATACAAGCCTTTATAAACGTCCCTATACAAATGACTTTTATTATTATTATTATTATTTATTTATTTATTCTCTCCAAGAATATGCACCCACAAAAAAGAGCCCGTTTAGGTTCAGTATCCCAATCGAAGCAGAAGGCACTACACTCTACAGAATTCGACCGAGGTTGTCCGAAAAAATCGCCTGCACAGGGGAAAACGAACTTTTCTTAATAATTGAGAAAAATACCACCAAACAAAAACGTTTCCTTCAGTGGACTCGCAAGGGGACGGAGGCACGCATATAAATTGAAATTTACGGCCATTTGGAAACCACGTGCGTGCCACATTTTTCTGCCGGGTTTTTTTTTTTTAATGGCTCGACAAACCACAAGCCGACGAAATAAAACATTTCGACATTACACGTCATGGAAAGCCCAAAGTGGTTGATGGGCGTGATATCAGAGATTGAGTGGAGCCGAAATCGAGTATCACGCGAGGTTAGACGCCGGATGGAGATTTTCCCCGCAGCAGGATTAACGTACTATGGCCGGTTGCACAAAAGCATGAATTAAATCCGTATAAATACCAAATAGTTGAACATCTCATAAAAATGAATCTCATCAACAACTTTATCAGTTACGAAATTTATCAAACTAACAAAAAAATCGAAGGTCCTCCATAATACAAAACTACCAAACTCTTCTTTCGCCCTGAGGATTACTTCCACAAACAACACTTACTGCGTAAAGAACTTTCGAAAGTAAAAACAAGCACGCGACGATAAAAACGAAGGTAACGCTCGATGATCTCCGTACAAAACACGCAGATAAAAGGCATCGAAGTCTTCAAGTCACGAACCCTAAAATTTACCCGAATCGTTTATAAAAAAAGCAATATTCCTACGAGGCTACACCCTCCCTCACAAAAACATTATGCAACTACGTGGAAAGGGAAAAAAAATTGAAAACCTACAGGCGTGCGACCAGCTAAATAAAATACTCCTTCGAACAAGCAAAATTGGATTTAAAAACAAAACAACGGAATTAAGCACGATCCGCGACCCTGGAATAAGAGAACTGAGCCAAGAAGAAACAAGACGAAGAGAGATAGAGGAAAGAAAGAAGGGAGGCTTAAAAAAGAGAGAGGAGTGGGGAGAGAACGAAGACAATGAAAGGGCATTGAGAGGAGGAACGACGCTCTGCGAATAGGATCCCGGTATATTTGTTGGAGGGAGTGTGGAGGAAGAGAAAGGGAGGGAGGAAAGAAGTTAGTGCTGAGAGAGTGGCAGGTAGGAAGGGCAATAATGGAAGAAGTGGAGGGGAAGAGGCGATGGAGGGGAGTAAGAGGAAAAGAGGAATGGAGCGAAGAAAAACGATTGAAGCAACGAGAATTGGAGAGAAAGCGGGATGAGGAACCTAGAATGTGTATTTGAGGCGGAGCGATGGACGGTCTAAAGTCGTAAAAAGGAATGAAAAGAGAAAGAGGTCTGATGGAGAAAGAGAACAAGAGCGAAGTGAAAGACAGGAAATAAAAGAAGCAAAGGGCTTAAACTTAGGAATGGAGGAGAAAAGGGTAGAGAAAGAGAAAAAGCAGGATGGGGTTCCCGATACGAAAGAAAAACGCGGCGATAAAACAAACAAAGCGAGAATAATTGCATCTTTCGAGGGAAAGGTAACAATAGCACGTTTCTAAGGAGAATTCTAGTGGAAAATTATCCTAGACTTTCAAGAAACGTTTATAGACGAATAATTTCAACGTGCATGAAGTTAGGCGTTGCATTTCTTTAACGGTATGTGAAAAGTAATAACTTTCCTATACTTACGCGTGACAAAAATGAGTTTCGGGAAACGCATGGGAACGAATAATGCCGATTCCACCCTATGCCTATGAACTTTTAAGGCGCTGTTTCAGGGCTAGGGCTATTATTTTATATCGATGCCGTGTCCAAGGGTTCGAAATGGCCTAGAAGCGTGTGTGAACGTCAATGCAGAAAATAAACTCATCGCAATTGACCATGAGTGCTGTTTAATAGCAAGTGATGAGTAAATCAATCCCATACAAACTGCGAAGAGGAGGAACTTGAGCATGCTTAAAAAACGGCACCGTTCCATAAAAAAATTGTCGAAAAAAATAAACAACTTAGAAAATTATAATTTAAAGGAGATGAGCGCATCAGACGAGGGAAAACATGAGCCACCCGGAAGATTCCTACTCTGGGAAACTAATAGCATTTTGGAGAAATAACAATCATAAAATAAAACTGAAATAATGGTGGAATGAAAACTCAGATACATAGAATGATAACCCGGGCACGTATTTTATTAAACGTTCTATAAAAAGCAACGCGTTTCGTCCCACGTACGAAGATGGATACACGGTCGATTTCCGGCGAGCGTAACTTTTCAAATTTCTCCGACAGAAACTGCGCGACGGCGACACAGCCGAGATGAAGCGAATGAAAATGCGTACACCGAAATTCCAGCTGTCGAAAGAGTTTACCAAGCACCCGCCCTTTTAACCGTTACACGACGCTATATTCTTATAAAAATGACGACACGAAAGACTTTTCGGCTTTTTCCATTCCTCCTCCACCTTCAGCGGAAGGAAGAGGAGGAAGGAGAAATATGGGGGAAAAGGGCGGGGCTTGAAATGAACACGCCCAATGTTGAGGTCGGTTGTTTTTTATTTACTGACGTGATTCAGCTGCATGGACCGACGTGTTGCCGTTTGAGAAAGGAAGGTAAATTCGGATCCTTAATGGCCGGTACGGGCTAGAAACCATTCGGAGCACATGCTATTTTCTGCGCCGTTTATAAACGGTTCGATGCACAGATTCGAGGAGGAAATTCCCCTTATATAGCAGTAGACGTTTGGCCATTTACTCGGCCGTGCATACATCGCTTCTATCATTAATAGGCGCAGAGGCATCGAACCCAATCCTAAACGTTAAAGCCGAGAGAAATAAAGAACGGACCTAATAAATTTCATACAACGTCAAAGCAATACTAAAACATTGAATTGTATCTAAACCAAAAACATTCCGTGGCAGTTTTTCTTGACCTGTTCTTGGTGACGAAACTTTTCTGGGCGAACACAAATCGCCGACCTCAAGACTCCAAAACGATTTTTGGAAACAAATAATTCAAATTTTACTGGCCTGGAGATACGTAAAAACCATGCCTCTCAACACAAAATTCCGTCTATGGGTATACAAATGATAAAATTTTCGTGCGTAAATAAAAAATTACTTCTACCACCCCGGATTTGCTTCTACCCATCAGAATGAAACTATGGAAAACGCTCTTACTCTAAGAGACACGCGACTCCGACCTTTCCAAGGGACTTTCACTCTGCCCTCTCACTTGAGTCAGCATAACGTAACACAGCAAGCATATAACGTTTTCAGATTAGGTACCCTTATTCTTCCAGTAAATCTGTTGTATTTTTTAAACATCTCTGTTGGCTTTTAAGTTAATTCTGAGCATTGGATTTTTATTGGGCATTTATTCGAAGTTCACTCTTAAAGGCACGTCGCGACAAACCATTCCTGAAACACTGCTGCACGTTCCGTGCTCATGAGGGCATGTAGGTGTCCCTGAATCAAGGGTTCTCAACCTTTTATATCCATTGGGCATCAAACACATTCTGGGAGATGGAGGCGGGAGCAACATATAATCACATAAAATTGAAAGATTTTTAAATCGAATTCTGAGAAAAGCAAAAAAACTGGTATAGTTTGTGTATCAGATTTTATTTCATGAACGCGCTTATGTTTTCGCTCTGTCTGTCCGTCTGTGCAGTCGATTAAATAAAAAGTTAACGGGAAGAAACATAGCACAGAAATTTGCAGGGTGTGTGAGATCTATGATGCTATTCATTACGCTGCCGAAGAAATTCCTTGGAGAAATCGGTGAGCAGCAGTGGGTGCCATCACAGTTTTCAAATTTAAGATTCCGAGCAATGTATTATAAACAGAAGGTTAAAAATTTCAGTTTGCGTTACCTTTAATGTCATCACTAACACTGCAGAGTTGAAAAATCGGCCGGCTGCAGATGGGTGCCTTCAAAATTTTTAATTTAAGATTCTGAGCAAATCAACATAAACATAAAGTTAAAAATTTTAGTTGATTATTGAATAAATTATTTTTTCATATAATTATATCACTAAATTTATAAGGAATTTCAATTTTGCAATTCCAAAAGAACCTCGATAAGAAACGCACTATATAATAGTGCGTTAGCAAACCATGTTCCAATTTTTAACGCTTTTTCATAAATAGTTTATGTTTTCAATATGTCAGTGCGCAAAATATTGAACCAATGAGAAGAGCTGGGTAGCTAAGATTTTTTAGGATAGTTTCGTCTGGTGAATCCTACCGAGTTCGTTCGTGCTCTCACCAGGTTGAAGGGAATACCAGTAACATTTTTTGAGATCAGTCTGCAATTGAACTTGCACATCATACGAAATGGAAGTCACACATTTGGTAATTGTGTCTTTTGAAAGATTCAATTTTTTTGCTGACGTCATTTGTTATTTATTTAAAAATCCATTAAAAATTGCTCACCGCTTGCAATGAATGTTTCCTTAATAAGCTGGCCGTCTTCATGCGGCTTTTTCTTCGATCCTAATAAATGAGAAATTTTAAAAGAAGCTAACGTTGCGCTTTTAGACTCCCAATCCCAATCAGGGGCGATGACGGTCTGAAGGACCTAGTGCTTGCCGTTCCCGTGAGTAAAAGGCCACTCTTCCGGCAGTAGAAGCAGCGCGATAATAGGGTACTTAAGAATAATATTGACTTTACAAAATGCTAGTTATATATGGATTGCTGCACCGATTATTTAGATTTAAAATCGCTAACTTTCTTTTTCCTGAGATCTAGAGGCAGTTGATAATTCTTATCAAATGATGAGTCTTGAAATGTTTTCAATATTGTGCCTCTTTGGTATTGCCACGTTATTAGACCACTGTAATCAAATGCACTTTCCCTTCACACTAACAAAACTCTTCCTCCCGTTCATTTTAAAAATTGTATATGTTTAATCTCTTCGTTTCTGGCATCTTGAGTAACCTCACTTTTAGAAAAACTACAAATAAAAAACCATATACCCTGATGAATAGCGGGAGATGAACTGGATAAGAGATTTATAAACATGTGCATGTGCACAGCGTTATCAATGTTACAACAGGTTTGGTTAATATAGGCTGCTGTGCCAATAATAAAGATTTCAAATAACAACCTTTCATTTAACTTAGTGGAAAATGCATATCAAATGATGAATGACAAGCCTTGAAATGTATTTCAATGGTGTGTTTCTATGGCATTGCCAAGCTATTAAAATAGCGGGTATGTAGAAATACCTAAACGGGCACCACGTTGAGAACCTCTACCCTAATTGACGGAGACGGAACCAAAAAAGTTCTTAAGTGGCCAATAATCGAACCGTCATCTTCCATTTCCATTCTACCTAGGTAAAACTAAACCTGTCTGTCTTGATTGATCAATGGTAGTGCATCAACTGGGCATGATGAAGTTCCGAGTTTGATCACCTACCGGAATCGGAACTCCTTCCACTTCCTGAATTTAACCCGACAAGAATACAAAATGGCGAAGGATAATCCGCGGAGGAGAGCGAATGCCTTTTAGACAACGACATGCCATTCAGCACTATTAAATTTTCCTCAGTAGTACAAGGTGATCATTTTAAACGAGAACCCATAAAAATTTTAATAACTTCGAATAAAAGAGTGTTAGAGACATGAAACTTAAAAGTAACAATCTTTATTGTCTGCATGATGTCGCCATTTTTCTACAGCCTGCGTCATTACGAATGCACATGCACAGTACAAGCAATAAATAAACATGGCGTTCAATGTAGAGGAGCGAGTGTTTATGGTAGAACGTTACCTCAAATCAGTCGTTTAAAATTACTCAGGGTGATTTCTGTCGGCAATTTTGATGTTGTGAGTCACCAATTGAATCTATGATATGAAAGCTTGTGAAAATGTTCAGGGAGACTGGAAATGTGAATGTTGTGAGTAGTGTTCACTCGACGAATGTTCTGACTGGGGATCATTTAGCACAGGTTAATGAGAGCCACCACGATCGCCAGATTTGTCGCCATTAGACTTCTTTCTGTGTGGGTTTACCTAAGATAATGCCTACAACAGCAATCCACGCAATCTGGATAAATTGAAAATCAACATATCCCACATCATTTCCAACATCGCACCCATCACATTGCAGGCAGTGTCTTCGAACATGCTTCGTTGTGTTCAGTTATGTATGCAACATGCTGGTGGTCATTTTCAACATTATTTGTGACAATGTAAGTAATGCCACACAATAAAGGTTGTTACTTCTAAATTTCATCTCTCTAGCACTCTTTTACTCGAAGTTATTAAATTTTCATGGGTTCTTATTTAAAATGATCACCCTGCAGTTGGAGGGAGGAGAGAGGAGACACGAGAACGAGAAAGAGGGAGGAAAAATAAGCGTGCGCGGCCAGAGAACACGAGAACGTGGCCGTACCCTATCCTATGAAGAATAATGAGGAAGAGAAGAGGTCGTGGGATCCCGTATAGGCAGAGTTTACGTGGGGGGAGGATAGAAAGCGAGAGGAGGGGGTAGATGTGTGTAGGGAATGGGGGTTGACGACGAAATGAGAAAGCGATGGGTTTTCTAGAGCAGACGAAGAACACGGCTGCTGGATCGCGGCATAAAGTAGCTCCAGGAGGAAAGGCTCCATGAGAGGGGAGGTAGCGAGACGCAGGCGTATGAGGTGAAGTGAATGGATACTCCGCAGATGGGAACTGCCTCTGGAAGGATACGTATATATCAGCAGAACTGAGAGGACGGAGAGAAGCGGGAGTGTGCGCCAGGGGAGTAAAGGTGTGCAAGCGAGGCGGTGGATGGAATGGGTAGAGGGGGAGGGCAGCACATGAATAACACAAACGGTCGAGAGGGGCAGCGTAAGGCCTTTAAAGGAAAGCACGAGCGTGATGAAGGGCAAGTGGAATGGAATGGTGTGTGGGGAGGTTAAGGAAGTGGCCTTATCCTTTTCTTTGGGTCACTGTCTACGCTCCTTACATATGCAAGCAGGTAAGAGGAGGGATAGGTCGGATTAGGTCTTTATGGTGTCCAAGATCTGAAGGAGTACTTAGAGGAGGGAGGAGAGGCGTGGATATTGGGGGAGAGAGAAGATTTCGAGGATAGATGATGACGTTAAGCCGATCTAAGGGAATGCCTCTCCCTCCCTTTCTCCCATCTCTCTCTCTCCCATCTCTCGCTCTACTTCTACCTTGATCGTCAATCCCCTCCCCCCTACCCGACAAAAGGTTATACGCCTATCCACGTGCCGACGTGAAGAGTGCGGTGCTATTTCCGCGTCCCGAACAGGTCTGCCTCGACAGTTTGGATTAAGAAGAGGAAAGAGGCGGGACAGGGAGGAAAAGGAAAGGCGAAACGAAGAAAGTCGGGGAATTGGAAATCTTGAAAGAACTGCGGGATGAAAAAAAATATAAACTATGAAGGAGAACTTGGCAAATTTTTCCGAAACTTGGAAACTCCGAAAAAGGTCATTCCGGGCTGGAACGGAAAAAATTTGAAATGATTTCGCGTAAAAAAAACAACTCCGCGCGATCTGCGTCGAGCAAAATCCGACGTGGAAATGTAGCATAATACCTACACGAGAGCAAAATTTCATGGCAGTCGAATTTTTATCCAAATCAAATTTGTAGTTTCTTTTCGGCCACCATGCGGTGACATTTTGGCGCAAGAAAAAAAAATAAATTTTGGGACCATTTCGCCTCCGCAGCGTCGTTCCTGAAAAAATTAAACAGTCGCGAGAAGAAGACTCGGAAAGACCGTCATTTTCCGCAATCCACGGCACAACCGGCGCGGTCTACATCTCAACGAAGCGGGGAAAATATTCCACCTTTCCCGATATTCGCCGCCAAAAACGTACCTCGTCCTCCCCGCTTTTATCGTCCCAATTTCGTATCTTTCGCATCGCCTAATGACCGCAACATAAAAGAACGCCTTTAAGAAAGGGAAAAAACGAAAAGAAAATGAAACGAGGGAAATAAAACGGGCGCGAGAGAGAGAGAGACAACCCGCAGGGCGGACGTAATTGACTTGGCCTCTCTCGAAGAAAGAGCAAAAAATTAAACGACCGGCATACGAAAGAAAAAAGATAGATTCGCAAAATTCGATCATACTTTCGTTGTGTGTGTGTGTGCGTATGCGAACGAGCGTTTCCTAATTCAATCGCGAGAAAAAATAATACGGCGCGGGTAAATAAACGGTTTTGAGCGGAATGTAATCGAGGCGCTCGATTATACGTATTCTTCGGGGAAGGAAACCAACGATGCAGAGGTAAAAAGGCCGTCCTCGGAATTGCAAATAAAAGGGGAGAACGAAGAAGAAAACGCATTTCCGAAAAAGTACTTGGGAATGTGAAACGAAACAGGAAGACAATTAAGTTAGGGGAATAGAGGAGGGAAAGAGAGAGAGAGAGAGAGAACCCCTTTCCTCCAGAAGGAAATACTCCAGTCACGAATGCGATGCGGATCGATTAACACCCACTTAATGCACAAGGGGACACAAGGGCTGCAGGGTGCGTATTTACGCGTGTGTGCATATGTATTCTTTTGCATATTTATGTACAGTAGTCCCTTGCGCAACGCCGGGGTTAGCTTCTTGGAAAAGGCAGCGTTGGGCAAAACCGAGTCGCACAAATTCAACACCTTATGGGAAACAAGACAATCTAAACAGAACTTATGATGCCTACTTTACATTTAATAATTTATTACTACTTACATATATTGGCTTTAAAGTCATCGCGGATATGTAGCTCCTTGTGCCCCCAAATTTCATAATTTAGCGTTATCAAGTACTACAAATATATTCGAACGGAGTATTAAATTGATCACGCGTATTTATGCGGTAAAAATAACGAGTGTGCGTATTAGAATACTAGTAGTTGGTGCTTGCATTCTGCAAGCATATCATCTCAACATAGAAAAACGTTCATTTTTCATATTTCATCATTACAAATATTTTTTTAATTCTTAATATTTCATCTCCGGAGCGATTTTCGTTTTTCCCTTATGTAATCATAATAGATTAAAACAATCCCAAAACTTTGCAATTTTAAGAATTTTATACTTTTTCCATTATGGGGTACTAATGCTACACATTTCAGCCAAATTTTAAAGTTGTAGTACTTCTAGAAGTGAAATAATTCTTTTCCAATTGTTTAAATTTTAAACATTTTTAACGGCCGCCGCAATATGTTTATGGAGAGATACAAATGTTTATTTGTGCAAATTCACTACGCTGTACATAACTTGAAATTTTCAGCTTCCTAGCTCATCCCGTAATGTCTAAACAGTTATCTATTTGTTTAAACTTTAAGAATTTTTAACTGCCAAACAAATAATTAAAATATCAAAATTTGTATAATCCCTATTTCGTTATTTTACGAATTCTACTAATAAAAAAATTTCAACTCCGTAGCACATGCGGAAATACATAAACCTTGAAATTTTGTTTAAACAATTGCGAATTTTTAGCGGCCGCATTGTTGCACTTTCTCAAGATTTTCGTTTTTTCTAGCCGGTTTTGCACAAAATCCTACCTATGAAAAAAATTTGGAATCTCCAGCACATCTGGAAGTGCCTAAACATTAGTATCCTCCTATATGTTATATGTATGTTATGTCCTCCTCCTCCTCCTCTGTAAGAAACGTCGATATATAATGATACCGAATCTGAGTCCAACAATAGTTGTTGCTATGGCAACACTCCCGTAATGAGTGAAAAAACTACAAAATCGCCAGTATTTACGCTAAATTCTAAGAAATACAATCGATAAGCACAATTCTACGATAAAAATTAGAATCTTCATTCATTTCCTCAGAGAATAGTACAGAACTCGCTCCGATATTACAATTCTAAGATATTTTAACGTGAAAGAGAAAATTACCCAGCACGCTGGATTTCAGATTTTCCATGTAAATCAAATGGGAAGGATAGTTCCTGGGATCGAACCCGGAACTTCAAGCCTCGCAACAAAAACTATCCTCGAGAGCTTGGCTTATGTAGCAAGAGATTTCCACCAAGTTTCATGAAAAATCGGTCCATTGGTTCAAAAGTAAATAGGAGGGGACGGACGGACAGACAGACACAACGACAAAACTATAAGCCTATTTCCATTCTGGAAAGTAGGCTAAACAATCATGTTGTCATAGGTTACGAGCTTTCTCGTGTGACATGTATGCGTAGGTAAAATGTGACGGTCGCCCAATTCAGGATCGCGTATAGTTAAACTTTTATGCGCGTTGAGTGAATATGCGTCACGTTTATTTTACCGTATATGATCCAATCCGAATAGGGGAAACCTGCGTTGGACAAAGGTTTACGATATATGTATAACATACACACAGACAGTATGTATGCCTCCCTAGGTGAGAATGAATTTCGTTCTCCGGAACGAATGACTCGAGGGAAAGGGTCTCTGCAGAAGATGGAAACCTAATTCCGCAACCTTGATTACGCCTTGAATAAATTAGGGCGACTAATGCTGCGTTAGAGCGAGAGGACTTTAATTGGAAAGGATCGGAATCGTTACTCGATTCATTATTATTCTTATTTTATTAGAGAAGGAATTAGCGAGGAGGAATGAATGGCGCAAAAGTTTCGGTTTCGTACTCCTGAATGTTGCAGGAGATTTTTCGCCACGCTGCTGGCATTAAAGTCGTTCATAACCGGTTTAAATGATGAAGATATGGAAGCAATTCCATTATCACTAGCAATTATCAATCAGGAGATGACTTTTGTAGAATGTTTTTTTTTTTGGAATTTATCGATCTCGGCAAAGTATAAAATTGAAATTAATAGGAAGGAGTTAACAGATTACATTTACCTGCAAACCAAAATGACTTTGATCTGTTTACTATGCTTTAAATTTTCTATCGACCAACCCAATGAGACCAAATCAATTCGACGCAAAACAATTTCCAATGGTATTAAGTTTTTAGCTTTACTACTATAGGATGTGGAATACTATTATAAATGTGTATATTACGATTATGTTGAAAATAAAAGGATCCATACGAATGCCATTAGCTGAAAATAGCTTTAATGAGCACTCGAATTCACGTTATACGAATCCATTAAAAGGAATATTCTGATGAGTTAATTCAAGTCTTTGAGCATTAATAACCAAAAGCAAAACATAAACTTGATTGACCAACCTAACCTTACGCTGCTAGATAGCGAGCTTAAATATGGACGACGTCATTTTTAAATAATCGGAAGACTATGCATAAAACAATAAATTTTTTTTAAATAAAAGGTAGGAGTGGAAATTACAATCGAGCCAACACAATCATAACCTTAAGGGGATAGTTCAAGTTTTAAAGGCCCAATTCTAACGAAATGAACATAAGAGTGAAGAAATACCTATCTTCTCCGAGTAATCGACAATTCGAGTTTTTAAAAAAGTTCGATTTACGAAGGTTTCTCTGTACTTCGCCGAGGTTTCCATAGGAATGAGAAGCGAAGATTCGCAAACGAGACTTTAATCCCCTTAATTACTTCACGACTGCGACCGACAATTAATGCGCATGGAAAATACCGGAAGAAGGAAAGTAAGGCGAATTCATAAGAGTGGGGAGAAGGCAAAGGGAAGCGGGAGAGAGCTCCGGAGGAGAAAAGGGAATGAGACCTAGGCATTAAATCGCACGGAAGGGAGGGTGGGGAAGGAATGTGACATCGCGGTGCCTGACACTGCAGACCTCGGGAATTTCTGACGGAACGGGTGACAAAGAGAGAGAGAGAGACGAGACGAGAGAGAGAGAGAGACTAGAGAGGGAGGGATGAGGCGCGAGAGGACATTTTAATAATACAGCAATGAAACCGAGATGGGAGGAGAGAAAGTAAAATTTCCAAGCATTTGAGGAACGTTGCAATACCACAGAAAATTAAGCTGCCGATGCTTACCACACTGACAAATTTTTTCTTCGGACCTAATCGAACAGACGTCGAATTACAAGAAAATTACCTGGTGCGTGAGAGAGCGAGAGAGAGAGAGAAACTATCCGAGTAGTAGATCACGATGGGCCCACCTCTTGAACAAAGAAGTCGTTTCATGCTTTGCGAGACATTTAATTACCATGAGAAAACGCGCGGTATCATAAATTAGTATTTTGGGATGATAAGTAAATAGTAAATATTATTCTGAGTAGGAAGTTAACAAGCGATGATAATTTAAGCGTCCGTTGGTATCTCCCACACCGGCGGCGTAGGCTGTCTGAGCGTAGGTACGCCATTGGGAGAGATGTTATTTACGCGAAATAACAAAGACAAAAGACACATTTTCCGCATATCTGCGAACGAGAATGCGCAGTTATTACCGGCCTGAGTCCGAACCGAGAATCCGATAGCAGCAACATAAACAGCGGGAGAGGGACGACTTCTCGACTTTTTAGTGCTAGATACTTTGGATATGCGAATTACGTGTCGCGCGCGTGGAACTTGCGAAAGACCCTCTCCCTCCCTCCCTCTCTTATTCAATCACCAAGACTAATCACAGCGAGGGGGAGGGGAGAGATCGCGCGCCAAAGAATGCTCGAAACGAAAATCGCGACAACGGCAACGATAATTTGTAGTAAGAGATTATCCAAAAATAACTAATATACTAACTCGGGAACTACGGAGCGGGACGATTGAAACCTCACTACGAGCGTCCACATCACCGCGGGACGATGTGGAGGGTAAGGACGAATCCATCACGCCGCAATCAATCCGCCGGCATTCCAAATTCCACAGGGCGAGCGACCGGTACAAACTAAACGAACGGAAAGCGGACGACAAAAGCCGATTATAACGTTTTGAACGCCGCTTATTAATCACGCAGATGAAAAGCGGAAAAAAACGGGAGGGAATGCCTCGCTTTGCCGAATCGCCCATATCCTCTCTCCGTTTCCGATCCTCCGTCGACATTCCGATAGGGCCGGATGGATGGCACGCACGCAATCCGTATTGAGGGGCCGCGCGCATGCAAACAATCGCAAAATAATGAAGGGCGGAATGCGAACTCCTAAGCCGATTTAAAAAACGCGAATCGCATGAAGAAACCTTGAGAAAAATACGGATGGGGAAAATAAAACAAACGGCACCGCGCAATTTCTTCTGGTCCCCCGCGAAAGTCGGGGCAGAACGCTTTTAAATCCGAATCGAAAACCCGACGTGCTTCGAATTCGACCGATCGAGATTTATCGAGCGACCAATCGATCCAGCGGTCGCGACTTTTGCGGCGGATCGTCCACGTAATTGGAGCGGTCGCGGGCAAAAAAAAAACAAACGAAAGACGAAAGCCGTCACTACAACCGAGAGCTGTCGTCTTCGGACGGCGGACGGGGAGTTTCGTGAAGATCCCTCGATTCGAGCGATCCTCTCGCTCGAAGGAGGGTGAAGGGTGAAGAGAAATTACGAGAGGGAAATAAAAAAGGAAGATTTCCGGCGTTTTCCCGTGTTGATGGGTTTAAAAACGACACCCGCCCGATCCCAACGTTGCCTGTCTCTCTCCCTCTCCCTCCCTCTCTACCTCCTCTCCTCCCTGTTATTATCTATTCATTTTGTCATTTTCATATGTTCATTCGATCAATGATGTATTCGTATTGTGCCAAATTTTTCCTGGTGCATAGCTTTAAGATTTTCATGTATTCATCTTTTGTTCTAAATATTCAGTTATTAATGTCTTTAGTGAATCTCAGTAGATTTCGCAGGTTTTTCACACCCCCCTTCTTGTGTGGGTGTTTTCCTGCTGTGGATTTTTTTACACGGAATTCATTATTTCAGCAGTCCTTATTTTTCCCACAAAAGTACATCTTTTCTTTTCCAATTCTTGTATTTTTATTGTTACTTGTATTTACATAAAGTGCTATGTATTATTATATACGTTTTATGACGAGGGGTTAGGTGGAAGACGGGACTTCTTAATCTCAATCTCGCCCCAAATAAAGACCATATCAATCAATCAATCCCCCTCTCCCTCCTCCCCCTCTCCATTCTCCCCATCTCCCTCCCCATCCTCCTCCCCCTCTCTCTCCTCCCCCTCTCTCTCCTCCCCCTCTCTCTCCTTCCCCTCCCTCTTCCCGCTCCCTCCCCCTTCCCATCCCCCTTCCCCTCCCCCTTACACTCCCTCTTTTTCTTTTTCTCTCTCTCTCTCTCTTTTCCTCTCCGGCGCGGATGGCGTGTCAACATGAACGGACCGCGCGGTGACGCGGAGGGGCTTTTTGCCATATCAATATGCGCATTACTTAGCATTGTGCCGCCGGGACGGAGTGTTTGAGCCGGCTCTTCCATAAATTGGAAGAGAGAACGCGCCGCATGCGCTCCGATGCAGTCCCGGTCAGCGCTCGCACAATTGGGTCACGAGGGCGAATACACCGAGTCTTGCGGGAGGTGGAGGAGGACCACCGCGGTGGTGGCTGCGGAGGCGGCGACGGTTGCGAATGATCTCACTTCATCAATCACGTCCTAATGGAGTTTTTAAAAATAAATAAATCCGAAAAAAATTAACGCCGACGTTATTAACGAGGGAGTTGGGGACGCGGCGAGTTGTGGGAGAAAAAAAATTTTAAGGCCGCAGGAAAATTACGGCGAGAGAACGTGAAGGAGGGATACCTGTGACAGAATTGGAAAAATATACATGGAGACAAAATGCAAGTAATGTCAACGTTTCTTCGTTACTCGTTTAAGAATTACACGTTTTCCTTTAATTAATAATTATATGGTTTTCGTTACACGATTATATTTGAGAATGTTTTGTAATATATTCTACAAGTGAAAAAACAAAATTATAAATTCAAATGTTAAATAGTTCACAAATGCGATACTAGTTTATTCAAAACACTCACCAGAGGGAATAATAAAAGTGAAAACCCGGTTCAAAATACACTAGAGAGATTAATAAAAGTAAAAACCAGATAACTCGAATCTACAAGACTCGAATATTGGATGATATGAGGATCTCCTTCTTCACGAGAGAATGAAATTCGATGGCGCGAACATTATTTTTTCCTCGAGCTATCCAAAGTCGACCGTGCCATAATTTAACGTCAATAAATACAAATAACGACGGCGAAGAAAACATTGACAATCATAAAGAGTAAAATATTACCAACCGAGTGGTGTAAATCATAGCTGAATAAATGTGTGGCAAAAGGATGGTAAGGAAGGCCTTGGTTACAAAAATTGGACGTTGCTGATTGAATCAGAATAGGATGCAACGGAAAAGGAAGCGCAATGATACACAGCACGAAGAGGAGATCCGATTGGAAATCCACGTTTTTGGAATTGAATGATTGATGGCGTGAAGCCCGAGAGGAATTGGAAAATGGGACGATGCCTCCGAGAGAGATCACCAGGTGGCAGCCAAACTCTTCCACGTTTAAGATTTCCCAAGAATGGCGTCAGAAAAGGGACGGAGATTAGGGTCGATTTTTATAGCCATTCGACTTTATCATTAAAAGGTGGCGAAAGAAGACGCACACACAAGGTACCAAAACCCATGGTTGAAAGACTAGAAGGTGTGTTCATCTGCAGGCGGAAGTACGTCACGAAACTACTTGTGACATAGGAGTCGGGATAGATAGAGCCATAAGCCTTTGGGAGGATATTCGCGTTGTTTGATTTATTTGGTACTTTGTTATTACATATTGATTTTCTGTCGCATAAAAATTCCGTCTTGTGTCGTTTATGAGTGTAATAATCACCAAATCTAAAACGCCGCAAGTAGTAAAGTACTATAAGTCTCCAAAAACGTCATTTTCAAGGCAAAATGGATTAAGCCTAGCCGTAGAAAAGACAAATTTAACGTTAACAACGGTGAGTATTTCGGACATAAATAATACCTTTTATAATTTATAAAATAGTTATGCGCAACATGTTTAACATTTTTTTTCCATATAAGCTACAATTTGTTCAGAACACTTGGCGAGTGATTGTTTTAGTAAAACTTTACAACAGCAAATGGTAAGTTACTCGCCAAAAAGATCGATGAACATTAGTTTCGATACAATCCCCACGGATTTATTTGTCTTCAATGCTTAACAAGAAAATAAAATAATTAAGAGAAAAATTTTATTTATATTATTTTAGTTTTTATTACGAATTCCTTATTGTAATGATTTAATTGAGCATATATTCCCAAACAGAAAAATACAAAACATATATGGCAGCCTGCAGGCATTTTGTATAGCTTATGATTTTCTGCAATCCAAATACGTCCCTGAATAACAGAAGTAATTGTTGAAATGTATTTCTGATATTGTCTAAAAGTTTTTTTTGCCCCCTTTCATTGTCTCCGTGAGAAAAATTGAGTAAAATGATCTTGTGTGAGAATTAAAATCCCATCAAGAGTAAATTTCTTCTATTACGCAATAAGTAATAGTACCCGCAAAAACTTTTGCGAAGTCAGTCAGAAATCTGCATGTTTAAAAGTAATAATAGCCCATTTCTCCTTATAAAATTAGACAACTGACATTTTGAATTTCGTTTGTTTTTATAATCTATATGTGACATTTTAATTGCTTATCCTTCAAGAAAAAGGTAACATTCCAGCACTGAAATAAAGAAAGATTTTTTTTATTTTGGTCAAACGTCAAAAATGCCCTCAGTCCACACGCAGTTTACAGAATAATACTAATAATCTGTAATTATTAACCTTACAATCTATTAAGTTTGACGTTGCTACAATTATAATTTCGATGCTTCATAAAAAGCTCGATGAGAATAATGCAATTCCTTCGTCTATTTGAAGGCTTAATAGACGCTAATTCAATCGAAGGCAACAATGCGGGTCGCCTTGGCAACACCCAGAAATAGTACGAAAAAGCCATAAAATTTAGAAAAGAAACAGGTGTTTCTAACAACTTCTTCCGTGTAACATCTAAAATTCGCAAGAATAAGATATTTTATAGTTTTAGCCGTCAAATAAAGCAAAAACGGAGAAATTCGGTCAATATTCACGTATTTCAATGAATGAAGGAAATAAACCTAAAAACCTGAAAAATCGAAACTCCTGTGTTAACATATGGGAAAATATAATTGCCTCCTGGAGTCGAACCTGGGACACTCCCGTTAACGAAAATAGAATTGCCGGGGTCTCCTAGTTGGCCGTAACAAAATGGCTTGATAGCTTAGATAGTTAAGGCACCTATCCGGCAAATGGGGAGACCCGGGTTCGATTCCCGGTCAAGTACAGGATTTTTTCTCCTTCTCAAAGTTCAAAATTCAATTTCAGATTTATGCCCGCATGCATATTAAGTCATCTCCACACCTTTGATTCTTACTTAATGAATTGTTTTATTTAAAGCAGGGGTCCACAAACGCTTAGAGAGGAGGGCCACATAGGAATATTGAAAGTGCTAGGCGGGCCGGATCGAAAAATAACCGTTTCAAAATTTAAAATATTTTATTCTATAAATACCTAAGCATGCATGCATATATATATATATATATATATATATATATATATATATATATATATATATATATATATATATATATATATATATATATATACGTGCTTAAATTAATAAAAAAAGGAAAAAGATGAACAGAATAAGCGACTTTATTAATTTTCTTTAAAACAGTTCGAATCGGATGATCGATGGTCAGTTTTTTCTAATTGTGATTTCCAAAAGATTAAAAGCCTGCACGTCTAAAATTCCATATTTACGTCACATCGTAAGAAATAGAAATAAACCCCTTCAGTCGAACCCGGGTCGATTTTCCAAATATTTTTGTCAATCACTTTTAGTGCGAATCAAGCATTCCCGGAAATTTTCTAACCATTATCTCCTACCGTTTTTGAGTGGTTTTCATCTATTATTTTAGTGCACAGTGATTGGAATTCATGGTTGTTATTTTATTGATGTATCTGAAGCACAAAATAAAACTTTAAATTAAGATATGAAGGTATGGCGGTATTTTCCTGATAAATGTATATAAGCATAAAAATGCCGATATCGTGAATAACCACGCTATAGAGTAAATGCCCGTTGAAATTTAATTAAATAACAAAGGTAATACTAATAACTTTTTAAGTTTTTCAGTGCAATTAAACAATATCTATCATCACCTTCAAACAAATTATCCTAAATAGTGTGAATTAAGAAAGCTACTTACCGAGTTCTTTCGTTGACAAGGTAAACAAAACAAAAAGCTAACTAAAATATTAGCGGTAGTGTGTTCGTTCGCATTTCTTCCACGCTTTAGGAATGGCGCTGCAGTAAACGATCACCAACCGACAATGCTTATTATTATACAGAGTGATTCTTAATTGCATACCTTAAATATCAGCACCGTGTTCTACACCTACAGACAAGCAAAAACGTTCATATAAACATATGGTCGCAACCGCTTCGTTAGCAAGATATGGCAAGGGGATCTGTGGTTCAAACCCTCCCGTGGTATATGAAATTTCTGAGTTGCCTTCCAGTGTGGCTCTACTCAACGTCGTGTTATAAAATACTTGGCTCAGTGCAGGCACCTCACCCATATTTTCAATAATCGCCAGTTCGCCGCTTTTTTGGAGGGACCCAATCCTCTTCACCTGTGGATACCAGTGCTCGTTTGTGCTTATCCCAGACCGACACTCTGTTTTTAGCGAGATCGCGGAGAACGTCATTTGTTTTATTTTCGAGCGCAAATGTATATTTAGTGGCCAAATCTTTGGCGACTTCTCTAATTGCTTTTGTGTTTAGCATTTCGTGGAGGACTACATTCTGACCCCGTGTCCTGCTTATTCTCTTTAAAATTTTTTTCTCCACGGTCTCAAGTATTTTCCAGGACTTCTGCATAATTAGTCCTGTCCATACTGGCGCAGCGTACATGAGAGTCGGTCTGATGATTGCTTTATAGAGCTGTGTTTTTAATTCCCTGGACACGTCAATTGAATAAAAATTGGGAAGAGTCTAGCTCTTTTCCCAGCTGCCGCTAAGTTAATCCTTTTTACATGTTCGTCAAACCGAAGTTTCTCGTCCATGGTTACACCTAAATATTTTATATGTTTCGCCCAGGGAATTTCCACACCTTCAATTAAAAGTTTTCTCGGCATCTTGGCATCCTTTTTTTTAAGAGGATTGCTTGAGTCTTTTGGGGGTTTATCTCAATTCTCCATTTTTTGTAATATTGAGTCAGTTTCTCAGCCTCAGGGCATACCGAACAGCCATTTCCGGCTGGAAGCTTCTCGTTATTATGGCGCAGTCGTCCGCGTAGAGAGCAATGGTGGAGTTCCAATCCCCCTCGCTTGTCGGAATGTCGCCTGTATAGATGGAGAATAGCAATGGCCCTAGGACACTCCCTTGTGGGACACCAGCTGCTATCTCCCTCGTTGAACTTTCGGCACCATTCTATTTCACTGTGAATGGCCTGTCATAAATCTAAGATTTAATGAATTTCGCCTGCCAAGAGGGAAATTTTGCTATCAGTAATTTTTGCAGTAGGCCTAAGTGCCATACTTTGTCGAATGCCTTACTTATATCAAATGCTACTCCAACTGAAACATTGTTCCTGTTGAAGGCGTCCGTAATAAAATCGACTACTCTTTGCAGCTGGTGTGTTGCGGAGAGTCCTGCCTTAAATCCGAACTGATTTTGGGGGATTACACCATGCCCTTCCGCGTGAGTCAGTATGTGGGGATAAATCATCTTTTCACATACCTTTCCAAGGCAGGAAAGGAGGGATATTGGTCTGAAGTCGGAGGCTTTTAACACCCTCCTTCCTACCTTGGGTATGCATATAATGTCTGCATGCTTCCAGCCGGTTGGATAGTGCCCTATTTTTACCACTGCGTTGAGAATTGAGATAAGGTATTCTCCCGCAGAGATTGGCAGTCGTTTTATTAATTCGTAGGGAATTTTGTCTTTTCCTGTAGCTTTCCCTTTAGGTAGCCGTGCAATTACTTCTGCCAATTCTTTAGTGGAGAACACCGGAGTGGCTTGGGCCTCACTGTGTTGTTGTTCCCCTAGCATGGACTCGACATCTTCTATTGTTATTTCCGGAGTAAATTCCGTCGCTTCATTGGGCGTGAAAATCTGCTCTAGGTGAGCCGCAAGATATTCTGCTTTGTCAGCAGGCGTGGTGAGTTTACCTCCTGGACTTTCCAGCGGGGGGTCTCTCCTGGCAGAATTAGTTAGGGAACGCGTATACTTCCATATGCTGTTATCTTTCGTGTTGAGGTCCGCCAATCGTATCGACCATCTATATCTCCTCAGGCGCCTCAACTGGTCTCTAATTTCCCTATTCAACTCCCGGAGATCCCTTTTCTGCTCGGCGGTGCCAAGGCGATAATACTCCCTCCTCACCCGGTTCCTTTTTTTGATGAGATCTTTGATTTCATCAGGGATCTCCAGGTTTTCTTTTGCTTTTGTTGCTCTGCGCGGAATTGCTTCTTCCGCTGCATTCGTAATAGCGTTCCCCAACAATTCTGCCGCCTCGTCTATTCCCTCCCTGGTGGATATCGTGGGCACATCATTTGGTAGTGTCTCCGTAATTTTCTTTCTAAATTTAGCCCAATCCGCAAGTTCGTAGCACATGCGGAGGTTGTCCTGTTGATGAAATATTACTTGTGTCCCGATCCTCAGAACCACCGGGTAATGGTCGCTCGTTAGCTCTGGGATCGTTTTTGACAGTCCGTCGATCAAAGTTCTTGACCAGTGCAAAATATAGGACACTTCCTGTGTTCCTTGGTCCTGGTCGCGTCGTTGTTATCGGAGCCACTACCCTAAATTGGTTATCTCGTGCCCATGTCTTTAAAAGATTACCACGCCTGCTATCTTTACTGCAGTTCCACGCCCAATGCGTCGCGTTAAAATCACCCGCGATTATCACTCCATCGTCCATGCTAAGGAGCCCGTTTAGGTCTTGCATACGCAATTCTTTATTTGGTGGGATATAAATGCTTACGATGGTGATTGTTCCCATAGTTGTGTCAACTCTGACTCCCACTGCTTCTATCGGGTCAGAGCTTCTGTCGTCTATTGTTGCGCATGCAATTCCTTCACGGGCAAGGATCGCCACTCCACCCCCTCGAGTGTTACTTTCTCGGTCCCTCCTAAATACCTTGTAACCAGGAACAGCCCAATCCTCATTCGGTTGAAGGTGCGTCTCCTGTATTAAAATAATGTTAACTGAGTGTTTCCTTAGGAACTCAATGAGCTCCGGCGTCTTGTTTCGTACGGCCCCGTTTGAATTCCAATGGGCCATGATGATCGCATTCACTTGGTTGACCCTAGCGTCCATTGCCGTTTTGAGCGGTTATGGCGGCTACTAGGGTCTGTATTAGCGTCATCATGGCCGTCATCTGTTGTTGTATTGTAGCTGTAAACTGGGCCATAGTCGCGACTAAGGTTTTTATATCCGAGTCATTATTACAAGGGTTTTCTTCCCTTTTGGGCTGTTCCTTGGTTTCCTTTTGTGGTAGCGGCGGGAATTCTTTTACTTCGATCCCTTTGTCATTTTTCTCCGGGATAGTCCAGACCGATGGTGGTGGTGGGGGGACCTGGATCGGTGTGTGCGTTTTGTCATCTTTCTTTTCTTTTATCTTTAAGGCTACTTCATGTTTCATGTAGATGGGGCACCTACGAGAAAAGGAGACATGCTCCCCGCCGCAGTTGCAACATTTAGCTTTAGTATTAGATTTGTCATTAGGGTAGTTTTTGCCTTCGTGGGCCCCAGCGCACTTAGAGCATCTTGGAGATGCAGTGCAGTACTGGGACCCGTGTCCATATCTATTGCACCGGAAGCACATCTGCGGCCTCTGGTATCTGTAGGGTTCCAGGATCACTTTATGGTTGCATATTTTCCTTACGTCTGCCATAGCAGTGATTCTAAAGGTCTCGTTTTTCTCTATAGTCACTACGTAGAGGTCCTTTCTCGTAGGTGCCAGCACACGCACAGCAACGCACGGGACTCCTGATTCGTTAAGTTCTTCTTTGATTAATCCCAGATCCATCCCCTCATCCAACCCTTTGATAATATATCTGACGGTGGTATTTGTTTTTCCCGCCCAGGTATGCATCTGGGCGCCAGCCTCAATCAAATATTGTTTAATGGTATCATATTCGGCCGTGGTGGTCAGTTGTAGGCAAGGGGAAGCACGAGCAGGGACGGCTTTAGACACTTCGCCGCGCCGGGGGCGGGAAATTTTTGCCCCCCCCCCCCCCCCCTCATATTCCGTAAGTCTCCGATGATCAAGAATTTTACTAAATCACACACAATCGTGCCAACATTTATTTTACTTAATATATAAGAGATATGTTAACTACATATATTAGATCTCCGTTTATTTTTTTCTTTCTTTTCCGTAGCCGTACGGACTGTTAAAAGAGTCACAAAGGGTACACGTGTTTCCCTTGCTTTTCCTTTACCTCCATCCAGTTTTTGAAAATGAGTCTCTTTGAGCAGGGTTGCCGCCCCTTGGCAAGAGGGAACGGCGTCAGTGTGAGGCATGAGGCCGACCCCTCGACCCTGCGCCCTGAGGCGATTGCCTCACTTGCTTACTGTCTGAAGCAGACCCTGAGCACGAGAAAAGGTAAGTAGACAAATAACATAGTTGTGGATCAAATGTTTATTAATAGTGAACAGAATGGCATCTGATCAGTTGCAAACAGTTGACAGAAGATGTTCAAAATGTCCACCATTACAGTCTATATATAACTGAGCCCTGTGGCGCCAAATATACTTGGTCCGCTGAAAGACGTTAGGCATATTACGTATTGTCGTCACAGTCGCTTCAATGACATTCCACAGCTCGTCCCGTGTATTACATCGTTGGGCGTAAACGATGCTCTTCAGATAGCTCCACAGGTAGAAGTCGGCAGGAATGCGATCGGGCGATCGCGGGGGCCACACAACTGGTCCGTTTCACGCTATCCATCGACCTGGGTACTGGCTGTGCAAATACCGCTTGACATCACGAGTAGAATGGGCAGGAGCCCCATCATGCAGCACCCTCATTGTCTGCCACATTGCCAATGGTACATCGTCCAGTAGTCGCGGTAATTGCTCCGATATAAACTGTACATAGGAGGCCTCTGATAGTCGAGGCGGTAGCTCATAAGGGCCTAGGAGGTGATAGCCATTTATTCCAGCCCAAACATTTATTGCAAACTGATGTTGGAATGGTCTTTCCCGAATTGGATGCGGGTTTTCATCAGCTCATGTGTGCTGGTTACGGCTATCCACAATCGCATTCCGTGTGAAGCATGCTTCATCCACCACCAGGACTTGGCTGAGAAAGTTTGAATACGCTGCATCTTGCTGCAGTAGTCATTCGCAGAACGCTCTTCGGCTCTCATAAACCGACGGTTGCAGAGATTGAACAGGCTGTACGTGGAACGGATACAACAATTGATCATGTAACACCATTGTTGGCTGGGAAATCCGGTGAGGAGCAGCCAACCGCCTGGTACTAGTACCACGGGATCATTCAACGGCATGTATAACATCTTCTTCCGCATCGGTGCTCCTGCGACTTCGTGGTCTACCAGCGTTTGCCATAATGGGCAGACACGATCCAGAGAAATGTATGTCCTGCAATTCGGATGCCGTCATTGGTGATGCCTTTCAGCGTAAAGACGTGCAGCGGCTGCACTGTTAGGCCGGGATTACGATCGAAGTTTACTGACGTGACGGAAATGGACGGTGGCGTTTTAGAAGTTTGGATAATGTGATAACCATGTTACTAATTACGATCGACGTAGGTTGGCGCCAACGTTGACGGAGACGGAACGAACCTTGTCGAAGTCTAACTTTCCCGTCACGTTGATCCACGTCAGCCAAACAGGTAAGACCACGTGGGACTTACTGTGGAATCCAGCTTTCACTTGCAACCTATTCCAAGAACGCTGTTTCGTTCAACGGTCAGTAGTTAGCGCTACTGCTCCCGTCGATCTTGATAGACCCCTCCTTGACGTGCCGTCAACGGAGGACTTCACCGCCGCCGTCCGTTTCCGTCACGTCAGTAAACGTCGATCGTAATCCCGGCCTTACGCTGTGCTTCTCCGTACAGCAATATCATATGTCAATTCGTCGAATGAATAATCAGCATTATGCGCCATTCTTCGATACGTTACGTGAATACTACAGCACCAGAACATCAACAGTAAGACTAGTTACCTCGTACGAGTCTGTAGACTGAATGATTACTTTCTCCGTAACGCCGCGTTGCCTCGTTGTTGCCTTTTGTAATATTGCCATATCTTGCTAACGAAGCGGTTGCGACCATATGTTTATATGAAAGTTTTTGCTTGCCTGTAGGTGTAGAACACGATGCTAATAATTAAGGTATGCCTATACCTATGTTAACATTTTCGCCAAAGACAATGAAATGAATAATGCTCATTGCGAGAACTTAACAACTTGTGTTATTCCATGCCTCCATCGTCGCTTTAAACCCACACACCCTCGATCACTAATTTATGGATTTTTTAAATTTATACCTACGGCATTTTCCGCGAAAATTCTTTTATTAAACAGACTTCGGCGTGCTTTTACTCTCCGGTGTAGACAGTTACACGAACGTTTTGATTTAACCGTGATATCTAATAAACACCGAGGCCGAATTACGGATATTAAGTTAAGGCATCTTTTCGGAATTAATCTTTATTAATTGCAGCACTTTGCGACCCCAACCGCGAAGGGAAGGACGACACTGAATTTTGAAATAAGTCCAATAAGATTCTACGCAACAGACCACTCATAAATGAACAATAATGTAGACTTGATGACCCAAACAGTCATAAGCACTTTCTTTTTTATAGAATGAATGAATGCATTGTTACCGAAATCCTCATCTGATTTCGAATATTTCATAACATCAGTATTTAATTTATCAATCACTTGACACAATGAAGATGTTTGATATTTTAAATTTGGTGTTATTTATATCTTGAACGCGTAATAATAAAAAAATTGTCAAAGTATGGCAAAGACGACAAACCAACGACAGCAATAAAATGTAATATCTTATCTATTAATATTTAGGTTATATAAGTTAATGATCAAACCACGACATCATGCATTTTAAACACTATGCAGGTGTTTTATTTTACTTCTGTTGTAATAAAAAACCAAATGTATAACTAGCTGATCGGAGTTTAGCACGCGCATATATTCCAAAACTTGGAGACTTCATCATTGTTTTAATAAAAACCCCATTAATAATATGTTTCAAAAAAATCTTTCAGAGAGAATGAAAAAAAACTTGCTACGGCGAGAACTAAAGCTCCTTAAATCAAGTTACTTCTGTCTTTCTTTCAGACGACATGAATTACGAAGTTCCCAGTCTAGACGGTGCATTAAATCTTCATTAAACGCTAACTTCGAGGACTCCTTGCAAGAGAAATGATTTTAACATTGTGCATAAACGTGAAAGCAGGCCTGCGATCTCTCAAGTCTACTCAAGAAGATTATGAACGCCCACAGCATTTCGCAACATATCTTTCTCGCCTAGCGGTGAAATAAATTGGTATATCCTTAAACTATCCATACTAAAATAAAGGTTACGTTTTCAACGCAGAGAAAACTTAATCAACTAGGCCGGTTTATTACTCTCACCATATACGAAGTATAGAGAAAGTATTGTTTTCATGAAAAAAATCGAATTCAAAATTTCAACGGAAATACATGTTTTAAGGTCCCCTGAACACCGTTTGACTATTTTCTCGATGATATCTGTGTGTGTGTTAGTGTGTGCATGTGATAGCTTTTTGCGGGTGCTTTAACTCTCAAACTATTAATCAGGTCAACGTGAAATTTTATATTTAACATTTTTATAAAAGTCACAAGAACTGATTAGTTTTTGATAAAAATAGGTCGACCGGAAGTGGGTGTTGACTCTTGTCACTTACCCGTTATTTTGAAATATTTGCTTTAATATTTGATAAATGAAAAAATGTATTGGAATACAAGTTGTAGGAATTTTCATTTTCTACAACCTTTGTTTGAAACATTTTTTCATATAATGCATTGTTTAAGAGATTATTATATTTTTAGCTGCCACCACCACCACTACCGAAGACTATTGTTAACAATTGACGCTTAGTTACGTCTTAGTAACGCTCCTTTTTCTTTTCTTAATTGTCAACCGGAAGTAAATATTGGCAACGATCCCAGAGCTAACAACATGTAATTTGCCATATAAATATGGAGAAAGTCATGTGTTGCCCACATCAGTTTATTTTTAACTTATATATGTCGTAGGTAATGACGCTATACACGACGCAACGAATAAATTCGCTCTTAGAATAAAATATAACTTGATTATGGTTGAAATAAATAACTGTATCTGCAAAGTTTAAATATACCACTTTTAATTAATGATGCAAAGAGCTCGCTTTCTCGGCGACGTTTTCTTCTGTCATGCGAAACTTGGGTATCGTTTTTCTTATTTTAATTGAACAAACATTGCGTTCATCGCTCCCGCCTCGTGAAATTAAAATCCCAAATTCACGAGTAATACGGAAATGCTGCCATGTATTTGAAGGCAAAGGTACTATTTCGTTCAAGCCAGATATAGGAATGCGAAGCGAAGCTTTCCTAATACCCGAGGATTAAAATATTCTCGCCGTAAAAATGTCGCGGAAGAAGAAAAAAATTTCAAGTTGACCGAGGAGAAAAGCAATATAAGCGGAACCAAAACGCTTAAGCGGAAAAATAACAAAAGCCCTACATTCCGCACGAGCGTTTTCCTATAATCAAAACAACGGTTTCAAGCTCATCACGAAAATGATGGCGATTTCAGTATGGCAGCACGCGTATTTTTCGCAGCATGCCCACCGTTCCTGCTAGATCATCGTAACGTAAATAAACCTTTGCAGTCACATACAGATTCGTACGTTTTAATATACTTTACGGCCAAAATTTCAATGCTGTATCTCCGGAGTTATCATTTTTAATACAGAGGCGGTTAAAATCGAAAAATAATAAAAGAGTACAGGAAACGGAGAATTAGAGCTAATAATAAATCTGAACGTTCCAAAAGACAAATGATGAAAACGACATTTTTAAAATTAATGTACAAACAACTCACCACTACGTTCCAGTGCTACATTCGTTAACGTTGGGCGAACAAGAGTTGAGACTAGTCTTACCTGAAAGAAAGAAAATGGATAACATTAATCGAGATAAAAGTACGTGAGTTTGCTAATGAAAATATATGCATTAACAAAAGAAATATCAATACCCTATTTGCAATAGGGCAGGCCAAGGAAATTTTCAATTATACGCAGGAAGCTATTACGGAAAGAGAACTTGTAATATCTCTCATTTAAAGCGATTAAAAGTGACCGATGGTAAAAATAAACATTAAATATATCTTTATTACGAGGAAATTCCCACTCATTTCACAATATTGCAGTGCCCATCGGCAAAATAAACCCTCTTCTTGAGTCTGTCTACTGCAGCGTAGCTTTTAGGTTTTAAATTGCCCAGAATTGCGCACGGGTGAAAAATATTACTACTCATTGATACATAACAACGATCAAAATCAGTCATCCAGAGGGAAGATTTTTTTTAGTCCTCAATGTCCCATAGTACTTCAACGAAACGTTCAATTAATCGGTTTTCTTCTCTTTTCGTTGATTAATTTTTATCGATTGTTAAAACTCCGAAGAAGTTACCTTGAAACCAAACAATTTAAATATTAACCATAACACATTTTAAAAACACATCTCAACATTTTTAGAGAAACAGTGACTTCCGTCAGAAAAGAATAGTTTGTGTCGAGCGGTATGGTGCTGTGCACAGATCTCATTAATGAATTGATTGAATGATGATGCTTAATGTAACAGAGCCTTTACTAAATCTAATATATCAGGTATCCATAAAAAGTTTCAGAAAAACAGACGCGTATATTTTCTACAGACCAGCCGATGGCAGATTCTTAAAGAAAGAACGAAACCTATTCATGGATATTGGAGCAACTTAATTATTCAACTAGATAATAATCGTACGACGGGACCGATAATCACTTTTCAATCTATGACATCCGAGGAGAGACTTAGCTTCGTGATTTATCATTTCAATAATCGAAACAAATTGTGCAGAGAAACGCTGACAAATGTGGAACGTCACTTGAAGCAGATAGCAGGTGTCAGTGATGTACACGGGAGATAATCAAGGCCATCCAAATATATATATAATCGGGCACAATGCATTATCGAGGCATCGACTGCCCCATATAGCGGGCAATAGGTCTTGATGGAAGCAAACCATATTCATTGACCTTAATTGCCGCAGCGACGGGCCTCCAACTGACCACAGATCATCACTAGGCCGCCGCTGTTTATCGCATCGGTCTTCCTGTCGTTTTATTTTCGGCCGACCATTGAACGAAAATAGCCACGACAAAGCGGCCAAATAATTATGACATCACGAAAGAATACAATGAAGGCCCATATTCTCCAATAAACGAAAGATAGAATGCGTCACGCTTAAAAGAAACCAACCGACATTTTGTGAACGGCTGTTTCTTTTGAAGCGCGTTTTGGATTGTTGATATATTTACATCGAGTATATTTGCTCATTTACTTCCTTTTGCGGAGGGGTTTTGGGTCTCTCTCTACATTTAGAAGTCGGGAGGCATAACACCACTCATCGGTTCATTGTCTAAGTCCGCAAGTATTCCTCACGAGTCAATGATAATATTCAACATAAATAGAGAAAGCGAAATAGGTAAAATTTTGACAGTGAACTTGGCATGGAAAAATAGCTTTCAAAATTACTAGTATATTTCATTAGTTGTTAAACGAAATTGAATAAATATATTACAAATATGAAAACTATTAACTATCATTACAGAGCTCCAGGTCCACATCGGAATCCCATCCCACGACCTCAGAACATCCAGAGAAAAAAGCTACCAACCCCGCTCCACCAATACCGGCATGACTAAAACAGAAAATAATTAATAATTAGGACATATACGAGCATAAACCGTTTAAGAGCAAAATCAAACGACCGTCTCCCTGATATAAAAAATAATAAAATAGCCCATTGCATTGCGAAATCATTCGGTAATTCTTCCCCGAACATTTCACACGCGGCACTCATTTATAACATAAAGGGATATTTTTAAAAAAATAAACGATATCCTTTACGCCGTAAACAAGAGGAAAAAAGGTCAGAGAATCGATGAAATAAGGTCTCGCTACGGACCGAAACCTTTAAAATAACGAAGCCGGGAACGGATCGCGGGCAGACACCGAAAAAATGTTTGTGCTGCGGTAGCGAGTGGAAAGAGAAGGGGAATAGAACGATAGGGATGAGGGAGAGGGAGGGATAGATTGGGGGAGAGGGAGGGAGGAAAGGAGAGAGAGAGAGAGAACAGGCGAGAAAACGCGGGAATGGGAAGGATTTGCGGGCGAGGGCAGGTAGAAGAGGAAAGACAGTTAAGGGAATGGGATGAAAGGGAACGGGGCAACTCCGAAAAATCGCTGCGGGGTCCACGTTTCAGAGCACATGAGATGGGCAAGTGGGCTCGTTTTTTTTTATATTTTTGGCAGATCAGCTTCATATGCTTCCTGAAAAAAGAGGTAAATAAGGAGGCGAGAGAGGAGGTAGGGAGAGGGATGGAGGGGTAGAAAGGGATATAGAGTAGAAAGGGAGAGAGAGAGAGGGAGATAGGGAGGGGAAGCTCGGGATATAGGCGCGCGTGTCACCACCATTCGCCTCCCACCGGTCAGACGCCCATGACCCCGCGGTTTGCTAAAAACGACAGGTGCGGGTTTTTGTGGACGGGGAGCGAGAGGTCAAGCCCGGGGAGCGAGAGTGTGGGGAGGGAGGGGCAGAATGCGGCGGGAGAGAGGGGAGGGGAAGCGAGAGAACCGAAGAGACCTCAGAGAGGAGGAGGGGCGGATGAAAAAAAAACGGAGAGCGACGCGAGGGAGGAGGGACCGGGGGAACAGGTGAAGGCATGGGCAGGGAACAACGACGGGCAGGTGATGAAAATGTGACGCCTCAGAAAGGACCGTGGCGGAAGCTGGGGAAGAACATAATGGGGATCAAACGCCAGTTTGGAGGTGGTTTTTATGGTTTTATTTAGAAAACGGCGGCGGGATGGGGAAAGGGCAACAAATTGACTTTATATCGGGAAAAATATACTAGAGGGGGGTAACCAATAATATCGCCCGAGGTATTGGAAGAGGTTAAACTTGGTTTTTGATCTCTCGCGAAAATGGACCCTACGTCGAGGGCGTAGTATGCAAGAGGTCTAGCCCTTTTTTTGAGGCTGGGCTCGAGCGTTCCGTTCGATGGAATCATCCTCTCTGTCGAGTAACTTGCGACAGCCCAGCTTGAAATGTCAGCGCGATGTGTTTTCATTTCGCCGTCCCAATTTTCTGAATCATTTATTTCGAAGTGGCTTTCTGGCATCCGTCATGAGGAAATAAAACGCCGTGATGCCATTATAAATAATCTGAAAAACTCGCGACGGTCGAGATTAAAGCGGAAAGAAGAAAAACGACAGATTGCATGTTTGGCAACGAGCGATGAATCCGGTTTCTTGAGACGAATAGATTCCTCTGATTGAAAAGACTTCAACAACTTCATTGGCTTACCGCTTCGATCGCGTGGCGCTTAAGACCAAAAATCAAATCGCGGTAAGGTCAGTTGAGAGTAATAATAATGAATTTCCAATAATTTTTCATGCTTGACATTACGGAAAATGAACGCCTCGCAGATACAGAAGAAAAATATTCCAGAGCATGTAAAACAAAATCAAAATCACACAAACATAAATTTTCTTCCCGCTAATTTCAACAGTTATGGCTGTATTTATCGCGTCCCTTGAATGCATATTGTGATAATATCGAACCTTTCCCACTTAATCAGAAATCACAAGTTAGAATGTCGAGAAATATATTTTTATACGAGGCCGAATGAGGCTGATAACAAATGTGAAGTTTGAGAGAAGGAAACAAATCTTGAACATGACCGGGAATCGAACCCGAGTCTCCCACACTTAATCGGCAAGTGGGAGACCCGGGTTCGATTCATTCAGACAAAATATTAGGGACTAGCTAAATAGGTAAAAATAAATATAGTAAATACACACTAATGTTCCGACAAAATATTCGAGACAAGACAAAATAAATATACATACACACTTCTGCCCTTATTGTTTGTTTTGGTTTTCACATTACAATTGCTACTCTACTAATATCTGTAAAAATTAACAAATAAGTCAGTTAGTACAGGAATATTTGGCTGGGAGATGTACGGTGTGTGTACCTCCTTGCTTTAGAGCCTAATTTAAGCATGCAATATTGCCTTATTTTCCTTCACTTAGGGGTTTGGACAGAATTTTCAGGAAAAAGGATTTTACAATAGCTTACACGAGTCAACGCAGTTTGAAAAATTCTCTGGGCAACACGAAAGACAAAACGGAAATTTTAGACAAGTCAGGAATTTACAAAATTCAATGCTCGCATTGCCCCAAACAGTACATAGGCCAAACTAGGAGAAAGCTGGTCACTCGCTTTAAGGAGCACTTAGCCCACTATAAATACAACCGATTTGAGAAATCCAGTGTCGCTAATCACATTTTTGAAACCGGCCACAACATTCAATTAAAGGACTTACAACTGGTAATCTCATCCAATAGTTCTTTAAATTCCCTAGAAAACCTTCACATTTACAAAAATCGAGATAGATTGATGAACAGTGACACTGACTTCAACAAGACACTTAACAGACTTATTGACCAGAGATAATACACTCGCGCCTCTGTTTTCGTTTTTCTTTTGTTCTTACTCCACCCGTGTTTTTCGTCTTTCTTTTGCCTTTCGTTCTTTCTCCACCCTTGGTCTCTCCACTCCGGCACAATCGACTTTGATCGCTGTCGAAGGAACATCGCCCTTGAAAATGTCCACTTAGTGGGCGAAATGCATCGGGCTAATACCACTTGTTTTTGGCTGGAGTTTTATCTTTCCTTCATGCAATATAAAAACAATAATAAAAATAATATACTAGGTGTACGCAAACGAGGCTTAGCCGCGAAATTAAAATCGTTTTAACAGAAAAATATAGGCAAGCTCTCTGAGGTAAACCCTTGATCTCGTGACATTAAGCAA
Organism: Tanypteryx hageni; assembly: GCA_028673005.1. Taxonomy (NCBI): domain Eukaryota; kingdom Metazoa; phylum Arthropoda; class Insecta; order Odonata; family Petaluridae; genus Tanypteryx; species Tanypteryx hageni. The sequence goes on along the minus strand of CM054116.1, from coordinate 73,885,410 downwards.
AAATATTGGAGTGCAAGCAAAACTCTTATACTAGTGATGCACAAGTTAGAAACGACAAATGCTAGAGGGAAAACTTTATTAATCTATAAGCCAGTCTGCGCTCGGAAACGTCTGATAAAAAATCTCAAATAGAGCAAAACAATAAACGCCAAGACTCATGTGTAATGAATAAAGTCATATGTTTTCAGAGGCAAAAAACAGCATAGATCCAGCGCGCACACACACACGAAGCCAACCTCAACACAGAGGCGGCCGACGTATAGCAATCCTCGACGTGTACCACGTTACCTGGGAGACCGCTAAACACTCCCGACCACTTTAAAGTGTAAAAACCGCAGCCGTTAGGCTTTGGCACCAAAGTAATCCGACAACAAAGACGAAGAGAAAGCAAGAGGAGAGAGAGAGGAAGAATGGAGTTGATGGGAGGAAGGGCGTGGTGGTAGAGAACGAGCATTTATCTCTCTTTTAAAAAAACTCCGAGGCAACCGTTTTCTTTTTTGCCACTTTCTGTATGAAAAGTTTTTTTCTAACGAAAGATGATGTGTAGGAAAGAGAAAGGGAAGAGCAGACCACGCGCGGACTCCCTATATCTCTCTTCGCCATCCACGCACGCACACACCCACGGCCTCTTCCTATCCCTTCGACGATCTCTTCAAAAGATAACGTGGAGTTATTCTGCGGCGCCATGACAACGGAGCCATATAGAGTGGGGGGCGGAGGGAGCAATTGCGCTATTAAAGGAAGCCATCAAAAACCGCCCTCTAAACTCGCCGATGTCTCTCCACCTTCTTCGAGGATCGTAGGGGCCTTTCCCCTCTTTCGACGCTGCCGTCGATGTCCGAGCGAGGAGAAATAAAAAAATGTGGAGGAAGGGGATGTTTATCGGATGGAAAGAGATAAGGATAGGGAGGGCGAAGGAATGATAGATTGAGGGAGGGAGATTGAGAGATCAGATAGGAGGTTAAAGAAGAAAATGAGTGAAAGAGAGGAAGGAGGGGAGGAGGAAGTGTGGTGTGAAAGAGGGAGAGAAGGGGTTTAGATGTGAAGAATAAGAGAGTAAGAGAAAGGGAGAGGAAAAATAGGAGAGAGGAAAAATAGGAGAGGGAAATGGGAGAGGGGAGGAGAGGTATAAGAGAAAACAGCGGGAAGCGAGAGGTAAGAGAAAGAAAAGAAAGAGGAAAGGAGATAGGGTACGTAGAAAGGTGAGAGGGAGAGAGAGGAGAAAGAGGAGAGAGGAGGGAGACGAGAGAGGGGAAGGAAAGAGGGGAAATAGAGAGGGGAAGGAGAGTGAGGGGAAGGAGAGCAAGAGGAAGGAGAGAGGGAAAAAGTAGGAGTGAGAGAGGAGAGGAAAGACATAGTAGAAGAGGGAGGGAGGAGAGAGAGAGAAGGGAGGAGAAGAGGGATTGATTGATTGATTGATTGATTAATTTGGTCTTTATTTGGGGCGAGATTGAGACTAATAAGTCCCATCTTCCACCTAACCCCTCGTCATGAAACATATATAATAATACATAAAACATTAGCAATGTAAATACAGGTAACATGAAAAATACAAGTATTTTAAAAGAAAAGATGCGATTTTGTGGAAAAATATGGACTGCTGAATAATGGAATAGAAAGAATAGAGAGAGAGAGGGAGAAAGGAGGGATAAGAGAGAGGGGAAGGAGGAGAGCGAGAGGATGGAGGAGAGCGAGAGGATGGAGGAGAGCGAGAGGAAGGAGAGCGAGAGGAAGGAGGTAGGAGTGAGGGGGAAGGAGTGAAGGAGAGGAGTGAGGGGGAAGGAGTGAAGGGGAGGAGTGAGGGGGAAGGAGTGAAGGGGAGGAGTGAGGGGGAAGGAGTGAAGGGGAGGAGTGAGGGGGGAGGAGAGAGAGAGGAGAAGGGAAGGAGGTGGAAGAGGAGAGAGAAGGGAACAGAGGAGAAAGTGGAGAGGGAGAGAGAAGAAAGAGAAAGGAAGAAGAGGGGGGAAGAGAGAGGGGAAGGAGAGCGAGAGGAAGGAGAGAGAAGTGAGAAGAAAGGAGGGAGTGAGAGAGGGGAGGAGAGACAGAGGAGAGAGAGAGGGGGGGGAAGAAGAGAGGGAAAAGTAAAGGAAAAGTTGGAAGTTGGAGAAAGAAGAGGAGTAGAGAAGGAACAAGGGAGAGGGTAAAAAAGAATGGAGAGGGAGAAGAGCGAGAGAGAAAAACAGAATAGGAAAGAATAAGGAAAATGACGATACAAAGAGAGGTGTAGTGGTAAGGAAGGAGAGGGATGGAGAATGATAGTGCGATCGCGAAACAACGCACGAGCATTCAAATGTCTTGATTACGACAATGAAGATCTTTCGAGGGCGATCCGAGCGAGGAGAGAGGAGACGCAATAAAAAAAAACTACGAGAGGCTATTCCCTTTCCGTTTTTACTTTTACGGTCATGTTTCCGAAAATTACCGCTGCTATATGGACGGGACGTGTAGAGTTTTAAGCGATACCCGAGCCCACCATATGACGACATGCTTATGCGACCGTGAGGGGAAGGGAAGGGAGGGAGCGGGGAGAGAGAAGAGTTCATTTTTTTTTCATCCGCGCAATTCCTGCGAAGTGCCGGCGTCATTGTAGAAAACAACGATAGGTGGTAAAAAATATGGATTACTTTTTATCCGCTAAATAAAAAATATCAATTTTACGCTCCCCGCTGAAATGAAAATTCGCGTCGCGTTCATTTAAGGTGCTAGATTCACCGCTGAAACTAATGCTAACTCGACTCATAATGAGGGCTCCGTAAAAAGAAAACTAAAATATTACGGCTAGCGGGCAACAGACTATGTTATGGGGCGGAATAAAGAAGTTTCGCGTACATAAATGATAAAACATCGCAGAAATGAGGGGAAAAAGGTCGTTTTACGAGCCAATGACGCAATATGGACGCCCAACAGTTGCTTTTCAAGAATTGATCGGGGACCTTATCTTAGATAGCCAAGGGAAGGCTTCGTTTGACTTTAGACTTCAAGCGGAGGTTAATAATGATATTTTATTAGCTTTCCTAATTTTGAAAAATTTCCAAAAGACCTTTAAGCCAGGTTCATTCTGTACATGTTGGTATATCTCCTAATCCTTTTCAAAGCAAAGATTTAAGTACTGAAAGCTTCGAGGGGGTATATACTACATAATTTGACGACAACTGGGCGAGACACCAGTAACTCGCGACGCATCGTTTGGAAACTACCTCAACTGAAGCATCCATTCGCAATTGCACATCTCTTTTAAACGCGCAATAAAAAAATTTCATTTGCACGATAAACTCGACGCAAGTTTGAAACAGGACGGGGCGATTTTAAAACGGCATCGGAGGATTCACCGTCACATTAGGCTAAACGAAATTCCGACACGTCTAAAATTTAAGACCGACCTAATCACGTCATACCGATAACTCTTCGACCCGCTTTAAAGTGACGAAACGAGACTAACGTTCTCCGTTAACTCTAGTTCGAAGAGCTGTAGCGTAATTTTAATTTCAGCTCCGAGTCCATACAAAACAGTACTTACGCGTTATCGGAAACAAAAGAACGAGCGAACTCCACCCTCTGACGAGGAAGATAAGAGACAAAAACTTGACTTAGTAATAGCTTCGCGTTGGAATATCGCCTGTTTTCTTCTTCTTACTCGCGTAATCGAATCTACGCCCGCCAAAGCCTTTTATGCCTTTCGGCACCGTCCTTTTTGCCTATCGTGCGAGCATCACATGGCACACGCGCTCCCTCCGACGGAAACAAAAAATACTTCGAGCGTCGAGCGGACGCGCCTCCTCCGTGATTAACGCCATCAAGAAACTGCATCGCGCGTTTCGCTTCGCTGCAAAATACGAGCGCGTAAGACCGTAAACTTTTGGGGCATCGACGTGTTGCCTCTTTGAGCGAGGAAGCGCGGTACGAAACAACTGAACCAAGTTAACTACCGACGCACGGGATTACTCCTGGTTTTGTGACGGCATATGCTAGTTTTATTCTTCCAGCGCCGCCTAGCGGATTAAGAACGGAATCCCATCTGCAATTACTTACACGGCTTCTGAATGACACACATACACACACAGACGACTGTTTCGAAATCCGATCTCCGTCTAGATATGGAAAGGGCGAGAGAGGAGAGAGAGGAGGCACAGAAGAGAAAAAGGGAAAAAAGGGACGTCGCGTAAAGTTCGTTAAAAATTGTTTCGTTTTGTTCCGAGTACCACCTTCATTAACGAAGAAGAAAGAGCTCTTGAACGGAATTAAACATAAGGAGAGAGGAGGGATAGATAGGGGGAGAGAGGAAGTGAGAGAAGGAGAGAGAGGGAGGAAAGGAGCGAGGAAGGGAAGGAGAGAGAGGGAGGAATAGAAGAGAAAGAGGAAAGGAGAAAGGGATGGAAAGAAAGGGAGAGAGAGAGAGAGGGAGGGAGAGTGAGAGAGGGAGGGGGAGAGTGAGAGAGGGAGGGAGGGATGGAGAGGGAGGGAAGGAGAAAGGAACGGAAAGAGAAGGAAAAGAGGGGAAGGGAAAGAGAGGAAGGGAGAGGGGAAGGGAAAGAGAGGAAGGGAGAGGGGAAGGGAAAGAGAGGAAGGGAAAGAGAGGAAGGGAGAGGGGAAGGGAAAGAGAGGAAGGGAGAGGGGAAGGGAAAAGGAAGGGAAAGAGGAAGGGAAAGAGGAAGGGAAAGAGGAAGGGAGGGAAAGAGAAAGTGAGGAGAGATGGAGGGAGAGAGAGGGAGTGAGGGGGAGAGAGAGAGAGAGGGAGTGAGGGGGAGAGAGAGAGAGAGAGGGAGTGAGGGAATGGAAGCAGGCAACAGCGGAGAAGAGGTTTTTTCGCATCGTATTAATTTTCACTCCTCGCAAAACCCATTGCTCGCTCGGTAACTACGGTTGTTTTTATTTTTCACTCTTCTTCCATCTCTCTCTCTTTCACCCTCTCTCGAATCCTCGTTCAGCCCTCCGGCAACACCCCAGCCATCCGCGACGTCTCTCCGGCAAATATATATTCGCGCGAATGCGCAAAATCAGGTCAATGAAAGCGTTATCTTATCACGCTCGAGAGCTCCCGAAAAGGCAGATTAAACTCGCGAATCTATACCAATAGGCTATTTGGGTACAGATAGAAGCACAAGCGGCATTGAGGGAGGATGACAGAGGGAAAGATGACGACATTAACGGGATGTAGTCGAGCCAATTCCCATAGAAATGATCGCCGGACGTGTTTTTAGAGAGCGACTGCGATCAACGGCGTGTTCTAATCATAGACCGAAATAACGAATCGGCGAATTTGCTCATTAGAGTCCAATACTAGTATATCTATGCACACTTGCGGAGATAAGGTCAACATTCTCGCCATGTAATGGTATTTTATGTTAATAGAAATAGATAGACGCTAGACGAGTTCTACATTGCTAATTCTACATTTAAAACTAGACTCCGCATTGCAAAATTTTGTTACTTAGATGGCTATGAAAAGCTCTGGAAAACAGGCTATGCATTTCGGCAATAAAGCAGCCGTCATCAGTGGTAATTCAACGACAGATTTTTATAATTTCAGTACGGTGAATCACCGATGATGTCGACTGCTTTGTGATCGAAATGCACATCCGGTTTTCTTAACATTTTCATGGCTAATAGAGAAATATATATTCTCAACTCCGTTTTAGCAGCAAGGAGAACTCGATAATTCTATCTTGCATCAGACTCCAAATTATTAATCCTACAAAACATTCCACCAAAAGACACAAAATATAACCTAAAATTAAAAGAAGAAAAACTGGTATATAGGTCCACTCGTAAAGTGCCAGTGTGGATTAAGCAACGTACTGGCCATTTATCAATGGACGTCACAAAAATTACACTAAGCTCAGCAACAAAAACAGCAAAATAGGGAGTCACCATGAGAATTCTTTCTTTGCGAAAACCTCGATTGATAAATGCTTACCCGAGGAACGCATTTGGTAAAAGAAAACACAAAACCACGGCTTCCATTGAGCTGGATATTTCACGGCTCATTTGACATCACTTCTTCGATGACATATTGAAATCCTAAGCGATCCCCACGATAGCAGATTCATTTAATCTGTGTATTTATAGTTCCCGGGGAAGAAAACACGTTCATCTCGCGTGTTTCGGCGCGAACCCTCCGCCGAAGAAAACAACGACGTCGGGAGGCGAATGGTCAAGTTATAATCCGCTGATTGATGAGTCCGTCGAACAAATTTCCACGCGCCGTCGGATACGAAATCGTCTGGAGTAAACAAGCCAGCTAACTTGTCTCCGTCAAACAAGAGACGTTAAGCGGTTCGCTCGCCAGAATTACGGCTCCTGGTAATTTTGTTACATTTTTTCGCAGTTTTCGATGCCGGCGATGGATAGCAAGGCGGAGGAGAAGAAGTTATGGCATGATGTTTATAGCGCGCCATCGTTACTCAATCGCAGTTTTTAGTGCTTTTCGTCACTGCTAAAAAGCACTATTATCTTCGTGATGTCCGTCCGTACGCCTATATCAGGAAAGAAATGGCTGAACCGATATCTATCAAATTTGGTAAATAGAATTTTCACATAAATATAGGACCAAAATGGCATATTTCGACCAGATCGACTCAGCCACAATTGCAAAATTAAACTTTTTGGTAATAATGAATTTGAAAGGAATTGGCCGAACCGATGTCAACGAAATTTAGTATGAAGAAGGTGTGCAATATTAAAAAAACAAAATCATTATTTTTAATGTAGATATAGAAATCAGGGCTGCCACAATACAAGTAATAAAAATTTTCATTTTACAAGTATTTGTGTTGAAGTGTCGGCATCAATTTTAACCAAATTTAAAATTTGTCATGTACACATGTATACAAAACCATAATAGCATATTTGGACCGGACCAACGAAACAGGGGCGCCCCCCTACAAATTAAATTCTTTCAGTAATTACGGTTTTGGAAGGAATTGCCTGAACGGACTTCAAATAAATTCTGTATATAAGATTTGCACAACATATCATAATGAAATCAAGATGTTTAAAGCGGAGATAAAGAGCAGGGCTACCACAATAAAAAGTAAATTATATTTTTACACGTATTTATAGAAAACTGGCAGGATGAATTTTAATCCAGTATGGTACATATAATCTTCATATAAATAAATAACCAAAACAGCATATTTCAACCGATTCGACTACACAGGGCTACCACAATATCAAGGTTAGAATTTGTCTGTAACTATGAGTTTGGAAGTTTTTAGCTGAACCGATTCCAAAAAGAAATTTCGCTTGTAGGGCGAGTATAGAATGGCAAAATGGAATGAGCTTTTCCAGTGTATATATAAAGCAGGGTTACCACCATATAAGGAAAAGTAATTTTCTAATTTAAAAGCAAATACGGCGACTTTGACGAAAATCGCTTACGTACCACGGGAAACCCGTGCACATCCCTACTTGTGTTATAACTTGGGTGATATGCTTTTTATTTTAAAACAGGCAGCAAAATGTTACTAAAGCCGAAAAGAGGACAGCTACACCATCCGTGATAGGTGATGGCGAGAAAACGGAGATCCGTAAAAAAAACCGCGTCTTTCAATTTCTCGAAAACATCCAAATTTCTCTGTTTCGCACCGTACTCGGCCGATTTCTGCCCGCTAGACTCGAATTTATGCTAGAATTCTTAACTTTCCCGGCACCGCGAAAAGAAAAAAATGTGAAGAGGTAGATAGTACTGGTGCGAGTCATGTCGCGAGGCATCAAATCGATCGATTGGGAAAAATCGAACGTCAACTATCGGAGAACTTACAAGTAAGGTGAATCCAGACTTGACTCTTGTAGCGCGATGCTAAAATATGCGCATATCGACCGCCAACACGGGAAAAATTGAAAATTCACTCTCCGGAGTCCCTCATCTTACGAAAACGAACAGAAAACATGTCATCTTAAACTGTGATTTTCTATGACCTTGAAAAACAGGCGCTTTCACTGTCGGGTCTAATTATGCAACGCAGAACAAGCATTAATCGATTTTGAATACTATAAACGCAACTGCACTCTCCTGGAAGTAATTTACGTAAAAACGGCGGAAAGGATGGTACAACAAATATTGAAGTTAATGGACGAGGCCGAAATTCCGTGGAATTCCATAATCAAACCAAAATTTATGTGGAATTAGCCAAAGTTATTAAATATATTTTTTCGTATTGTTAATTTTGGCTTGACAACAAATATTACTTCCGAAATTGCATCCCTTCATTCCTCAATATACCCACAGCGACAAATAAGCAGTCATATACGACGCCTTATATTATTTTCAGGCACACGTGCTTCGTTTTACTCAATATCTTCAAGAAAAAGTACTGGGTTTTGATATCATTCATGAATCCCATTAACTGTCACCATTATCAATTTTTTGACTAAAACTTTAGTGGAATATCTCCGACATTAAGCGGTCAAAACCTCAAAGTTTCGTTTAAACATGACTTCTCTAGAAGAAATACCGCTTACGTTAATTCTCCTTGAGTCCTTGTTCAAGTACTGGGTCGCGAGGCTCGTGTGAAAAATCTGAGCGCTCATTGCAAAACTAGCTGAAATGTGTCAAAAGCGTTCCTTGTACCGAGATCGATAAAAAATTGCATGGATGCTAAGTTTGTAAGACTTCAGCATATATTACTAGATCTATAATTAACTTTGAAATTATGCTAATACAAGCAGACATCATCATGGCTTTAGAATATGAAAATTCTTCCTGACTTCACTTTACCTACCAGTAAACGAGAAAAGACAGTCGTTTGATAAAAAACATTTCTTCGATCAAAACTATACGAATCAGAAATTAAGATTTCAATGAAAAAATGAAACTGTTATAAAGGGGAAACTAAAAAAGAGGCTCATTAAGACCTCGAATCTCAATGAAGGGTTTATTAAGTGCATTACTAGTGTTTCTCATTTACCTAATTAACTGTAGCATTCTGGTGACAAGTGACAACATTTTACGACCACCAACTAGTTTTTGCAAGTACAATACATATTTGTGGATTTGCATATGGGCAAATTGCGGTGATAGAAAGTCACAGGAATGTAAGGAAATGCGTATTACGTTCCGCTGAGAATTTACGGACTATTTAAAACGTATGGCTTCATCGAGCACATTGTAATTAAGAGGTAAAATCGGGCTGAATTAGGAGTCGCATTAAAACCACGACCGGGAGAGGTATTCTCACATTCTCCGAACGCAAGAGAATAGCATGGAGAAGTAAATTTTGCCAGTGCGGTTCATGGCTTAAGCAACGGGAAGACAAGAGAAACAGTGTTACTGCTCGTTAATTAGACCGCTCTGAGTGCATAGCGCACGAGCTCCATTTGAGAGAGCCCTTTCGCAACTCTCCCAAAATGGAAAACATTTAGAGCAAAGGAACACGAATCGTGAAACGTCGCTTAGTGTCACCACCGCTCGGGGTGGCCCCGGATTGGGATCCATTATGGGAAAGCCGTACAACGGACGTATCCGGCGAAGAGATATTAGATTATACAGTTTCGCACGTCCATGAAGATAAGATTAGCGGAATTAAGTGCGGCGCCGAGCGTTTTAGCGGATCCCCTTTCCCGAATACAATACGCGAGAACGACAGGGAGTTAGGACGGTGATCAAGGCATCTCCCGAAAGGCGATATCGATGCGGCCATTGTGTAGATAGGAGAATATTAAGTGCAGATGAAAAAAAAACTCATCGCCACAACGACATTGAATTTGCTCCACGCATAAAAAAAGATGAAGGATCGATGGAACGAGAGGTGACGGCACGTAATCTCCCGAACTAGACCGAAAATTCTAACATCACAAGCAATTTTTTGAAGAAAAGGTTTTAAAATAACAAAAAAGCTTGAGTTTTCCACCTTCTCTCTCCGGTTGGAAGAACAGAAATTGTGCCTCCGATAAGATCATTAAGTTCACTAGGCCTTGCCACACTTAAAAGTTTGAAAAGTTATAATAAACAGAAACCCCAATCGGAGAAAATATGTGAAAAAGAGAGAAATGTTCAAGGAGAAAAATCACAAATTTTCCATGACTCTCGAAACAAAAACGTGAGAAATTCTACACAAAATAATGAATAACAGACAAACAAAAAAGTGTATTTTTCAGAAAAGATGACACATTTCCTGATTTTATATTGTATTTGAAGATGATTGTCTGCCGTCAAAGAACGAACGGCAATCACCGTCTTATTCACCCCTTAATTGTATATGGCTACAAAAAATGCCGCAATATGAGAAGGGCACCGTCTCTGCCGCAGTATCACTCACATCTCCGACCTTAACCGAGACACACTCCGTACGCAACGCCCAGAGACTGCGTAAATTTCCCCGCAAAAAAACCGACGGCTCGGAGAGGGAAGCGATTCCGGGAGAAGGCGGAGAAGGAAGATTATTATCCGCTTCGACCGAATGAACCACTTCTCCGGCAAACAAACGCGGTAGCAGCAACAATAAAAACGTCGACTTAACGACCCCGCTCCTTTTGTCTCGCAAAAGGGGAGAAAGAGGCACTCGTGAGATAAGCCTTATCGCCTCGAACGAGAGAGGCAGAGGTTTTAATAAGAGAGGCGGAGGACGGCGGCGGAGGGAGGTTTTAATAACAAGCATCTCGCCGGCACAAGTAGCCGCCGCGATCGACTCACCTTCCGCAGAGATAAAGGAACACAAATACGAAGGAGGGAGAGGTTGGCGACGGGCTTACGCAAAGCAACGGAAAGGCGAGGCGACCTCCGCGCGAGGGAGGCCGACGATCGTTGCCGCGAAATCGACGCCATAACGCCTCGGCGACGGGGACCAAGGAAGAGGCGGCGATTACGAGTGAGAATGAAAATGAAAGGGAGATAAGACAGACTATGATTTTTCGGCAAAAAAAAACAAAGAACGAAACGCTTTATCGTTTTCGAAGGAATTTTTCGCGGGAAGAAGAGACGATTCTTCAGTGCTGCCGATCAACTAAAAAGAACGATACAGAGAATTCTGCATATCATTTGCAATTACGCCTGTTTATAGTGATTGGTAATAATGATTCGACCGCTGTTAGCACAAAAAGGCCACAATCAGAAATTCAAGATCTAAGCCCGCACAAAAACAATATCAACAATGTTGGTTGAACGCTCAGATGAACACTTGAATTAAGGTAATTTGAGAACTCCTTCACCATAAAATTAACTTACCCAATGCATTTCATCCACTAAGTGGGCATCTTCAGGGGGTCTGTTGCTCACGGCAGTGACCAAGGTCAACTGCATGCCATACGACACATGAGTTAATCAACCACCTTTACGTACTTCGTTTCCGAAGCAAAAAAAAAAGAATTTCCTACATACAAATATTATATACTGCGGCGACAGATACACAGTAACCGAAGGGCGAGAACAAAATAGGACTATCTTAATTTATATTTACAAAGGAGATTCTCGCATTTTCTGAGCTCAAGACATCGAACCACCAGCTAAAACAATGATATAGTGATTTTCAAACTTTTTTGAAGCCAGGGGAACAGTATATTTATCTTTCTCCGAAGCCCTAATCAAGGCAAATGGCAATCAGTCTGTCTCTTAACGGAAGCTCATCAAGATCTCACGGGACCCGAGAGTTCCGTGGAACATAGCTTAAAAACTAATGTAATAGTCGACAACAATAGCATCCTTATAAAAGAAAACAGAAAAAAATCATTACGATAGAATAAAAATTGACTAGGAAAGAGTGGGGAAAATACTTAATTACTCTCAAGTATTATATAAAGTAACCGCCATTCATCATTCCCTGATTTCATTTAATTTTTAGTTTGAAAACACGCAAAGAATAAACAAGTGAGGACCCACCCTCAGACCGACATCATTTATGTTATTATTAGCCTTCAATAGTTGCCCATCTTCTTTTTTTACAAGAAAAAAGGCATTCCCCAATTCAGAAAGCTATTATCAACACGTGAAATTTTAAATAAAACGGGCCATAGGACTAACATAGATTCCATACAGCAGAGCATCGAAATAAACATCCGTCGGTATTCAGGAGATGACGTTCACACCGGTCGTACATCCCAATCTCCGCGCAATGACCGCCATTCCCGTCTCGCCGTCAAAAGCACTTTTCTACTTACCGTGCGCTTTTCGTTATTACCCTTCCGAGCGCGGTTTAGCCGCGGACCATTTCGCGATGCCGGCCAAGGGTTCCCCATCTAGCGCATTATGCTCCCCATCGCGGACCCCCCTCGACGATCCCTTTATACACCCCTTAGTGTTTTGGCGGAGAGAGAGAGAGTAAATGATTTCGGGTGCCCCCTGAAAGCTCGCCGAGAACGGAGAAAGATGAACTTCTGCATTAGCTCGGCAGGGGATTAGCCTCGCCGTGCAGCGCGGGGAGGGACGTGCGGTTTTCCGCTACGCCCCGCGGCGTATTCCTCGGCCGCATTTTGGCGATGTTTCAATTAGAGGGCGGCGTTTTGGCCGCGGAAAGGGGGAGGAGGCGCGGAATCGCCGATACGTAAAATTTACAAATTCGCTCTTCGGTTAATTGGCAGGTTGAAAAACGATCGGATGGATGATGCAGCGCCTTTACCGAGAGTTAATACGGCGAGTGAAAAACGCTATGAGGAGAAAAAACAAACCCGGAAAAAATCTGCGTTTTCATTGACTCATCCGCAGGGCGCTGCGCGTGCGTTCAAAAAAGTGAACGCGTGGAACCGTCGCACCTTTCGATATTTTAAAAAAAAACGTTCTAAACGCGTTCGCGAAAGTGGCGTCCGTTCCAAGGCGCTACAAACATGGCAGAAACTTCCCCGCACGCTTCCAGTCCATAGACCTCGCCGGTTACATTAATGCATATTTACGCGCGGAAAATATTACCTCGCATTTTGCCTCGTGGTGAATATTCTGGTGCGGCTGGAATGGGGAGAGCTCGGTCGCAGTTGGACATAAAACTCTGTACGATGTCACTGGACGCTACATACTACTTTATATAAATAACGGCTTACCTAGTATTGTGTATGACATCGACCTCTATAAAATGGGCGAATTTTAATCGTAATCCTTGCAGCAAACCCGAGTAAATCGACGTTTTGCGAAAATCGAAAACAACAAACTGGCCTTCATTACCGCGCGGTGGCTCATTTCAACAAGAATTTAATCTACCATATAAAAATGCTTATTCTGTTCCTCTGTATGTAACGCTTCTTTAACGTGTTTTAACAAACTTGCCGACTAGGTAGAATATTGGACATTTGCAGGATTTCTCCAATCACGCGTTAAAGTCAATGATAAAAAAAGCTCCGAAAAAAGACCTGGGTTCGACTCCCGGATATAATTTGTTTTCCTTAAGATAAGACGTAGAAGGCTATTGTTCGACGTGCAGGCATTCTTTTACAAAATGAAATTATAAAAAATTGAAAGTCGATTTTTGGTTCAAGACATTAAATCAGGACGTTTTAATTCGTGTCCCGTCATTTTTTGAATGACACGGGGTTACACAATAGTTTTAGTAACTGTTTCAGCCGCCCAACAGACGACAGATTACAGACAAGACAGGTTTGCAAAAACCACATATTCGGATGCAACGACATCTAGAACATAAACCAAAACATCCAAGGCCAATTTTTTCACGGTGGCGACATATTCTTCATATATATACTTCGTACATGAGAAAGTAAAAAGACGATTAAACTCGGAAAAAAATTAGGACTCGGAATGACAGAGGAGAAAATTATCGGCGTATTGGCTTATTAAAAACTTAGGAGGAGCGGTATTGGCGCTATTCCGGAATACCGATCAAACTAATCGCAAATAACAGGAGCATTGGTCGTTTCGAATCGTCGGCCAATTCCAGGAGCCAACGGAAATCATCCGAGCGAGAGAAAAATCACACGCTCGGGTGATCAAGCGATAGCGTATAATTTTCAACCGTTTAATTCGTCAATAGCAAGAGAATGATGCACATATGCGCGTGGGAAACAAAAGAGGATGCGAAATCCGACGTCAAATCGTTTGCGGTAGGTGGGCGGACGTGGGCAATGTGGTTTTGCGAAAAACTTCTACATAGAGATATGACTAAGGATGCGGCGGAAAAATGGGAAAACCCTCAAAACTATCTCACTCACTCCTCGTCCATCAGATAATGTCACAGGTTACATTAATATGTGGACGATTTGACGGTAATTGGAACAAAAAAATCGACATTTTAAGTGACTGGACGCTATATAAGTTTTCTCGTAAAATGGTTAATGCAATATTGTTTATGACATTAAGCTCCATATTTGGATGAATTTCAATTACAGTAGATGCGGTCATTTTGGAGTTGACACTGTGGAAACCAACAAGAATAAACTACCCTTTATTGTCACGCGATGTGGTCCATTTCAATAATGCGTCTCTTCCGGATGATACCGCATATCAGAGGTAAACAAACTATGAGCGTTTCACACGGTCCGCGAGGCTATGGTGAAAAAGGGATCCGTAAAATTTAACAAATCCAAATTTTTTATTCCAGTTATGATAATATAACACTTAATATTTGAAAAGTTAACCCTAAAAACCTGATTTAGGCTCGATTTTCAATTAGTATATGATACCTCAGAATGTCTAGGTAACTTCTGATTTAAACTCTAATTAATAAGTACGAAATTTCATCAGAATCTGTTAAACGATTTAGCCCATAGAAACAGGACCAGACGACAGACTACAGACAGACGCCAGTTTTTTCGGATGCAATGACACCCAAAACGTGCATATTCGCCAAAATCTTCAAGGCGATTTTTTTCGCGATACCTTCTCTGAACGTCCCGTAAAACACGAAAAAAATAGAAAGAACAGCGGTTCCCGTGGTAGCAACGAATGGATCGCACGGGTCGATTATTTTTTACCTCGGTCGCGTCTTTCTCTCATTCACTCGCTCTCTCGCGTTAGGCATAATCTCGTAACATTAAACAGATGAGAGAGCTACACGCGACAAAAACGCGCAATAACGGAAAGAGCTTTAACCCGACGATATTATCAAGCCGCCCTCGCCGAGAAATTTACTTCCCGCGTGACATTATTTGCCGCGGCGCAATAAATACTGCATGCAATCTCGATCGGTTTAAATTAATTTGAAAATGCGCCAATACACACACACATGCATATATATATATATATAAAGGGCTGCACAAAACTGCATAATTTAAAGCCCTCATTTGTTTTTTTTAATGGCGAATGATACCGCCTCTATACAGTCATTGAGCAAATTGCGATAAAAAATTCATTCCCGTAATAGGATTTGAGCAGATGAGGGAGTGGGACGCCATCGCGATTCGCAAATTATGGGAAAACTGAATAAATTGCGATACAGTAGTGTAAAAGCCACCGAACGTTTCTATATCGACCGAAATGCATTAGGCAGAATAAAGGAGAGAGAGAAAAAAGTAGTTCAGCGGCTCGCGAATTCGAAGGAAAGAAAACCGGAAGAAAACAAGACCGATTTAATAATATCGACCGCCGAATTTTTTTAAATTAACTGCCTCTTCAATTGGGTCAGCTTTTACTCTTAGCAAGTGATGCAAATAACTTGGAATATAGTGGGCATAACCACAATGGGTTGACAAAATAACGTTAAGTAAATAATTCATGGACCGTCCATTTTAATACGATTTGCTTCCCTCAACATCTTGTTGCCACCCTCATCACTACCTTTTCTTTTCCTTTAGTTTATATATATATATATATATATATATATATATATATATATATATATATATATATAAGCTTACGGAAAAGGAAAGGTAAAATGGATATATGGATGTCAACAAGGTGTTGGGATGAGGAAACCCAGTGAACACTCACCAATCAGACGACTTCAGGTTGGCGAGGCCCCGTGGATGAGAGAGAGAGAGTTCTCTCTCTGTAGCTGATGAAGGAATAATTCCGAAAGCTTCGTTTGTGATGTTTCTGTGTTTTAGTGTTCTTTTACGTGTGTCGCTTCGACATCCCCGGGGCCTCGCCAACCTGAAGTCGTCTGATTGGTGAGTGTTCACTGGGGTTCCTCATCCCAACACCTTGTTGACATCCATATATATATATATATATATATATATATATATATATATATATATATATATAAACTAAAGGAAAAGATAAGGTAGTGATGAGGGTGGCAACAAGGTGTTGAGGGAAGCCCAGCGGACACTCACCAAGTTATATATATATATATATATATATATATATATATATATATATATATATATATATCTTATCTTTCTCTTCCACCATGGAACTGACCCGTCTCCGTTATCATCTCCGTAGACACATTACCCTCAACTGCCAGATTGAATTCCTCAATTCCTGCCTTGCACTTGGACTCACTCCCAAATGCCTCACCATCAGAATTCCTCTTTCAGGCCTTCCTCCCCCTATCCGCGCTTCCCTAGCCCTCACGTATCACCTCGCCTCTATCCACATTATCCGTTCCACCATACACCATTATACCACCCTCTCTAACACCTACTTCGCTAATTGTAAATCTCTCGTTCTTTATCTTCGTCATTCTTCGCAATCCATATCCGACCTTCGTGCCGCTTTCCTTCAAGCGGCTAATGATATCACCGCACATCGCAACAGACTTCTCCGTAAACTCTCTCTGCTTTGCGTCCGGCACCTCAAACTTGGTCTTCCCCTTCCGTTCATAACAGCTGGCGAGGTCAACAAACCACCTCCTTCCCCGCCACTCATCGGTCAAACTCCCTGTCTTGCGGTCCTCCTGGGATTCCCAACGCCACCATCACTTCATATCCTGAAAAAGACCCACACTTTCCTAACCCGCAAACCTTTGAAGCGCTCATATTTTTCGCACACTCCTGCCACCACCTCTTCATCTTGCCAACCAGATGAAGTCTTGAACCTTTCCTCCGACGTACTTACCCCTGCCGAGAATGAACTCCTCTCAGGCGGCCTTTCCTTTTGTCCCACCACCAAATTTGATCATTTTCGCCTCCTTGCCGACGTCCAGTCCTTTGCCCGCACACTACGTCTAAAAACTAACCCTCCCAAAGAAGACTCTCTCACCTCTGCCAACCCAAAACTCCCTCCCGGCCTCCCACCTACCTTTTCCATCTTCAAACCTCCTTCCCAATACATTCCACCCACCCTTCCTTCCATACACCCGGTCGAACAATACCTCAATTATATCCTTTCCAGAATCTCCTAACCTAACTTTTCCGATCTTATCGACCATACGGACAATCTTACCAGACGTGAAAGGCATGCCATTTCTACACTCAAACATCTTGACCATATCATCATCCTCCCTGCCGTCAAGGGCACCACCACGGTTGTGATGGATCGCGCCAAATATAACGAGGAAGCCGAGCGCCAACTTTCTGACGAAACCTTTTACCATCACCTTACTTCCAACCCCACAGACCACCACTTCTACCAAATTTCGTCCTATCTTCATTCCTCAGGAAAACAGGAAGGCCTTTCCGATTCCGCCATTGCTCTAATGATCCCCAACAAACCCCGCACACCCACATTCTACCTTCTCCCTAAAATCCATAAACCCAACATCCCCGGCCGCCCCATTGTTGCCAGCTTTAATTCCCCTACAGAACGCATCTCCGCCTTCGTTGACTCCCACCTACAACCTCTCATTCGTCAATTCCCTTCCTTCATCCAAGACACTAACCACTTTCTCAAACGTCTCAAACACCTCCCCTTTCCTCTCCCACCCAATACCATTTTGGCCACTATCGATGTCTGTTCCCTCTACACAAACATCCCCCACGATGACGGACTCTCTGCCCTTAGTAAACTCCTGGACTCAAGACCACCCGACGCAAGACCTTCCTCCCATTTCTTATTAGACTTGGCAGCAATGGTGCTCAAACTGAACAACTTCTTTTTCGATGGTCGTCACTACCTTCAAATTAGAGGCACTGCGATGGGCACCCGAATGGCGCCTTCATACGCCAATTGCTACCTTGGAGAATGGGAAAGACTCTTCCTCAACGTTCCACTCAGACCACTTTTGTGGCTGAGATACATCGACGATGTCTTCCTCATTTGGACGCATGGACCTGACTCTCTCCTTTCCTTTCTCTCGCGTCTCTCCTCCCATCCTTCACTGTCCTTCACCCACCAATCCTCTACCTCCCACATCACATTCCTGGATGTCGATCTTTACCTTCAAGACAGCCAAATCCGCACCTGTGTTCACATCAAACCCACCAACAGCCTCCAATACCTCCACTTTGATAGCTGCCATCCCCTTCATACCAAAACCTCTATCCCCTATGCCCTTGCTCGTCGAGGATGGAGGCTTTGTTCCGATAGAGCATCCCTTCTAGAGTATTACTCTGTCCTCGAGGATGCTCTTCTCAAACGTGGTTACCCTCCAGTCTTGGTCCGCGAACAGATCCATAGGGCGATGACGCCTACCCACAATGGATCTCATCCTCACACACCCACTATTCCTGCATCTACCCCTCCACTCACTCTTACGACACTTTTCCTTCCTGGTATCCACGAAGCTCTCAAAACAATCCTTCATGCTGCCCACCCAATTCTTACCTCTTCCTCCCATCAGTCCCTCTTTATCAACCTTTTTGCCAATCCTCCGCTCCTCTCCTTCCGCCGGCCCCCAAATTTGGGAAATATCTTGTGGAGGAAGGAACTTCCCACTTATACCACGCTTCTTGCAATAGGCTCCCACCCCTGCGGAAAACCTCGCTGCCTCACTTGCCCTATCCACCTACCTTCATCTTCTTTCTCGAGTCCCTCCACCAACATCACCTACCCCATCACCTCCAGAAGCAACTGCACCACCCGTAACGTCATTTACCTCCTTACCTGCACCCTTTGTCCCGCGTTTTACGTAGGCCTCACCAGCAATCCGTTAAACATCCGAATGAACGGTCACCGAAATAGCGTTTCTCTCAGACGCCCCCTCCCAGTTGCATTACACGCTAATACCCACAATGTCCCCTTCAATAGTTGCTACAATGTTAGGATTATTCGCGCTTTACCCTATGACACTCCTGCCCCCCTTCTCCGACACTGGGAACTAGCACGTATCCATCTTCTCGACTCTTTCTCTCCGCCTGACCTCAACCTCCGCTAACCCTATTAGCCCCCTTACAATGTCTCCTTGTTACATTGTAGTTATTCGCACTTTCCCTTACCACACTCCCTCCTTATTGGCTATCCACCCCTCCTACTCCCCACCTCCTCCAATCATCAACCTTCCCACATCACCCTGTCATTCCCCGCCCAGTGTGTCACTTTACTTGACTCTTTCGCTGAAGATAAGCTTGCGTGTGTTTTTGTGTTCGTGTGTTTTACGTGTCTCTTCGACGCCCCCAGCAGCCTGCCAGCTTGGTCTTCAACTTGGTAAGTGTCCGCTGGGCTTCCCTCAACACCTTTTTGCCACCCTCATCACTACCTTTTCTTTTCCTTTAGTTAATATATATATATATATATATATATATATATATATATATATATATATATATATATATATATATATACACACTAGTGGTTGGTGCTTGCATTCTGCAAGCATATCATCTCAACATAAAAAAACATTCATTTTTCATATTCCATCATTACAAATATTTTTTTAATTCTAAATATTTCACCTCCGGAGCGATTTTCGTTTTTCCCTTATGTAAAAATAATAGATTTAAACAATCCCAAAACTTTGCAATTTTAAGAATTTTATATTTTCTCCAATATGGGGTACTAATGCTACACATTTCTGCCAAATTTTAAAGTTGTAGTACTTCTAGAAGTGAAATAATAT
This sequence comes from Tanypteryx hageni, assembly GCA_028673005.1. Taxonomy (NCBI): domain Eukaryota; kingdom Metazoa; phylum Arthropoda; class Insecta; order Odonata; family Petaluridae; genus Tanypteryx; species Tanypteryx hageni. Next base: position 73,865,659 of record CM054116.1, on the reverse strand, counting down.
TTTTCCAATTGTTTAAATTTTAAACATTTTTAACGGCCGCCGCAATATGTTTATGGAGAGATTCAAATGTTTATTTGTGCAAATTTACTACTCTGTAAATAATTTGAAAATTTCAGCTTCCTTGCACATCCTGTAATGTCTAAACAGTTATCTATTTGTTTAAACTTTAAGAACTTTTAACAGCCAAACAAATAAAAATATCAAAATTTGTATAATCCCTATTTCGTTTTTTTTTACGAATTCTACTTATAAAAAAATTTCAACTCCGTAGCACATGCGGAAAGACATAAACCTTGAAAATTTGTTTAAACAATTGCGAATTTTTAGCGTACACATTGTTGCACTTTTTCAAGATTTTCGTTTTTTCTAGTCGGTTTTGCACAAAATCGTACCTAAGAAAAAAATTTCGAAACTCCAGCACATCTGAAAGTGCCTAAACATTAGTATCCTCCTATATGCATGTTATATCCTCTTCCTCCTCTGTAAGAAACGTCTATATATATTGATACTACAATGAATCACCGCAATACGATAAGTGATTGTCAGAGTGAATCATTCATATTTCTAGGAGGTCGTTACAAATGGTTTTAGTTCCGAAATAATGCCGCACTTTAATTTTTTCTGGGAAAAAAGCAGTCCGAAAATCGCCAAAAGAATAATTTTGAGAAATTTTCAAACCTCTTGCGATAACAGGCCAAAAGGTCGATTTCTGCCACTTAAACAAGACCCGTTAAATAAATTTTTCACAGATGTATTTTCTACGATATAAAAACGGAGCTTACCACTGAATTTCGTAACATTTTTGCTTTCGAGTTTGTGATAATAATAACATGAGATACTGGGATTATTTAGCGACTAAAGAACATATTTTCAGAGACTACATTCCGGTGGACAACAAATACAATTTACATAAACAAAGCATGAACGTAAGCAGTAACTTAAGCATAGCACGGCAGGGTCCCTACCTACTTTTAAGGTGAGACCGATGTTGTCCGTATTCCGTTACAAAACATTTGAACGTATCGCTTGAACCACGCTATTTTACTAACGAGAAACGGATCGTTTCTACAATGCGAGGATAAGACTTTATCGCACAAAAATTGCCGCATTTGCCCGATTATTGGGCGATCTCGAATATAAGGCGATCCCCTAATTCAGAAACCACACGGAAGAAAAAAACAATTTTGGGGTATTGCTACTTAATTTTTATTTCAAAATACGTGCTCGGATACACTTAATTTCCACTATAATTATGAGATAAGAACATCGAGTAATTACGATAAAACGTACATTTACTGGCTTCCGCCTATCTTCATTAAATTATTAATTTTATTTCGTAAAACGTTTATTACGGCACGAAGACATAAGCGCTGGTTGTAATGCAGAAAAAATTTAACAGCTGCGTGCGCCATTAGCGTAATATTTTCTGCTAAGGGTAGAATAGACTATAGAAGACTAGAGCAGAGGTACTCAACCCGCGGTTCGCGGGCCAAATGCGGCCCCCGAGAGCACTCTATGCGGCCCGCGAAGCTATGATGAAAAGGTGATCGATAAAATTTGATATAGACAATTTCACATTTTGTCAGTATAATTATCGTCTCAAAATCTTTTCTGGTGAAGCTTTTAACACTAGTAACTTATTTCGACTTGATTTTCGCTAATATGAGACCACAGAATCCCTTGGTAACTTCTAATGTAAACACACATCCGGCTCTCCTGACTTTCAATGAGGCCGTCCGAAGCATTCACAACTACGAATGCGGCCCGCCATGCATAAAGGTTGGGCTCCACTTATTGAATTTTAGTGGGGGTGAGAAGGAGAAGGAACGGAAGATATCCTTGATCGCGATTATAAGGCAAGTATGAATTTTTCGGCTCACGTTTTAGAAAAAACATCGCCTTATAACCGGGCAAGTACGGTAATACGAAGGCCCCCTTCTACCAAGGAATCTTCTCGTAAAGCTGTCGTTATCTCGTAATCCAAAAATTACAATCCGATAGAAAAGCACGCCTACCGCCATCGACTAGCTAGAAAATTATACCGGATCCTTCTTTCTCCGCAAAAAACCTTTTACTGCACTCGCACACACGTCGCACGATTAACCTCGCCCGAAAAACTGGACTCTACTCATCCTCCCAAACACCATACATATATATATATATATATATATATATATATATATATATATATATATATATATATATATATATATATATATATATAGGTCGGCTCGCGTTATTTCTTCCCTATGGGGTCGTGGAATAAACGAAACCCATCCCAAACGACGCTCTTCCACCGCGTAATTACCCGTTCCTAAACATAGTTGGATCGTTTCCTGCTTCGGGTACCGCCCACACGCCCTCTACTTCTCTCCCCCTAGTCACCTCCTCCATCCGCGAGCCGTAATTCCTCCTCCTCCCCACCCGCCATGAGTCGGTGGAGCTCTCGCGGACGAGCGGGTGCGGCCATGGGTTGGCTAACTGCGCTAGGAAACAAAAGGACCGATGAAATCCCATACCCCCCCCTTCCTTCCCCTCCCCACAATTGTCCCTCCAGGCCGCCAACACCATCCACTACCGTTGTCAAGCGGACTGGAATGACTTCCATCCCCAAAGCGCACACCCAACAATTGCGGCCGCACTGGTTTGACGAAAAGTCCGTATGTCATTTTCAGAAGTTTGGGATCCGTAAAGGTGGGGCGAGGGTGTTGGCTGCAGTGGAGATGCGAACGTAGAGAGAGGAGGGGAAGGAAAACGGAAGGCAGTAAGGAGGGAAAGAGAAGTGGCGATGGGGCAAAAAGAGCACGATATTTCGGCTAATCCCAACCCGTACGGCATTATTGGACGCGGGTAAACCGGGGAAAAGAATAGGGGAAAACGACGCGAGACCGGAAAGAGAGATAGAGGGCCGAATAAAGCAAAAAAAAGGACGCGACGGAATGTGTAGAGGAGAGACGCGAGAGGGAGATGGGTGCACGTACATGGGGGAGTACTGCAGGGTTCACACATAGGACTGAATGTATTTTGCCGACCAGCCGACCGTTATTTCAGCGGGTACACCAACACATACATACACGCCCGCGAGTGCAATGTTCGGTAGACTTGTCGCTGACAAATTATTGATGTTTACCTAGCGTCGCCGGTGGGAGGGTGGCCGGGGCGAGGCGGCGAAAAACGGTGGTAGAGACGAAGAAACGGATTCGTTCGAACGGTATGGAAATGGTGCGTGCCGCGCCCGCAAGGAAAAAAAAAAGAAAAACGCGATAGCGAGTCATAACTAAATAATTATGGAGTAAAGGGGAGGCTAAGTTGAAAGGGGAGTAAACGGTCATGCGCCCATTAAAGCAGAAGTACCGGTAACAAAATCGCGAAATGAAGGACAAACTGCGCAGGAGTATCAAAACGCAAAAAGAGTAAAACGAACCGGGTGGACCAATTAATGATTTAGATAACTTCCGCAATTAAACGAATGGTATTGTTACCGTGCGGCCGTGCAAAACCGTTGACGCGTTTAAATGGATTAGATGCGCATTTTCCTCAAGGAAAAAAATACAGGCGGACCTTTAAAAAATATTTATTTTCTTCCTTTTTATTTCTGGACGATTTCCAAATGAAATCCGGTCGAATACGGAAAAGAAAAAAAATCCGAATGATTTAAAACGCGATGTTAAATTCCGCCCAAATCAGGCTCCATCATTTTCAAGTCCGTTATCTCATAGCAGCACGCCTTGTTTTGTTCCGTTCGTAATTTTCAGGTGATATATCGAGTGGGTTTATAGACGGCCAAATTTTCGAAAGCCATATCCACGGAGATAATTATTATTTCATAAATTATCTTCAGTGAAAGTGGGGTGAAGCGGCATGGCTAGTGCAAACACACGCGTATAAATATAAGTAAATTAAATAAATAAATTATATATATATAGAAAAATAATTTTAAAATATAAAAACAGGAATCCCTCGACGATTTGTGCCATGATACGCCCCCTTGTCGAAACACGGTGTACAAATTTTGTGTGGTCCCAAAACGGGTTCGGAGAATCAGAACTCATTCTCTCCGTAGAACTCGCTTGCACAGACTTCTAATTTCTCTCCGAGGATAATCAGTCTAATTGCCACCAAATCCAAAAAATCGATAGCGTTGGATAAAAAAAAGGCAAGATAACGTCCAGTCTCGGACATGACCGGAATCAAAGATTCATTGTTTCTTAATGAATGCCTCCTCCGTGGTTCGGGAATAAGAAGCGCGGCGAGCAAAACGCAGTGAATGCAGTAAATTGGAATTGGTCCACTCCGAGGAATTGAACATGCAATGGGCGAATGGGACGGAATTCGCAGGAATCTGCGGGCTCGCGGACGTCCCACATTTGTTGTGATATTCGGAGACTTTTAGCGCCTGATTACCGAAGCAAAAATTTGCGACGGTTACCAAACAGTTCTACAATATGCGCCTTCATTTTTTTTTATCCAGTCATTCCGCGCCTGAGCGAATTTAGTCTATCAAAGATAATCAAATGACTCGTACGTTACTTATCCGGGTAGTGGATCCACAAGCTCTTCCGAACAACAACGCCCGGTATTTATTATATACAAGTAATGAAAATGATCGATCGCCTTCATTTTCGTTATTGGAAATGGCCATAACCGTGGGTAAGATTCATATGTACGCGACAATCCATTTCATATAATTCTTCGCCCAATAGCTATTCATTCCTCAACCATTCACAGGCGATTTAAGGTGTCTATCAAGGAACTCCGCGACATCGCCATCACGTTTCACGAGATATTTATTCCATTCATTTATTTTATTAAGAGTTTCCATAACTTGAGTTAAGAGAAAAACTTGCGCCGATTCAGTTAAGTTCGAGATTGGCTGTATTGCGTGGAAATCCTTTTCCATAACACAGAGAGAGAGAGACAGTAAAACTGAATCGCAAATGGAATTATATAAACAGCAGATTTGAACTTGGCAGCTTTCAGAGTTGCCTCAATGTCTGGCTCGCCCATCATTCATTGATCAGTGACATACAAAACCTCTCAGAGGCGAAGCACTACAAAAATTACTTTAATGTTTCATCTTTTCCAAGCAGCTGATAAAACATCAACTCCTGAAACGACTCGACCACCGGTGAAAGCGTGTTTTGAATGTTTTTAATACGAGAGCGACTGATTGATTGATTCGACCCTTTATTAGGCGAGGTTAGGCCCAGTTGGGCCTCTCTTCCAGAGAGAGAAAAAGGGAAGGAAGGAGAGGGAAATGATTTTCATAGCAACCAATGTAAACAACATTCGTTGCGTTATATGCGAGAAGGAATAAATTTGAATGAAGAACGGTAATCATTCGCATATAAAAATCACTTAGGATCATCATAGGAGTTCGAGACTTAAAACAACGAACGCCTAAAAGAACGAAAGTCTGTTTTCTTGCCCTCGATTTCTTAATATGAATCAAACTGATCAACAGATCAGTTTCTAACGCGAGAATTTGACGGATTCTTATTGATTTGCATTTTTGCCGGTTTCATGTAATTGGGTACCATTGATTTGGATAATAGCTCCGCGTCGCATCTATTCACGAAATTTCATAAAAAAACTATCCCTTTGAATTTTAACGGGAATCTCCCTAGTTCACATATAATTCACTTGGTCAGAGTAGCTAATTTGGTCGACTGAGGGATGAGGGAAGGAAGAAGAATAGGAGGGGAAGGTAATCCACTTCAGCTCATAGTTTCAGATTCGTGCAACCATTACTTTTGGACCTTTTTTACTAACGACATTCACGGGCGCGAGAAGAAGCCATTTTGACATTGTATTAGCGTTCCATTAAAAGTGAATTAATAGCGAGAAACGCAACCTGATCCTTAATCTCAAACTCCTACTAACTCAGTTACTAAATAGCATTTACTGAAAAAATATTTAGTATTCATCAGAAATTCTATTGGTACAACATGCATTAAAAAAATCAAAACTAATTTTGATAGTTTAACATTTGGAGCTGAAATTCGGAGGAATATCTAAAAAAATAAACAGCTATGAAGTCAATTCTGGAAAAGCTTGACTCGGCACAAAATTCAGACGAACAATTCCCGAGAATCATTAAAAATTTTCCCGAGAATAGAGAACAAGAAATATCGAGTAAATTCCCGGGAACGGGAATTTACGGTTCCAAAATTCGACGCGTGACGCACTTACGGAAGGGCAGTCACCGGGAAGGTAAAAAGTTTGGCTCTCATTCGGACCGGGCAACGAACGACATCTCTCGGAGTGTCTCCAAATCAATCCCACACTCCAACCCGTCCCCTGGGAAGGGCGACCGTAGCCCTTGCGTCGCGCACTCATCTGGACCCATACTCCTCCGACTCTAACACACGCTCTCCAGCTACCTCCGCCACCTCTGTCGCCACGCCATCTCACATCCCGTTCCCACCCCCACCGTCCCACCGATTCTTCCCCTACCCCGCTCGCGTACGTAACAATGCCCCTCGTAAAGTGGGGAGGCATTACCCCCCCCCCTGTACGGTCGCATTCGGCCAAACAAGCTCCGTTACAAGGCATGGAGGGTGCGAGGGAGCGAGAAAGAGAGAGACGGATGAGAAGGGAGGAGAGAGGGCGGTAGAGGAAGACGGAGAGAAAGGAGGAAGAGAGGGAGGTTGGTTTGTGGGCGTCGGGGATGTGCGCCCGACGGCTACTCCCGGTTCAGCGTTCCGAAGCAATGCGTTCGAACCGACAATCGAATGCCGGATCTCTAACTCGGACGCTGCCCTGCCCTCTGCCCCCCTCCTAACATCTCACCTGGTTCCGCTCTCCCAAAAATAAAATATAACCCTCCGGACACATTTTCCGCGCGATCTCTCCGTTTTTTGTTATTATCGAAGGGCGCACGGGCGGATTGTGATATTTAGAAAAAAATCTGATGTGGTAACCACATGACTTTCTCCATATCTGTAATATTTCTAAAAATTATAATAATTATTTTAAAAAACTGCGAAAAAATTTTACTTTACAAAGAACCGAAATAAACTCAAAACATAGCCTTCTGATATTGGATATAGCCACAAAGCTCCAACAATTAAGAAAAGAAAAAGGAGCGTTACTAAGAAGCAACTAAACGTCACTTGTTAACAAAAGTCGCCGGTATATATAAGATATCTCTTAAACAATATGGGGAAATGTTTCAAGCAATGATTGTAGAAAATTAAATTCCCTACAACTTTTATTCCAATACATTTTTACATTCATCAAATATTAAAGCAAATATTTCAAAAGAACGGATGTGACAAGAGTAAACACCCACTTCCGGTTTACCGATATTTACCAAAAACTAATCAGTTCTTGTGACTTTTATAAAAATGTTAAATATAATATTTCACGTCGACCTGATTAATAGTTTTTGAGTTAGAGCACCCACAAAAATCTATCACACACACACAACAGACATCATCGAGAAAATGGTCAAAACGCGTTCAGAGGACCTCAAAACGTGTATTTCCGTTGAAATCTCGAAGTCGATTTTTTTCATGAATACAATACTTTCCCCTATACTACGTATATGGAGAAAGTCAAAATCGTCCGAATGAACGCCGTGATATAAAAAAATTACGATACCCACATCCAATTGCCACACCCCCTGCGATACGCAACGGAAAAAAAAACTTTCACGCTCTTTTTGTATAATTGCGGGACATCGCAATCCCCGCGAATGTTTACGTCAAATTTCTTAATATTCGGAAGTATAAATTGTCCGATGAAAAAAAAATGTGGGAGAGACATCAAAACTCCCTTCGGATCCGAATAAAATAAAAGTCTACCCGCCGGGGGATGAGAGAAAGGTGGAGAAGGGCAGGGACGATTTTCGACCCCCCCCCTCACATTTGTAGGATACCGGAAAACCCGCAGGACCTCTTTTTTCCCGTTTCATTTTTTTCAGCCGGATTACTGTCCGATATTTTTTACACGAGTGAGGCACTATGATCGGTTTATTATTTTTTCCGCTCCGCAGCGAGAGGAATCAACGGAAATGGGTGATTGAGCACTAGCATTATGAAGAATATAATTTTTTTTAACCTCGATGGCGGCGGAAATTTTTCGAGGATTGTTCTTTTTTCTCTCGCTTTAATCGAGCATAGAGGGGATTTGGCGGTCGGAAAAAAAACACGATCGATGGGCGAATTATCGGAGTACGAAAAACCGACGAGAGGATAAAAAAATATAGGGCGAGAAAGCTCTCGCGATAATAAAATACTTCTAACCCTGATTTAACTCTATTCCACTTTTGGCATAACCTGTAGAACGCGTTCCATTATTTTTAACCGAGAATAACAACGTAAAAATTATTCTGGCAAAAAAAAATACTTTTTATCGATGCCATTAGGGATATCCATATTGATTTTCCGGTGCTGGAAAATTGCAATAAAGTTTGAAGTTTTGAAATTATATAAAATCAATAATAAAATTGGGTCGTCGCGAACCGGAAACCTATTATTACAAAACTCAATAATTGTCACAGCGGCTTTATTAATTTACTATCATTTGCGCATTAATGAGGAGACTGATGGGCCAAATAATAGGAAGAAAAGAATTTATTATACGAGTTTTCGATGCTTGCATACTGCAAGCACTTAAAAAAGCACTTCAGCCACTGGTGCATGTCTCGACTTTGTATCTTAATTGTAAATAATTTAAAAAAGGAATTTTATATAGCCCTGCACAGTTTTCAATGCTTTTCTTATGGGTGTTTAAATTGGAGTCAAAAACGCCCCTTAAAAATAACATTTTCTGGAATTTCGGATTTTTTCCTGAGGTTGTACCCAATGACTTATATTCATGCCAAACCTCAGCTCTGTAGCACTTCTAGAAGTACCTTAGGTTTTATATGATATATTCTATTATATATATATATATATATATATATATATATATATAAATCCTATATATGTAAGAAGCAGCTATTTATAATGATGTATGCATATAAATGTATTCTAATTTAACTATTTCGTGAAACCGGAGTATGGCATCGATTTTTTGACCGAGATTTACAATTCTTCAACGAACAGGTTAGCATGATGCAGTGGTCTCCAAGTTCTTCAGCAACAGTGAGTAGCTACATTAGGAAATGAAGTGACAGCTTTTAAAGCAGTGGTTTCCAACCTGGGTGCCGCGGCACACTGGGACGAGGCAGCTGGTTTTTAGGGGTGCCGAGATAAAATTAGTTTGTAAATAAATCAACGATTTGGATGTGTTTACATGTAACTAGGGCATAAATTTTATCTCTAATAAACTGATTATGGTGTGATACCAACAAATGGATACGTCCAAAGGCTTGAACACTCGTTTGTGAAAATATAAAAACATTAGTTTGAAGGCTGGGGTGTCGCGAAATTCTGGTTATTTTTTGAAGGGTGCCGCGCCTACATAAAGGTTGGGAACCACTGTCTTAAAGTGAAATACATTACTGCATTACTTTATATTTAAGATGACACTAGATACATCAAATCACCAGAGTGTTCCTTGCATTCTTGAATACACTCAGAACATACGACAGGGATCAAATAAATTAAATCAAGTCGCACGGGGACGAAATATATAATTCCGATATAGATGGAGGATCGCACTCGGGGATTTCAAGACAGGTATATGGTGGGTCGCATGTCGTAACGATGAGCCTAAACATTTTGCTGAACATTAAAAGCACATGATATATTTTAATCAAAATCGAATTATCATGCGATTCGAAATGTCAAAAAATGTTATACAATTTTGCATTTCTTTGTTACTCCATGATTTTCTAATCCACACTTTATTTTCCATCTGCTTGAATTATAATAAAACGTAATAAGAAGGCCGTTCTTTTGGGAGCCTCGCGCTTCAAACCCCTGAATTAAATACTCATCAGATTATTTTTTTTGGAAAATAGGGCGAAGGGTAGACGAAATCATCCCGCGAACTACGACATTTTAAGGGAGAATCCATCCGCTTGATAAGACCAAAAGAAAAAAGAAGCATCCTACCAACAGAAGGGTAAAAATGAGGAACGGCCAGATCTGATCCTAAATACGACATCGAAGAAGCAAAACAGGAATCGCACTGGAGCCTTCCAAGCGATTGGCTAAGCCTAGGGCTGGACTATAAATCAGATGCGCGCCCAGTTACAGATAAATCGGGAAAGGGAATGCAGCACACAAGCGCAGGGCGCTTCCATTCGCATAGGGCGTAATTTCCGAGCGTCTTACGCAGCAACGGACGAGCACACATCGCGCACCGCGCCCAATGACTGATGGAAAGAGACCAGAGGCCCAGGATTGCTCATTTTGCTCGCCCTATGCTCTTCCCCCCACCTCCCTCGCGGGGTACCACCAGCATCACTCTCCCGACAAGTTTCCCTCCGAAGAAGACCCTGAGGGATTTGATGGTGCGGTCCATGGAAAAGCCCGGGACCGAGGCAAGGCCATTCGACTGGAGAAGGGACCCAACTACGACTGGATTAGTTCTAACGGATGGGGCACAGGGATTAAGCAGCGCTCTCTCCCTCCCTCCCCCTTTTAAAGGGGAAGGCTCGAGTTAAAGGGGGCGCGGCGAGACCGTTTGCCGTATTGCGGGATGGAAGGAAAGAGAAACTGAAGGGAAAAAACGAGGGGAGATGAAAAAATTAGTGGGTGGAGGAGTATGGTGTGAATGGGGTTTCGAGAAGATTACGAAGGGTTTAAAGCCGTGGAGAAGACCGCGGGGGTGGGAATAATGAGTTTGGGGCGGGAGAGGGGATAAAGTTGATACGAGATACAAGAAAGGCACAAACCCCGGGAATAAGAATCCGTGAATTTAAGTCGGACGGGAGACGACGGAGGAAAAGTATGAAGAAGGAATTGCAACGTCGGAGCGAGGGCGTGTCTTCGCAATAAGGCACACTTCATCATATCCTTGAATCAGTTTTCTTGTACTATAAACATTTAAACCTTTTTAATTTCTAAGAAACTAATTTAACCCACAATAAATAAAGATAGCCCTTTAAATATATAATTCAGAATTTCTTAAGTGGCAGTATTAACCCTAGAACTACCAAGTGATTTTCACTAACGTGGACTGCGTACCAAGATTGGAAAAACAAATTGCACCAAACACGAAAAACAAGTATTTATTATTAAACATGTAATGCCATACGAAGTCAGGTTTTCAACCAAAAATAATCAAAACGGTTACCAAATTAAACTTAAATAACCATTCACGATGAAAACTTCCGGACCTTATAGATAGATTAGGTTAAAATGGTGATGATTTTCTAAAATGATCGCTTTCAAAATATCCAGCTAAAAATATAGGAGGAACGTAATAAAATTCTCAACTTTCATAATGTAGAAACAAGTAAGATATCCTTGCTAAGGTAAGAGGTGGAAGCACGTTTTCTTAGAAATTTTAAAGGTTCTCTTTGGAGATGGGCCAACCAGCATAGGGTTGGAATGTAGACCGTCGCTAGACATTATCCGTAAAAAACTTCACTCCTCTAGCTTAGCCACAATATCATCTCAAAATTGTGAATTTTCCGATTCTGAAACATTGCGCGCACGATTTCTGCAGATGAACTACGCGATAAAAGGAAAACGGGCACGAATGATGTCATACGTTTTTAAAAGAGTCACGCCCAAACAAACCTAATTTTATTCAATTAACTGCTTTGAATGGAATGGATCCGAAATTGACCCAACAGCGCAAAATGAATTGAATATGTAACAAAAGGCCGGGAAATGAAATTAAAGCATAACAAAGAGTAATGCGGCAACTGAGTGGAAAACAAAATTGAATTAACATTAAAATATGTCCGAACCTTATCATGAAAATAAGATAGCGTAATCGCTCTAAGCGATAATGCAGTTTGCTAAAAAGTTTAGCGCACCAAAATAATGCACCGGAAATTTCAATTATGCAACAAATGATAACAAGTCTACGTAACTTTGGGCTTTGAGTCTTGTAAGGGATAATAAAAAAAGCTCCATGTGGCGAGCTTACTTATAAACCCCGAAAAATCGAGTCTTAACTAACTAATTGCTACGGACGATTAGTTTCAAGTGAATTTCATTTTTTTGCACTGGTCGATTACAATGTTCCGCATTCATCCTGCGCCAAAAATGAAAAAAACGTAGCGCTGATTGAAGCAAGAAGCATTAACTACATTACTTATGGGCACGGATAGATTAAACAAGCTGAATTCATAAGGAACATAAACAGTCTTCTTTAAACTAACCATTTAGTCCTCGTTATTAGTCGTGTATGCGTTCCTGAGGGTCAAGACGAACAACGAGGCCGAATAACCCACTGACATACATGTAATACATGGAAGATATGTTCCTATTTGGAAAAGGCTTCTCTTGTTAACAATTTGGCATAACCTATTATTTTTAAGAAAATGCCTCACAATATACGTAAATATACTCCCAACACCACATTCAATACCGAATGTTCTTTTTATTTTCTCTACTTTTTAGCGTTTTATTATATTAAATGTTATCTGCATATATATGTATGTACAAACGACATACGATGTTAGGTGGTAGAGAGGCTCAACAGGGCTAAAATTTGCCAATAAAGGGTCCAATCAACATGGATATTTTCTCGGGAGAAAGTAACAACTTAATCTTGAATTTCTGTAGTTAAGGACACAAGGTTGTTGGGGTTACCAGAAACATTGTGGAGGGGTAACAGTATTTTTAGGGAGGTCATGACCGTCTCAATATTAATTAACAGCTGGGTAAAAATCACAAATAAACCACTCTTGAAAAATGTGCCGAGTAACCCATGCTTTACGTTTTGAGCTCCATATTACTGGCGGGTTTGCCCTTCAAAGAATTTTTCCAGATGTCAAATCAGCAAGTGTTTAAATTTTAAATTCCCCGTTGAGTTTCCTCCAAGCAAGACAGTAATGCGATACTAAGCGTGCTTGTTCTATGGTGAAAGGGTTTATCTTTTATGAGTAAACATTAAAAAATAGCACAGATGATTTTCATGCCAATATTAACGAAATGACGAACGACGGAGCGACGAATAGCGGGAGTTTGCTGTACTTCAGACCAAAAATTTAATTTCAACAAAATTAAAACAATATGAGGTGTGTTCCCAAGAAAAAATTTAATGACTCCATCCTTGGTAGACGTGTGGTTAGCATGTTAGCCTCTCAATCCCGCTGAGGGCATGAATGTCTATAGTTACCTAAAGTTGTCTAAATACGTACTGTTTAAGAGTAAATAAAAATAAATAAAAATGCTCCCTCTTGTACCTCCGTAATTCCCAGGTTCGAATCCGGCAGAGGTCGGATTTTTCAACCTGGGATCGTCCTGTCCCTTATTTGTGTGTTTTGAGGACACCGCGCAAGTGAGCTCTCCGTCCTTCGGAAAGGATGTTAAGCATTTGGCTCCCTTGGTGCTCTTCATAAAGAGTAGGCTAATGCCGAAACCAGTTTTCCCTGCTCCCTTTTGAGTGGCTGGTGTGTAAGGAGTTATGGCTATAATAATCCAAGAGGTATTAGCCAGAAACACACAAAAACAAACATACGTAATGCCGAATATAGGAAATCGTTTGGAGATTTGTATTGCGTATCGACTCCTCTTTAATGTAACGTACATTTAATTTGTTAATTAATAAATGCAGATTAAATAAAACTCCAGGCGTTATGGATGCACAATAAGCATAACCAGAGGCGTAGCTGGGAGATATGGCGCCTATGGCAAAATTTTAAGGAAACAATATATTTAAGTAGAATGTGACTTTTTCTACGTTTTAATACAGAATAATAGTTTTTATCAACAAGAACTTTAACATTTGAGTATTAAATTAATGCTCATTCATGGTAAAATAAACTGCCGGCATTTTTTGGGAGATCGATTGGCGCCTTTTACAGGCGGCGCCTATGGCGAATGCCACCTTCGCCATATCCTAATTACGGCACTGAGCATCACAACTTCAACTACGGGCAATTAGTTCCTGATGTAGTCAAGGCGCGTCCGTAAATAACATCCAAAATATACATACAAAATTTATTTAGTGAATAATAAAAAACCCACGCCGATTGAGCCAATCAAAATCAATCACCTCCTTTGAAATGTCACGCATCCGTCCACACCAATAACGAAGAATAACGACCCATCGTGCACCGAAATAACAAATAAATCTCCTGAAATGAGAGCACCTTCTAAAAATGGCAGGAAGTTTTTTTTTTCAAAAAAATTACATAACCGAAACCATCGAAACCGTGGAAAGAGACACACACACACACACACTCAAAGAAACAATCACTCCTGAACGGCAAACGCCGCAAAAAACCTTCCCCGCGCAAAAAAAAGGAAGACGACATAATACTCTTTCGAGAAAAACCAAAAAAATTAACTCGGGAGCCGTGTAGATAAGAGGATGGGAACGGAACGGAACGGGAGAGCGGGCGTGGCTTGGGAGTGGGAGGGGGAAGTATAACATCTAGGGATAAATCGAGGGCATAAAAGAGGGGAAGGCGGAATAAAGCCACGCACACATACACGCGCAAGAGACGTGTGCTACAGAAAGAAAAAAGGAAATGTTAAAAAAACGGAAGATCGCGTGGGAGGGTTGTGACGCAAAATCCGCGAGAGAGAATGAATAAAATGTGAGGGAGAGAGAGAAACGGAAAGCGAGAGGGAGTAGGAGAGAAAAAACAGCAAGGACGCATTGAGGAGATATATAGAAAGGTTTAGAGACAGAAATTGAGGGAGAGAGAGAGATGGAGAGAGATGAGAGAGAGGTAGAAAGATGAAGTGAAATCGGGAGTGATGGAGGGAGAGAGATAGAAAGAGGGAGAGAGTAATAGAGGGAGAGAGTAATAGAGGGAGAGAGTAATAGAGAGGGAGAGTAATAGATGGAGAGAGTGATAGAGAGACGGAGAGAGAAGGAAACAGGAGAGTGATAGAGGGAGAGAGATGAATAGAGAGATGCAAAGAGAGGGAGACAGATGGAGAGTGATAAAGGAAAGGAGCGACAGAGGGAGAGAGAGAATGAAGAAAAAGTGATAGTGGAGGATAGAGAGAGAGGAAAAGAACGTGATAGAGAGAAAAGGACGGAGAAAGAGAGAGGGAAAGAGATGGCGATAGAGAAACGGAAAGAAGATAGAGGGGGAGAGAGATAGCGGAAGAGAAAAGAGGGAGAGAGGAGGAAGGAGAGAATTGACGAGGTGTAGACGGGAATATTTATTGAAGAAAAAGTTGATTGCGCTGGTGGAACAATGGTTTAGGGGAGGTAGAGAAAATACGAGGAAGGCGCAACAATGGAAGGAGAGCGGAGAGTTGTATACGGGGAGGGAGGGGGGGGCGGATGAGGGAGAGGAAAGAAGGCGGAGAAAATAGGAGGATACGTGAGGAGAATGGGTCGGGTTGGGAGGATCAAGGCGTGAAAGAAGCGAGAGGATGGCAGGGGGGGTGAGAAGGGAGGGAGCGGGAGTAAAGCAGGGAAGGGTTTATAAAGCTAGGGACGGGGAAGAAGAGGGAGATGGTTGCGGGTGCAGGAATAGTTGGCAACGCTCATTCCAGGGAACAAAGGTCGACCTAGACGGGGAGCTTCATCAGGGGGAAAGAGGGAACCGGGGATTTGAGGAGTGAGATAAAGGAGGAGGGAGAGGAGGATGCGTTCCTGGGTGAAGGGGGGAGAGACCAGGGAGAGGAGGAGGGAGGGGGAGGATAGACGCCGCGGTTTGAAGACGATGGGAAGGATGCCGGAATTGTTTTTACCGCGGAAATAAATGCGAGCGCGATGGAAATTTTGAGTGCCGGGACACGGAATTTCTTTTACGCACAAAGGATCCGAAAAAGTTAATTAGAATATTTGGAGTGGAACGTATGGTTATCGGCTCAGTTTAAAATTTCAAAAAACATGTATTACAAAAATAGAGATTACGTTAAATAAATGCAGATGATGATGTAGACAGATTCCTCATCCGAGAAGAAAGTCGGACATGATAAAAGAAAAAGACAGAAATTTCTGTCTTAAATAGTCTACGCTCAAATCCAATACGACGGTAAATAAAAGCGATCGTTGTCGCACCCCGTCGAATCATCAATTATGCTTAATTACTCTTTCAAAATGGTGGCAACAAAAATTCTGCGAATTAAAAGTCATCGTACTTGGTCTCTAAAACGGAAGCTATCGTAGCCATAAAAAAAATTTGCAGAGAAGGGACCTTAATTATTATTCAAAACTATAAAACGGCAAAATCTTGGAGTACTTCATGCGCAGAAAATAATACACAAACCATTAACGTTAGGAGCACTTAAGTAAAGAGAGTAAATGAACCAAGTTACGAGAACATTCCATACTTATGTAAATCCATTCGCTCTTAATACTTCGGATGTTATGCCGGAAAAAATCTATATTTTTTAAACACGCGTTCAGACTATTAATTTCCGTAAGAGTCATTCCAGTGAACAAATTCCATCTCATAAACTTGACACACAGCACGCCGTTAGGTTGTTATTTTTTTAAATACAGCAAACGATTGAAGTGACGCATACACAAAATTCTGAATTTTACTAGCCCAATACATATACGATATCTTATACCTGACGGTTATGAGACTATAGCGAATGGTATTAACTTTGAATTTATGGACAAGCAAAATTAAATTTAGTCCGCGAGCTCCATTTCCCCATCCAACGCCACAGTCGTACCCACCTCATTAGCGTAAAATACACAGAAAGATATGCACCAAAATTTAAAACATGATACCGTCAATTTTAAAATAAACCAGAAGCAACTTCAAGCTACAAAGAAGGTTCAGCAGTAATTCATCGGTCTCTGACATTAAAACCAGTTTTCCAAGCTTTTTTTTAATTAGAAGGAATGAGTAAATTCTTGTGAGTGGGTGGCTATAACAGATGCGTGGGAGACGAGGGGCACTTTGAAAGGTGACTTTTTTGGCGGTGCAGTCTACAGGGGAACAAGGAGTGACCTATTTCTAACGTGGTGAGCTTACAAAAAGGACTACGGAATTAAAACCAAATTGCCATCATACGTAATGCATTGATTTTTTAAAATTGATACGGCTTTCTAGAAGGTTAAAGTGAGAATAGCTTCCACTACGTCAAAAATTATAGGTTCCCTGGATTCGAAAAGAAATAACAAAGTGTAATTTAAATAGGTTGAACATAAAATGCTCCATTCGAAACGCATTGTCCGATACTTAAATAAAAGTCAAATATAGCGACCATGTAAAATGTAGCTGCCCATTTGACTTAAATATCGAGTATAAAATATTAAAATTTATTGAGCGAACTTGATAGTATTTTTAAAACTCCGAAGGCAATTTTGTCATTTACTGTTCCGGAAATTCAGAAGAAAATAACCATTACCACAAGCTGCATACAGTAAATCAATTATAATTAACGCGTCCAACATTACCCGTTCAAATGGCTCGCAAACAAAGCCGTACGTTTGAGAAAATTACCTGTGACCTTAAAAAGGGAGGATTTATCGAGCGGATCAGAGGATTTCTAATTTGAGAGAGTCACCGCACGAATTAAAAGTATCCATGCTTATTGTTAGTCGTGCAGCAATGCAATGCACATTTTGAACCACATTCGCGACGAATAGCCAGTTTTATATGCATTAACCGAAAAAACAATGACCATCCACCGCAGATTACAACAGTATTTTTTTAACGATTTTTCTTAAAATAGCGGGCATATTTAGCCTCAGATAATACAGTAGCGGGCGACTTTTCTGGCGGTATCTGTCACAGGCGCTAAAAATACCTTAACTGTGCCAAATCTCGGTCAAAATTAGAACATCCAATCACGAGACTATTTCCGGGCGGGGAGAAAACCGTCCGGGACCGAAAACACTTGACACCTCGCGCACCGCGATCACGGTCGAAACTGGCGCCATCCTTTAAACCGACTCTGGTTCCTAGACATCCTCGTCGTCTACCACCCAACAAACAACCCTCGAAGAAAAAAAAACCCCCTTCTCTCCTTTTCCGCCGATCTCCGAGCACATCGACAGCCATTTGTCAATCCTCGCCAGCCTCTATTGCTCAGAACCGCGCCACTTTAAAACTTTCCGAAATCGAACCCTCTCACCTTCTCCCAGACCCAAATCGACGCATCCGCCCACTCCCGAAAACCGCGCCTTATATATTACCTTCCTCCCCTTACTTCTCCCGAAATCCCTCATCGCATACAGTAAGCATATTCTCTCTCTTTCTCCTTTTCGTCTCGTCCCCCTCTAACCCTCTACCTCATCATCTAAGGACTTGCCTCGATCAAACATCGCCTCCCCCCTCTCCTCGCCGACTCCCCTTAGCCCACTCTCTTTCCGCCCCCACACGACTGCCTACACGCACCCTCTCTCCTCCTCCCCAGACTGTCTCCTTCCCGAAAACCTTACATAGAGAGGAAGGCAACCGTTCATGAGCTAAACTTAGATATAGCTCTCCCTCTCGTTTGCTCTCTTTTTCTTTCACTCCTTCACTCTCTCTTTTCCTTTTCTATCGTTCTCTCTCTCTCTCTCTCTCCGGATTAATGAGGACGTTCGAGGGAAGTTTTCGGGAGCTACCGCTCCGCTAGCGGGAGGAGCATAAACAAAATCCTCTCCCGAGGATCTCGGGCACGGAGTGGGCTCCTTAAGAAGGAAGTATCGAAATTAAAAATAGCGAAAAACCCGATATGAGGGGTGGAGAGTCGATGTTTCTTTATAAAAAAGGGAGAAAAACGAAAAAGATAAATAACGTCGTCGAGGGAGGAAGAGATTTTCGGGGCAACTTCTCCGGCGGAGGGGAATTATTTAGAAGGGATTCGCGCGGAATGAAAAAATGGAGGTTTATTCAGCGGGACTGGCTCGCGAGCGCGTTTTGTGCCGAGGGTGCGGGTTTCCCGAAAAGTTATGCGAGGTACCTTGCGGTTACGAAGTCCTAGAGGGACGTTACTTCGAAATGAGTCGGAAAAAAACGACTCCGTTGCTTAATAACGTACCGTTCATCTTCGTTTGAAAAGCGGGAGGCGGCCCGTGAAGACTCTCGCGCGCTTAAGTGAAACACTTCGCGATAACCTAACGTGCACGCCCTGGTTCGGCCCTACCGCATAGGCAAGCTAGGCAATTGCTTATGGCGACCAATGGTTAGGGGTTACTCTTTTACATTGCAATATATAGTTTTTATTTTCTTTATTATTTGATGATGCACAAAAAACGTAATTTAATTTATTGTTCCAGTCAGAATCTAAATATGTATAATACTAGCTGTGGATTTTACGGGTTCTTTTCGAAGGCCACCATTTAGACGTCTTGCCCAAGTACCTTATCCGCAGACAGGTCCCTGATTATAGGTTGCACTGAGCTCCCCGCATCGTCATATCCTCCGCAGCCTTTTTCATTTCCTGATTACGCTCTCTCCTCTTCTAGACGTCCAATATCTGAATAATTTTCCTTCGCAAACCGCCTGATATGTTAAACATTTCCCTTCCCCTTCCTGTTTTTTTAATCGACCACAGCTTTAGTTCTCGAGAAATTCCCGATCAATTTTCCCTTCCTCTTTTTCATCAGATCCACGTCATCCTCTCCTCTCCCCTCCTATTCTTTATAAGCTCTCATATTTTATCTTTATCCTTACATTTGCAGCGTACTCCTCCACGGAAACATTCCGAAGCTTTCAGAGCGATTTTACATCATTCCTCTTAGGGAGTCCGTTACCCTTGGTTATCGCACGTGAATTCGCAGAAACGATACACTACGACCGTGATATGAAAAACTTTATCAAAATATGTTTTTGAAATCTTCAAAAGGGCCCACATTAATGTCCCGACTGGAAAGACGCCGACACGTTCCTAAACTGCCAAAAAAAAGTTATAAACATACGGCTCGAAAAACAATCCGACATTAATTTAGACGGAGTATTTCGCGATACTTTTTTTCTCCTCGCTGTTTCTCCCGAAGACTATTTATTTCTCGTCTCGACCTGTATGACGCGTGTCAACGCAGCTCTGGAACCCTGTTATGGAGAATCTTTTTAACCACTTCCCCGACATTTTTTCCCTCTCTTTTCTCCACCTCGACGCAAACACATCCTTCCACATTCCCTTCTTTGAATATATTATGCACCTGCCAACTTTAAAAAGAAAAAGAGGAAGAGAAAAGCTGTAAAAAAAACGCCTCGCAACGGTTTAGAAAATGGAGGATGGGGATTTTGAGGCGGGGGAGAAGAAGAAAAAAATTGAGAAAGTGAAAGGAGTGTCGGGTGGGAAGGAATTGCGGAGAAGGGGAGATGGCGTTGGATAAGGACCTTTTTTCATTACGGCGTTTGAATATTAACAGCCTGTTGTTAGGAGAGGGAAAAATATTATTTTTTCGCTTTTTTCCTCTTGTGGAGTTTGATGATTGCAGGAGCAAGGTAAAAAAACTCCCGAAACTTTAGAAGCACAGGCCGCGAATTAGCCGCCGCTGTAGACTAGAAAACTGTTCGAGAAAGTTGAGGATAGAATGGTTATGTAGCGAACAAACGATCGAGTGACTCCTCGTGCCTGGATATGACTAGATCCACTGTCTTTACCCGCGATATTCTAAAAAAATACCCGCAGATTAAAACCGCGCTCCGTGGAATTTCAAAGAACGGCAGCGGTAAGATAGAGAAAACATTGATGTAATAGACGAGGGAAACAGCCTTACAATTGCGTAAACTGCTCCTAAAACGAATCTGAGAATGAATAATTGGTGAACTGCCAATGAAAAATGCCGTTTTGCCAACAGTTTTATAGCTGAAGGAGTTGCTTACGTCCTCTACTCTGATATATACTTTTGAAGGACTTCTAGCTGGAAAAACTTGAACTACTTCTCCGAGATTTATAAAATATACATATATATATATATATAATATATAACGATAAGACTTTCATGTCAGAGAAAACATAATCAATTCTTTAATATCTGCGAAAACGGAAAAAATATTAAATATCATTTTGCTTTAAAACTTTAAATGAATTAGTCTTACTTTGTAAAATTTTGTGTTTTACATTGCTTCTGTTTACTATAACTATAGTGGTCAAGAAGAAAGGGAATAGAGCTAACGAATCGGGAAGAATGGGATTAGCACTAGAACAACGCTGTTTAAGTGCTTAACTTCGGCGTAGACCACACTGAAAATACAAATCACTCGATTTTTAATTGAATAAAATAAGATTTGTTCGTACATAAATGAACTTCAATATGGTATTAATACTAAAATATAAATAGGCAAAATAAGTCACAGGATGCAATAGAAAAATTACATGAAAACATAACGCAATTTTCTCGCCTACCTCCGAAGACACATACACCCACGCAAATTTTTCACACGACCGCACTAGACAACAGGCGAGGGACGAAACATTGAACTACGATACGCGCAATAAAACAATTTCTAACAGATAATTCTCAACTGCCAATTTTAAAAAGTAGCTCGAATACTACATTACCACTACCCAATTTGGTCTCCGGCTATTTTTTCGAACTTAAAATCTCTCGATTCCATACAAAAACATTTCCCCTGCCTTATTCCACCACCGCACGCAAGATATGAGTCATAAGTTCATCACGGTTCCCTTTCCTATTACATACCAACGACCGATCTCACTTATCTTTGCTCTCTGATCGACAGTTAACATCGCTCTTATACAATTTTCTCTTCGAGTTCCATCTTGGACATCACCTTCAAAATATTACCCATCCATCAAGATATCGCCCTTGTCTTCCCAACATTTTCTTTACTATGCACCTCTTTATATTTAAGCTTAAAGGGAAGAAGAGACTTTCTCCTCTCAATCTCGCCCTTGTAAAGATGATTTCTCATCAATCAATCTTATTTTAACCTTCGCTCTGGTCTTGACACCCTCCTACTTACCTTCTACCGCATAAAAAATAACAGACACATTACTTTTTAACAACTTTTATATTTATTATTCATCTTAATATTTTAATTTTCTCCAAACACTATTAAAAAAGATTTTTTATGCACATTTCTGTGGCTACGTCTAAACATAAATCGACCTGAATGCGAGATAATAAATAAACCTAGGGTTTCGGAAGTACGCTCTTCGCGCATGAATCCCAGGTCGCGGTAGGCACTCGTATATGTACTTATAAAAATATATTCGGTATTCAACCAATATTTCATACGCAGCGTGTTTGGGTGTAACTCGGATAGGACGAGATTTAGCAAGAGGCTACTTTATTCACGACGTTGACCCCAAAATTTGCGTTGGACGCAGCTAAAAGATTTTTTATTATAGTACTGGTTCAATGCAAACACGATAAATAAACTACGTTATTAAGCTAAAACCATAAGTAACATACTGTATGTACTATTTTTAACCTCAATGAATGCACCACTATTACGAAATCACTTGATGAATAATAGCGAGTAATAAAAATTGCATAACAGCAAAATAGCATATATTATCTTTTTAAAGAAAATACTTGATGTTTCGTCAAAAATAATTCTGGGAATGATTTTTGCGATAGATTTTATATATAAGAATATTTTTTACTCTCAGCAATCTCAAAATGCTCAATTTGGCAACATTGCCTCTCCCACCTCAAGTCTTTACTATAAGTAAACACACAGCCAAGACAAGGGCTAGGCGAGCGAGGCACTCACCTATGGCGCAGCACACTTAAGGGCACGACAAATTACCAATTGAGCTTTCAAGTGTAACGTTTTATATTATAAAATATATTTTATACATTTTATTTTACCTCTACATTGTAACTAACAAATCACAAAATGACTAGCTTTGAGAGATAAAATTGTGTCCTGTATAGTCTCATTAGGAGGAGGCGTAATTTTCAAACCTTGCCTAGGGGGCAAAAATGTCTCGTCCCGTCTGATTGCGACTACAGATAGCGTAACAGTGTTGGACCCTATTTAACTCATTCAATCTCTCACACAGACAAGCTAACAAATGACATTTTTAAAAACCGCTAAGGTTTTGGCGCAACTAAAAAAGATAATAAAATTTTTAAACCCACTCCGCCCGAAAGATCCGCTCGTTTATGCAACGGGAATTCCCGACGAGGAAAATCACGAGGTTTTGAATCTACGCGAGACTGTGGGCGCTGATATCTTTCGCTCGATTGACGGACGAAATCAACCGATTAGCATCACGCCGGATTAATAGCGCATCACTTGCGGCGAGTTGGCAAGCCTGGACCAAAAAAAGTGAACTACGGCAGCCGCGAATATGGCCGGCTTTATTTAGCCCGGAATTATTTTTTTGCCCACTAGATTTTTGTTATCGGACGCGACGAAAAGACCGCTAGGAGAAGAGGGGAGAGGGTGAGAGACGCGGGATCCGCAACTATAGGCTAAAATCATTCCAATGAAAAACTAAATGATTTTTTTATCACGCCTTTCGCGCTTGATGCGTGATCCATAAGCTCCGATGCGAAGGCGTCCACGTTTGAGCTAATTGGAACACTAGAAGATGGACTGCCAAACATCTCAATATTTCATGGATATTTATTTTTCAAAATAAAGTTAAACAACTTTTTATTTATTGATCTTTTACCTTGACTACGCGGCATTCCGGGACCATTTTCGTAAATGAAAATGAGAAGCGAGCGAATAAATAGTTATGCCGACAGATACACATCAATCTTTGATAAACGAAACGCCCTTCGTAAAATGAGTGCCGGTTGCGAAAACAAAAGAGGGAACGGGAACCGCCATCGCTATCTCCCCTCTTGGGCCCACCAACAGCGAGACAACTTTATGACGCACTGCAGAAAAGAAAAATGCACCCATACAGCTCGCGGAGGAAGCAATAGGCAACTTAAAACAGCCATACAGAGAACTGGAAGATTAAATTTTAGACTCGTGGGATTTATCCTCGGCTATTCCATTACTTGGTTTGAGATTAACTTCTACGTTGCGTCTAGTAATTGCTACGCTCAACCAGAAACGAGTTAGCACAGGAAATGTTTGAGTACTAACTTTGGATTTCACTCATCTTGATTCTATGGACGGTAGTTGGCAGCGGCTATGACTCCCGCGACTATTTAAAGGAGACGTTAACGTCTGAAATTAAAACTACTTAAAAGGTTCTCTTAAAAGAAATTAAAATGTAAACACGCCAGTCATTTCGTTTATCTACGCAATAATATTTTTTGTTTCCTCTTCTTAAATTAAAAGCAAATTACTTCGACTTTATCTTCAATTTCCAATAAACCCATGCAGTTCAGGCGATTTTTTTCATTGGAAATTGCTGTAATGGGGTGTTTTTCTTTGCAACAGAAACTAAGAAACTTACCTTCCCATAAAATACGATGCTTACAAAATTAGATCGAAAAGCCAAAATTTAACTCTATAATAGCGACTTTTGGATTTTAGAGTAATTAATACTTAGAAATATTTTCGCATAAAGTAACTGACAATAATCTCAATGGACTCTATACTTGGACAGAGAGTTTAAAATCTCTCTTTCCTGCTAACAAGGATAGGACACGGTAGCGGGATCAGGGATTTTTATGAAACTTAATAGGTGTAAATATTGGAATTTCACGTCAACTTGTATAAATGTCTTAATGCACGCGTAATTGGTGAAGTAATTGTTGGCGGTGAGCGTATAATGGGTGCGTCCGAAACGTGAGGGCGCGAGTTCTATTCTCTCTTGGTAGCCTTTTCCTTCATTCCTCCTCCTTTTACAAGCCCCTTTTCGTATTTCGCATTAAAATTTAACTGGGCAGTGACATTCATATATTTTTTTTCAATGTTGTTAGGTCGTGGTCGGGATTTTTTTCTCAAGTAATTCAACGTACAGTTGTTTCAACGAAGTTTAAATTATTAAATCGCATATTCTTCATTGGTCTCGGCAAACGCTACATCCTATATCCATATTGATGCTTATGACATGGAAAGGATCCCTAAAATTATTTTTGCGAAGACTTCCTCCGAATACTTAAAATAGACCCATTAGGCGGAGGTATATCAGCCAAAAGAACGTTGAAAGCATAAAGGAAAATGAACTGGTGAGAACTCCGTTAAAAGTACAATAATATAAATTATTAAAAATATTTCTTTCATGAATCCCTCAGAAATTCGGTTAATTGATTAAAAACATCAATAATCTACAACCACCAATCATCATCAGGAGCACCGATGGGGAGACTTGATCAATTACGCGTGCATTAAGAAATTTATACAAGTTGACGTGAAATTGCAATATTTAATCGCGATTTTAGGAAAACTATCGGCCGTATACGCCCAAAAGGGGGCTTCACAGTAGTGATCCTGGAATCCAGAGCTATATACCTACCAAGTTTCACAAAAATCCGTGATCCCACTACCGTGTCCTCTCCTTGTAAGGCATTAATGTAAAAATAGGACTCCGGATATAATCTCCTGGTCTAAAAATAACACGGTAGCGTACTGAATAAAACGGACGGATTCAACAAGGCCACTAACTTGTATATACAGTGGCATCTAATTACGAGGAGCTGAAACGAAAGTCTCGGTATATAAATGGTTTCTATTTAGGAAAAAAGTCTCGAGAAACTAAGTATTCAAAATTAGCACAAATTAATTTATTATGGGACAAAATTGGTCAAATCAACAACTACTAATTGCCATTCGAATTACTAAGAATCGTCAGTAAAATTCTTCAAACAGGAGAAAAAATTTCGCATCATTTATAATACCAAATTGTTTTTATCAATTTTATGCTATACAGGGTGTTCCTAAATTATATCGACAAAATGATGAGCTGTAGGGCGGCATGCCCTATGTGCAAAACACCCGGTCCCTGTGTCCGGAACAGTTTCCAGTTCGAGCTACGAGGTGAGAAATCTCGTACCTAAGCGCCGGGTGTTAAGGCACTCTTTGTGCTTTGCACGCCACCTGTGCTGCGTTGCCTCGGTGCACGGTGAAATATTTTGCTCACTCTGTTTATTTATTATTGCTTGCAGGCACGAGTGTACGGATTGCGGATGGTACATTCGGTGGCACGTGTGTTTGCCGAGTTAAAAGAAAAAGAAATTGTTACTTCGGGACGTAACAGCATGTTTTATTAATTCACAATTATCGTACTGAGTACGGGACAAGATTCATTAATGGAGGTGCTCGAACTGTCCACCCCCAACCTGCAAACACAACTTGCATCTTCTGAACAATGACTGCCTCGTTCGTTCGAAAATTCCCACCGTGTTGCGGATTGAATCACAAGCAGCCTGGATGCGAGGGAAAAGGACCGTCTTTTGACCGACTGCATTTTCATACACGAGGCTCTTGATGTGACCCCAAACAAAAAATTCAGAAGATTGAGATACGAGGGGCGAGATGCCAAATGGACGGGTTGCCTTAACACCGGGCGCTTAGGTACGAGATTTCTCAACTCGTAGCTCGAACGGGAAGTTGCTCCGGACACATGGCATGCTGCCCTATAACTATTATCATTCTATCGGTGTAATTTAGGAACACCCAGTATGTGCTTTAAACCATAAGGATGATAAAAGGGCGAGTTTATGTTGTCGCTGTAGTTGTGTTGTGATTAGACACCAAAGTTATATAGTCAATGATATATTACTCGATTAAGATATGATGTAGACAATGATTCCCAAGCTTATTAACCAAGCGTCCTCTAATAAGTAATGAGTTAGTATCTCGCACCTCACAGCTTGAGAAGCACTGCTGTAGGGGAAGTAGTCACAAAAGGTTGAAGATTGAAGCGCTTCCAACCGATTAGCCTAGTTATTAATACAATTTAAATCCACGTAAAAATATTCCAATATTGGCACCAACGTAAAAATATTCCAATATTGGCACCAACGTAATTAACGCCCGTCGTGATCACGAACTACGACCATATATACGCTTACTTAGTACATAAAATTTGAGAGAAGTTTATCGTTCACATATACAAAAAATTAACAGCTGAACATTCCGAGGCAATCCGAAGGAACGTTATTAAGAAGATTACGAAGAAAGGATCACGCGGAAATTTCAGACTACCGCACAAAATTGTCCTAATTTCTTAACGCCCAGAATTCTACACTTGAAGAGAATCGATTCCCAGATTCGAATAACACACGTAAGCGATTGAAACGGGAATATGCGCATGAACACTTCTTACGCGAAAAGCGCATAAATTTTAACTGGCACAAAGTTAACCTGAAAAATGAGGTTTTACTAAGTTTGACAGAATAATTTGCGGAAAGGCGATGAAACGTGGACCGTGAGACATAAGGAAAGGGCCTGCGAGCGATAGAGCATGGAATTAACGAGACAACTGAAATGGAACACGGAGATTAGATGACAGCAACGAAGGCATTAAGATGTTGGTTAACGAGCATATTAGAAATTAGGCGATAATTTTTCGAGACAGCTCGGATTCTGAAGATAGAAAGCGAGAGAGAGGAGGGCAAGGTGAAAGAGAGAGCAAAGAAAAATTAAGCTAGCAGAAATGGATGGAGAAACGACAGCAGGAGTTGATCCCAGGAGTACTAGCAGGAAGTACGTAATGCGAGGGGCAAGAGGAAACGAGAAAGGGTGGGAAAAGACGTTAAGGAACTGCTTGGGGGATAGGAACTGAATGAGAAGCTGGGAGGGAAATGAGGAGAGTGTGAAGGGAGGAGAGAGAGAGAGAGAGAGAGGGTGGTCGGGGGCTGTATTAGTTCGAGAGTGAAACGCACTCTCCCTCCTCCTTCAGCCGTCAGATGGCAGATGCCGCGCATAGATGGGAGGAAAGAGGGGAGAAAGGCGGTGTTGGAGTACTGGAGAGGAGAGAGGAAGGAGGGAGGAGAGAGGAGGGAGGGAGAGAGGAGGGAGGGAGAGAGGAGGGAGGGAGAGAGGAGGGAGGGAGAGAGGAGAGAGGGAGAGAGGAGAGAGGGAGAGAGGAGAGAGGGAGAGGAGGGAGGGACGGTGGAGGGAGGGAGGGAAGGGAGGGAGGGAGAGGGAAAAGGGAAGGAGAGGTTAAAGGAGCACTGAGGCGAGGCGAGGCAGGTGTGATCCCGCTCATCAATTTGGCACCCGGCTTGGGCGGAGATGCGTGTAACGAGAGGGAAAGGGAAGGGGGAGTGGAAAGGGGAGACGGCCAGAGAGGCATACGGAGAGGAATGGGACCGGAAAAGGGAATGGTTGGCGGGGGATGGATGAGAGAGGGCGACAGAGAGAGAGAGAGAGAGAGAGAGAGTCAAACAAAGAGTGCGAAACTGCGCGAGACCATTCGAGGTATTAGAAGAGATTGAAGCAATTTTTCATTTTTTCTAAACAAAACGCGCGGCGAAATTCTTTTTTTGAGGTGTAAAGGAAATCATCCATGTGACGCTGTTGCTGGAATTGAGGCTCCATCTGCAAACACGATTATGGTCGATACGCACAGAAACATTCTCGTCGATGTCAGCGAGTGTAAATATCGACTAATTGGTCACAAAATACAAAATGAGAGAAAAACTTATTTTGGAAGTGGATGTTATTAAAATCTAAATTATTTACACATTTTTAAAGGTCAATTCGTTCCTTAATAATAATTACGATACACTGTTACTATTTCTTTTTTATTCCTTTCCTGATAACTGAAATTAGCGCTTTTTTCTAAAATAAAAGGCGCTTATGTATTCGGTTTGTCTGTCCGTCCGTCCGTGTGTAGGGACAATATCTCTGTAATCCAGCAACTTGGAGAAGCCAAATTTTCAGGATAGATTGGACTATATGGGAATCATACATGGTATAAATTTGGTGGATCAAGGATCAGCCGATGGGGAGTAATCGGAAAAAATCGCTAAAAAGTACATGCTGCTACAAATGTAGGCATTGCATTGCATGTTATTCTTTACACCGCTAGAGAGATAGCAGTTGGTGAAAAAAACCTTCTTATGTAATTTTCTCTGCAATTCTTCCCTCACTTACTTAAGTTCAAAGATAATTGCTAGTTATAAGTACTCAACCAATAGATAAAAAATACGATACTCTCATAATTGTTTACATCAATCAAGTATTAAAGCAAGTATTTGAAAGAAACAAATAAGTGACAAGAGTAAACACCCACTTCCAGCTGAGTGAATTTAATTAAAAACTAATCAGCTCTTGTCCCTCCAATAAAAATGTCAAATATAAAATTTTGCGTTGACCTGATTAATAGTTTTTGAGTTAGAGCTCCCACAAATTTGCTAACTCACACAGACATAATTGAGAAAATGGTCAAAACTGTGTATTTCCGTTGAGATGTCGAAATCAAATTTTTCAACTAAAACAATACTTTCCCATACTATATATGTAGAGAAAGTAAAAAGCAGTAAGGTGTGCTCAACATGGATTCTCATGTATTCTTATGGTAAAACCTATGAATTTAGCATGAATTCACTGCACAGTTTTTCCAGGAACACAAAGAGAAAGGGATGAGTATACTTACTTTTTGAAAAATGTAGCTTACTAGCTGAAATTACCTGGCGTTGCTCGGGTTTTTAAGTCAAGACAAAAAATATTAAGTAAGATTTGAGAATAAACCAAGTAATAAAACCAGGTTAATTTTCACTTTCTCCATATACTTAGTATAGGGGAAAGTATTGTCTTCATGAAAAATATCGACTTCAAGATTTCAACAAAAATACACATTCTGACATCTCCTGAACACGTTTTGACCATTTTTGCGATGATATCTGTGTGTGTGATAGCCTTTTGTGGGTGCTCTAACTCAAAAACTATTAATCAGGTCAACGTGAAATTTTTATATTTAACATTTTTATAAAAGCAGAATTGATTAGTTTCTGGTAAAAATCCGTCAACCGGAAGTGGGTGTTTACTCTTGTCACTAATCCGTTATTTTGAAATATTTGCTTTAATATTTGATAAATGTAAAAATGTATTGGAATAAAAGTTGTAGGAAATGTAATTCTCTACAATCTTTGTTTGAAACATTTTTCCATATAATGCATTGTTTAAGAGATATCTTATATTTTAGCTGCAACCACCATGCCACCTAACAACGACTAATGTTAACAACTGACGCTTAGTTACATCTTAGTAAAGCTCTAATTTCTTTTCTTAATTGTTCGAGATTCCTGACAATATCCAATATCAGAAGGCTATGGTTTGAGTTTATTTCTGTTCTTTGTAGTCTAAAATTTTCTCGCAGTTCCTTAAAATATTTATTATTATGAAACCTATTTGGAATTTTTAGAAATATTACAGATATGGAGAAAGTCATGTGGGGGCCACATCAGATTATTATCAAGTGGAATGGCATTCCCATGTGTTTTCGCCCAATTTGAGTACTGTTTAGCAGTATAACAAGTTTTGACTTGTTCCAATAAGTCGGCAAATATAGTTCCTCACACGCAAGGCATACGAGTGAGAGAGATTGGATTGTCGTCACATCCACTTGAGCCCTGGCACCAATGTACATTATTTAGTGAAATGACAATGATTTTAATTAGTGAATTTGATGTTGTTCATGATCTTTTAGACTTATTTTTACTTTCTCCATATATAGAGAAAGTATTGATGAAAAAAATTGAATTTGAGATTTCAACAGAAATACATGTTTTAAGGTCCCCTGAACACGTTTTGACTATTTTATCGATGTCTGTGTGTGTGTGTGACGGGAATTTTGTGGGTACTCAAAACTCAACTCAAAAACTATTAATCAGTCAGCGCAAAATTTTACATTTGACATTTTTGTTAAAGGAAGAAGTACTGATTAGTTTTTGATAAAAATTGGTCAACCTGAAGTGGGTGTTTACTCTTGTCACTTATCCATTATTTTGAAATATTTGCTTTAATATTTGATAAATGTAAAAATGTACTGAAATAAAAGTTGTAGAAAATTTCATATTTTACAACCATTGTTTGATACATTTTTCCATATAATGCATTGTTTAAGAGATATCTTATATTTTTAGCTGCCACCACCACGTCACCTACCGAAGACTATTGTTAACAATTGACACTTAGTTACGTCTTAGTAACGCTCCTTTTTCTTTTCTTAATTGTCAACCGGAAGTATATATTGACAACGATCCCAATCCCAGAGCTAACAAAATGTAATTTTGCCATATAAATATGGAGAAAGTCATGTGTTACCCACATCAGTTAATTTTTAATAACATTTTAACAACCGGAACGCAGGGAGTGGGGGACAGGAAGCAATGAATTGATGCACGATGGCTTTGTCATGCGATATACTGATGTGCAACAAATTTTTCGTGCGACGAACTAACCCAACAAATTGATGCGCAACAAACTGACCTCAACAAGTTGTCACAGAACCGTAACATGTATGATTATGCGTTTAATTGATGTCTATTTAAACAAATGAAAAAAGATAAAATAATATTATCAAGAGATTTCCACCTAGTATTATGAAAACTGGTCTATTGGTTCAAAAGTTAATAGGGGGCAGACAGATGGACAGACAGACATAACGAAGAAACTATACACCTATTTCCATTCTGGAAAGTAGGCTAAAAATCTTACCTGAAGGCTGGGATGGCAACCAAGTTCAAGAAGACTTCTAACAACTCCAACATGTCCTTTGTTGACAGCAATATGCAAAGCAGTTTGCCTTCGCTTATTCCGTGCATTTAAATCTGCTCCCACATGGGCTAGAAGTTCCATCACCCCTGGCTCATCGCCAAAAGCTGCATGATGGACAGCCCTATCGCCATCCTTGTCCTGCAATAAAGCAAAGACCAAATTAGAACAAAACTGTTATAAAATCTAAACCCACTCATACAGTGTCACCAAGGCACATAGAAACCTAAATTTTAAAGTTACACAGTCTTTTTATTAGTTAATTTTTCCATAACTGAGAGCAATAGTATAGTAACTTTTTCACAATTTTCATATTTCCAGACAGCAAGGTTTTATTATTATCTTCTAATAATGCAATCAAACTCTTAATATCATATTGTCCCAAATATAAAGCGACCTCGAATATAACATGACCCTGAGATTTTTGGAAATTTTTTCAAGAAAAAACTAAACCTCGAATATAACGTGTCCCCAAACAACCTTCAGCCAATCTAACACAAGTTCCTCATTCACCCACCACTTTTGCATGTGAGAGATTATATGATAACTTTTCCTTTGGCATCCTTTTACGATTTAACCCTTAACTGGGTGCGTCTAAAAATGTCACGTAACTGGGCTCGAGGCATACGCCGTTGCATTGTGTGGAAAACGTGGCTGTAAATAGTAGCAATAACAATAAATTCATTCTAATTTTTTTGTTTATTCAGTAGTTTAATGTATATAATGATTTATAATTCTCATTGTTAAAATTGTCGTTTGTATTTTCTACATTATTTACAAGATAAATGTTCATGATATATTTATGAAAATATGACATTAAAAATTTATTACTATGAAATATTAAAATAAGCAGTTTTAGGATAAACATTGTAACAATAGAAGAAATAATGCTCAAAAAATTAACATTATTGAAATATTTAAACTATTACAGACAAATCATGATGCATATATAGCACAGTAGAAGTGGCGCACATAGCTTTGCATCTGTTTTACTCCTTAAGACCAATAGCTAAAAGGTTGCAAACAACTTATTCGACTACTCAGGCAATACTCATAAGTTACATAAAAGAACAATGTATATGAAGCAAAATTTACAAATTACCTGCATTTCAAAATGCGTTCGCATACTCTGTATGCCAGCGTGCCTAACTAAGGGTTAAAAATACGTAGGGAGTCAGTTTTCGCCCATCAGCTGTGACTGCAAGCCTAACAGTTATCCATGATTTCTCATTTCTGGTGGTTTAACAACACCAATTTAGCTACGACTATTTTAAAATTCATGTGATAAATTTGTCAAAATCCTCTGTTAACCTAGGATTTGGAAGAACCTTTTTTCTCTACATGATCAACACTCTTTTTGTCACCCATTGTTAAAATAATGGATAGGTAAAAACCCATTTCCAAAGAATACTCCGATGCACTTATAGCTTCAATTCGATGACTATCAAGGGGTTGTTGCCAATTGAACTTAATCTATTCTTGCCTTGGATGCTTTTCAAGTACAATGTAACATATGCCTAATGTGTCTACAATGCAACAAGTATCTTGTATCTCGTAAACAGATGTGCGGAATGTACGGTGATTTTTTGAAACACGATTTTATGATCTTTTAAAATCACTAGTACTCAAATATAACGCGGGGGCTACTTTTAAAATTCCATTTTATGGAAAAAAACATCTCATTATATTCGGGACAATAAGGTAATATTTCAACGTATATTTATAATAATTGTAGCTCTGCTTGCAAGAAAAAACAAAAAATGGTTGAAAGAATGAAAGCTATGAAAGAAAAGAAAAAAACACAGCAGACTTGTAGACATTCATACAAAATGGCTCAATAGTACAGCTCTTTTGTTTGTATCCACAGTGCAAAGATTTTATTTTGGTGAAAAAATTTAAAAAATATTTATCTCTCCTTAACTCTTACACGATCTGTGAGGTGTCACTTAACAAATTTATATGGATAGAGGACAACATCCACCACAAAATAGCGAGGGCATGAAAATACAGCCCATAGTTTCCGAGATAAAAATTTGAGACCCCTGAGAATGTTTCACACTCAAATTCCATAAACAAAGGAAAAATAGCCCCTGGACTCGAATCTAGATACTTTTGAGAATAGCTCACAAAGAAGAATAGAACAGTTCTAAACTTTGGACCATTGGATAGACACTATGAGCATGTACACACTTTCTCCTGGCATCTCTCTCTCCCTATCATTCCTAATTTAAAAGTATTACACTTATTTCCATGACATCAAAATTTCACTCAAGCTAATACAGCATAGACTTGGATTCTCTCTTCAAGGAAAACATACATACTTCTTTCGACCATAAAACTGTCAAGTTTCAAGTTTGTATCTTAATTCTAGCTAATTTAAAAAAGAAATATTAAGGATATAAATGGTAATGCAATGTATTTCTTTTGAGAAAATTCTTATTTAAAAAAATTAATTACTTCATAGCCAGTCCCCATTTCAAGGTTTTCAGATTTTTTTATGGTTTCATGTTTATATCTACATAACTGCCAATTTTCCGATTCTCACCAATTATGGACCTACCACTTTCACACTGGTGTGATGCACAGACACATGGACCCACACACACAGCTACACAACAAAATTAATACATAGGATAATTTTTGGTTTGGTATTCTACAATACAAGATCCAGAAAAATACTACTCTCACAGCAGTTTGTGGTAATGAGTAATTTTTGCACTGAATATACCATAAAATAACCACCACAACTATCATAAGCATTTTTTCCTATTCTTTCATCAATTATAATCCAGTTATTTCAGAAATGTATATTCCATAACTGCCAAATATAGGCATACTGAGAAAGATCAACACGGAATATAAAAAAACACAAAATTTATTTTGTTACATTGCACCTAATTTAAAAATATTACAAACATTTTTAATAGATGGAAGCACAAAAAATTAAGCTAAATTAAATAAAATATTCATTGCTATTATTACTAAGTCAAATGAAGGTCACAAATAGATACTTCACAAATGGCCCTGTCAATTCTGTTTATAGAAGAAACAAATCAAAAACATAATAAAATATCAATCCAAATAACTCGCCTATTATATCGACAATAATGAACAATCCTTGCATAATGTCTTCTCCACTATTTATATCATTATTCCTTAGCAAATTGAACTCAAAGAATACCTCTAGCTTGGGTATAGATTTAAAAGGTGTGAGGGATCTAGGCAATAGTGGTTTTCAAGGCTCACTTCTATGTTTATCACAATAGATTAGAGGCAATCTTACTTCAATCTCAACATCTGCATGATGTCTCAGAAGGCAACGGATCACCTCAAGATGACCATTCTGAGATGCTGCCTGAAGTGCAGTGTGGCCAGCAAACACACCATTTACATCAGCATCAGGGCGGGAAAGGCATTCCTCGCATCGTTGGACATCACTATTGGCAGCACCTTTCACGAGCTCCTCGTTAACATCTCCAGAAACATGAGTCTCAAACAATTTCTTCAGCAAGGCTGACAAGCGCTCTGTTTATAAAGAAAAGTATTCCAATCACAAATTGACACAATAGTTTTAAAAAAGAGCTCTAATATGCTGCATAAATGTAAGTGAAGGATGTCCCAAAAGTTCATTCATCCCCAGTTAAAGTAAAAAAAATTAAACAAATGTTATATTTACTGTTATGTTTATTATATCTATTTTTATATTTTCTATATTTATGATTTGTTTAGTACTCACCATTATTTCTAATAATCAAGAACATCAGTATGTGCCAATGTTTGCAAACAGAGAATTATGTGACAACAAGCAAGGGCAGACTGAGAGATATAAATCGGTCTGGTAATATGTGAAGAACACGGGACCAGCTCCCCCCCAATTGCATTTTTAGCAGAGAGTGGATCAAATCTTACTTATAATCAAGTAATATAATGGAGAGAAAATTTTCTCATGGAAAAGAATGACTAAATGATAAAAAATTAATATATAAGTTTCAGCAGACTGGCCCTTTGCCTTACCAGCCCAATGATTGCACCGAAAGGTTATATGGCCATTCCACCCCTCACAACAAATCTGATGATTTATCTTTCATAGAATGGGTTTAGTGACATAAGCACTCATTATTAACACGTCTATAGTAAACAAACTGTAGTGACACATCATTGCCCTGAATAAACGCAAGAATTAAAAAAAACACCAAACCATCTCTTTAGCTCTTAACAACCAGAGGTAAAGGGACTTAAGGGACATCCACAATGATGTTCATGATTATTACAAATAATTTTGATAATTAAATAAGCCATAAATACAGGACTGGATTAAGGTAAAAGCTAACTAAGTTGCAGCTTAGGGCCTCAAATCAAATCAAATCAATTGATAAATAAAGAAGATATGAGGAAAAGAAGTTTTCCTCAAAATGTTGACATCTTTATTCAAATATGACAAAAAATTTCAAATGAGTTAGTTTCAAGCAACAATTTCTATTTCAATGTGATAAAGTTCAAGACTAGACAACATTGTGATGATATTCCTAGGCACAACCATTACCTAGGATTATGAAAAATCAAGGTGTCAAAAAATAAAGAAAAAAGCTAAGTGACAGACTGCAGGTAACTTATGAAATTATATATTATAATTTTCATAAATAAGCACATAAATTACTACAGTAAGTCAATGACTAACTATTCGATTTGGCTTTTTCAAGCAATCTGACAAATCGAAGTTACGATCATTCTTTCCAATACACACAATTCAAAATAACTCGACAGTGTAACTGGTCGGTTTCTGGTCCCTTAAATTTCAAATTAACAAGGTTTTACTGTAATTGACATGAAATGGCTCAAAATTTCAAATAAATAAACTTGTTGATTTCACTGAAATTTTTTTCAATTTTAGGGACTTTCTCCCTCTAAAATATGAGTTCTACAACTTCATCTTGATCAACGAAGCATTTATGTAATTTTAATAAAGTATGGGAAAAGCAATTTGTTAGGATTAGGTCAGCAGAAGGAAATCCAAATTAAGCAAGATTAAGTTTAAGCATTGCATATCTTGGAGTTGGAGCAGTTAGAGAGCATAATAACTGTGAATGTCACAAACAAACAAAGCAAGTAACAGCTTCAAATATGGTGATGGACAAATTACTAGTTAATAAAAATTAAAAAAGAAAGACTCGGTAACATGGCTGAAGTTGCAAATGTTTACCCTTCGAATAAACATATACCTTAAAACACTTTGGATTGTACATTTAAATTGAGTGCTAAAATCTACAGTAATGCATCAAAAATATCATGCAGGAGGACAAAATCAGAAGCTATAGCAAATATTCTAGCAGAAAAAACATTGCAAACAGTTCTGTTGACTTTAAAAAATTACGATCCACCTTTGTTTTTCTTCGCACAAATAGATGCTTCTAATAAAAAAATGTTCAACTATTTCCAGTAAGCATTAAAATTTTTACAAATATAATGAGCTATGTAATCATATGATTGACTTTTTTGAAAATTCTGATGAATCTGCAGCCGAAATGTTTGACCCTGTTAAAAAATCCATTATTAATTTACAATTAAATTGCCAACATTACTTGTCTTTCAGCTGACAATACCAGCGTAAATTTTGGAAAACTCAAGTCCTTGCTTACTCATGTTCAAACAATAGAGATATTCAAAAGGCTAATTGTAATGCTCGCATTTTACATAGTACATAATTACATTCAAAATTCTATGCAAAATCTAGATATAGATATAGAAATTTAGTTCTTAAAATTTATGGACATTTTCCAAATTCAGTAAAAAGAAGGGCAACATTAATACAATTCCACAATTTTGTTAATGGAGAGCTTAAAGAAATACTTCATCATGTTACAACTAGATGAATTTCTCTTTTGCCTTGTGTAGAAGATAGCTCTTGCACCAGACAAATAAAAAAAACTTGTAAAAATTGGTGACAGAAGTCTCTGAAAACTTGGAAATTTATTTGCTTTTTGGTTCTCATGCATTGTAATATTAAATAATGCTATCAAAAAACTCGAATCAAATGAAATAACAGTTGATGACATCATTATGAAAGATCAAAGACACCAACTTTATAAAAGGAAAACTGAAAAGTTTTTTGGACATGAAATCAACAGAAAAATTAGAAATTTAATAAATCAAAGAGAGAGAAGTAAAACAGAAGAGAATTTTGTAGAATTTTATAAAAATGCTCTGAAATATATCGAAATAAAATTTGATTTCACTGACAAATCTACTTAATTTATTCTCAAAACTCTGTTTCAAAACTATCTTCGCATCTTTTAATATTTTTATTAATATAATGGGAAAATTAAATTCAAAACAAAAATTATAAATAAATAGTAACTCTGGCTGATAATTATTTAGTGATTTAGAGCTCCCAAAAGAACAAAAAATGGTATTTTTTGTTGAAAAGTTTTGAGTTTAAATTCACATATTTGTAAAATAATTTTATGTTTATAGCTTTCCAGGCACTTCTGCCTATTCAAAACGAATTTCCAGTACTATATCAAATGGAGAAATGATAGAAATAGATGTGACACAAATTGAATTTAAAATGAATTTTGAATATACTATATATACTCATGTGTAACGCACAGTTGGAAGATCAAATTTTTAGTTCATAAAGTAGGGGTGCACGTTATATATGGGTAACACTTTTGTGCAGTTAAAATAAAAAATTGAAGTGTACCTACCTCGCACCAGATTCTTGCTTTTTGGATGAATTTAGGGGAAAACCATGTTAATTATCGATATTCCAGCTTATACAAATGTATCAAATACCTAATGATGTCCTTACAATTGTATTTCTATCCTCTCCAAATATTCCACATATTACTGAGTTTTATTGTATTTACAAACAGGCAAATTACGAAAAATTCATACTCAAAAACATTCCACATATAAATGAATTGTTACTTCCTATTCAGTTAATGAAAACAATGCACTCGCGAACATCGGGTTAATATTCAGGGTTGGAGGATGCAACCATGCATTAGGTTAAAATCTTTTCTTACTGGGTGTTGGAATCGAGGATTTACCCGAATTTGTTACATATATTCCTTTCCACCATTAGAATTTTGATTATCTGTATACTGACAGGTTTTCACTCAGCCATTTTCTGTGCTATCAAAATAAGTTTAACTGAATGAAAATTGACGAATTTTTAAGGCATAAAAAAACAATGTCCTGAATGTTGAAAGAGGCTCTACCTTTTATAGAGGTGTTCATTGAGAGCATACTAGCTACAAACTTCTTTATGAGTAAAAGAAAAAATCTTATCAATTGTCTCTGAATAGTTTCTTCAAGATAATAGATTCATCGGAAAGAAATAAATGTTTCTTTCCTCGAAAATCATTGAATAAAGTTTAATAACTGACTAACAATATAAAACATTTAATTAAAAAAATATACGAATGTATTTTAATTGGAAATATTTTTATCCCCTTACATGCGGGAAATTTATTTTTGATAATTCAGGAACCCATTAATGAATTTAACATTCTATCTTATAGAATGCATTACATTCATAAGCTGGAAGCCACCTGCATTTTTATCTGGTGCCCCTGGAAAGTAGGCCTTCCGCACTATCTGATAGGATAGTGAGCCAGTTCTTAAGATTTCTTCAGCTCATCACTGAATATATATATATATAAGAATAACAGTCAGCGCAGAAAAAAGTTCGTGCGAAAACGAAATGATATTTCCTATTCTTGTATTTTTTCTATTTCCTTGCAAATTTTGCCAAACATGATAATTTCGACAACCAACCTATACGAGAAAACATATATTAATAATTAATTCACACCTTTTACTAACTGAATCTTGATGATTAAACCAAATTAGCACCTTGTATACTGGTCACAAGAAAATTGTTGTTCTACCATACTGAAACTTAGTATATTTTTAATCTCAAATATCGTAAGGTGGTATTTCCAAATTTAGATATTTTAAATTTCGTATAATTCTTCCAATCGCGTCATTGACAAATATATTATTTCATGAATGTAGATAGTAAATTATGCTTTACCTCTTGAAATTCAAACAATATACTGTTTGCCGAGAAACAGTCTTTAAAAAAAAAGAATTTGCAAGTTCAGCTTAAAAGCTTTTAGACATTCATTGATGCCAATTAAGGACTAATTAAGGAAAAAACATTAATGATATAATTATCACAACAATACTTGAGCCATCAAAAAAGAACTATCTAATACTTTACTTTGTATCATTTGATATATTTCATCACTGTACTAAATATTCTCTTTATTTAACATAAAATATATAGAGAGAAAAATTAAACTTAATTATTCAGCGCTTGATCAACAGTCTTACCTCAAATCCTGATTAAAATGTTTTTTCCAATCGGTAAAATATTTTACAACAAATAGCAAATAAATATTAATCCTTAATCCCTCTTCAATTTTAAGTAATGATTGCTTATTTATGTGCACCTTTTTTAACCCATTATATATAAATTGAAATTTACTAACCTGTAGCAAAAGGATGAAGGAGTCAAAAGCAAGAGAACGAAATGATCCTTCCTGGATAACTTTTAGAGAAAGACTAAAAGGTTGGGTTCAGTGCAAATGGAGAAGGGGTGATAGTACATACAACAATGTCCATCTATAGTAAAAATCCTAGCAAGCAATCGAGAAACATTTGCTCCAGGAATACACTCTTCAGGGTAGATGTGTAGAAGTGTAGCAAAACGGCTGTCTTCAAACAACCACCGAAATTCCTTTCATCCGAACCTCAAGGAACTTTCAGCAAGATATATCCATGACCTTATCTGTATAAAGAGGCTCCTGGGATATTCCACCATTAGGTCAGCAAATATAATCTCAAAAACATCAAAAGGGGAAAAAAAAACGTTCTCAAAACTAGCCTAGGGCCTTGGGGTTACCTGATTGTTCAGAGTAGAAGCATAAACTTTTCAAAAAGAAGCATATTTGAGTATAAGGAAATATCCTTCTTTCAATCCCACTGTTAATGCAAGCCCAGATATGGAACGAAATCTTAGGTAGGAAATAATATTGCGAAAAAAGTAAACAGAAATGACTTTAATATTATGATTCAGAATAGGTTTTTAGATGCATACTTTTTAACAATTCTCCCTATAAAGGCCAGCTTTTTGTTAGCAGCACCTATCAATTGGCGAATATGGGTGTCCCACGAGAGATCATGATGGATCGTGATTCCGAGATATGTAATAAAGTCTGAAACTGGAATCTCTACTCCATCCAACGAATAATTAATATCCAACAAGATACTCTTGGTTCTCCAGAAGTTGATGATGCAGCTTTTCTTTTGGTTGATCTGCCATTCCTTACACCATGCAGAAATAGCTTCTAGGTCATTTTGGAGATACTGCTGATCTTCCGAATTCCTTATTTCTCTATAGATGACGGTGTCGTCTGCGAAAAGCCTAATTTTACTTCTGACTACTGAGCTGATATCATTTATATAGATTAGAAATAATAACGGACCAATTAAACAACCCTGCAGAATGCCAGAGACAACCTCCACTAAGTTCAAAGATTTCCCATCTATAACAACCTTCTGCTTCCTACGATTTAAAACTTCACGGATCCAACTAACGATTTTAGATTTAAGGCTTAAGGTTTCTAATTTCATTATTAACTTGCTGTGAGGTACCTTATCAAAGGCTTTCCTAAAATCTAAGAAGATGGCATCGACCTGCATATTATTTTCTCCGCTTCTCAGTATACAATTCACAAAAAGACCGAGCTGAGTATCACAAGACCTACCTTTCCTGAAGCCGTGTTGACAATCATCTAACAACAAATTATTATCAAGAAATCGCATTATGTTGCTAATGAGTATATGCTCGAGAATCTTACACAATATCGAAGTTAAGGAAATCGGCCTGTAATTTTCTGGGTTCTCCTTGTCGCTGACCTTGTGAATAGGGATAATGTGAGCTAACCTCCAGTTGTTAGGGACCCCTGCGCGAGAAATGGATTTCTAGAAGATTATCCGAAGAAAAGGTGCTATTTCTTCAGCTAATTCTTTTAAAACACGAGCAGGAAGTTCTTCGGGGCCAGAGGCTTTGTTATGTCTGATGGAACTTAATTGCTTTGCTATTCCCACCTCAGAAAATACTATATCGTCTATCAGTTCCCTCCTTATTGGGGTTGCATAAAGTATGCAATGGTCACTGATGGCTGTAAATGCTTTTACAAAATGACCTTTTAACAGGTTGGCTTTCTCTACGCCATCATGAATAATGGCATAAAGTCATTACGCAGGGAAGGTATGGTAGGGCCTCTACCTTGGACATCTCTCACATAGGACCAAAACGCTTTAGGGCCCTCCTTCAAATAATTATTTAATACCTTATTCCGGAAGTTAGTAAAAGCCTTGCGCATAGTATTTCTCGCTTTAGCGCGGGATTCCTTATATGTCTTAACTTTAGTTGCTCTATATTCATCGGATGATGTAGACGGCATATTTTTTATTTTTGTGTGGCTTATTCTCTGATGCCTAAGCGCACTCCTAACTTGCTTATTGTAACAATGTGGCTCTTCATTGTCGACCTTACATTTAATTGGAATGTACTTATCGATGCCCTCTAGCATTATATCCTTGAACAATGTCCATGACGACTCAGCACCTGATCGTTCGGTCATATCACGGAAGCCAGGTAGTATTTCTCGTAGGTGCAACCTGAAGCTTAAAAAGTCTGCCTTAGCAAATATATAAGGCTTAGGGTGCCTATCGATTTTCAACTTACACTCTGCATATATGGCCAGATGATCACTTATTCCATCTTCAATGTTTATTCTTTCTGGGACGTTAGGTGCTAATAAATCTAATGTTTTCCGATTGCATTGGCTTTCTGACTAATTGAAGGAAAGAGCGCTCCCTGAATGTTTTGCTTAATGCCTCACAGGATTCACGTTCTTTACCTCTAGATTCGAAACAGGTTTTTCCAATCAATTGAGTGTAAGTTAAAATCACCACCGACTATAACGATTCCATCTTGATTTATCAGTCTAAGCTTGGATAGTTGTTTCTCAAGATTTAAAATACAATCTACACCAGCGTTAGGTGGCCTGTAAGGCCGAATGTTAGAACTACCTAACACTAACAACCCGACTCCCCTTGGGCCTGGCCTCCATCGAAGAGACGGGAGTGGGTACGGGCGCAATGGCCGTGGAGTCGTCCTCCGACAACACCTCGAACCTATTACTGACAGGAAGAGGGTCCTCTGAAGCATTTGCAACTCCCTGCCTCCGCAGCACCACCCCACGATCTCCCCGAGTGGACACCACTCTCCACTCATTGGATTTCTCAGCCCGAGGAACCTCAGCCTGCGGTAAGGAGTCAGATGCAACCCTGATTGCTCTACCGGCTACTGCACCCAGGAAAACCCAAGCCGCCAATTTCGCACAGCGAGTTTTCAGGGATGACCCCACACCCCCCCACACGAACCAAGGCTGCCTCGGACCTTTCCACCCTCTGAAGGAGGTTTGCCTATTATGATTTGTTTATCCTTGAAGCAAATAGGCTTAGTTTTTCTCCTTTATTATTATTATTATTATTACGATGGTTTCATCATAGACCATGGTTTTAACTCATAAGTTTAACTCATTTGAAGTCAAATCAATTTGTCTCATCTTGCCTCCAATGAACCTGTTTCAAATCGTTAATCGTTTAAATTAACCTTATCGTGAACTGGTTTTAAATGACATTAACTATTTTCAAGTTGTATTACATAATTTATTTCGTCTTTAACCCTAACGTATTTCCCAAGTAGCATGTAGAAAAGCATTTAGTGAATGTTGAAAAGCTCACAAATGCTTAAAATAGTTATTAACGTAAGGTATAATAAATACATTGCCAACGATGAAAGCTGAACTTAGAAAAATCTTCCAAAATATTCAACGCTACTCAGTTGGTTGTTTTGGATTTGAATAATGGTTAAATAATATGCCAATGGTAAATGTATTAAGAATAACGTTTTACTTCGCTTTTTATCTCATCTAATTTCCATCATTCATACATTTTTGTTCAGCAGAAAAAGCAAACTTTAGAAATATCATCATCTTTTCAAGATTAGAATATCTGATAAATGTTACTTAAGTTAAATTAAATAATTACAATTATTTCGTTATCAAGGTGTGTCTTATTGTTCATTGGTATGAACTGACAGTAACATTTCCTTTGTACAGTGAAAAATATTTTCCACTATTGATACATTTAGGCAAGCGTTTAAAAAATTATTCACGTATGACATAGGTAGTTTTCTCCTGGCATACGAGGCATCGATTTCCAGTCTCTGGGGCAGTGAATTTTGGACAACAGCTCAAGAGTTGGGAAGGGTTGTTACAAATTGTTGCTAGTTATGCGTTAAATAGTTCAGTATGTGTGAAGTCCATATGCAAAGGAAAACGCAATTGAAAACATTGGGCACTCATTATTTCCATTTGAAGTACGGATTGTATGAGATGATCCAAGTTTCCGAGTTTCAGCTCGTTTCAATTGGATTTTTTCACAGGGTGCTAACATATAATTTTTAATTTTATCAGAGATTTACATACATATTGGATGTATTTTCAGAAATCAAAGCTTGGGCAAAGACAGTTTATTACTTTAGGCAGTCTTTGATTCCAGTTCCAAGATTTAGACTGTTTTAATCAATGTGAAAAATATTAAATTGTGTGTTATTGATGCGAAAATACAGCAATTTGTGACTTATGCATATGAGAAAGTTCACGCAAGATCTTTTGCACCATTTATTTTTATGTTCATATGTAAACTCAGTAAATTATAATAAATGTAACATTTTTAATTTACAGACTCTGAAAAGACATGAATGTGCTGAAGAAAAGACAGATGTTATCAACAGATACCAAACTAAATATTTTTAAGGCTATTGATGATGGAAAAATAAAGATAGGACATTTGGAATATCACCTTCAATGCTAACATCTATTTTAAATAAACGCAGAGACATAGAAGCTGCTGCACAGCTTTGTCCACATGGGAAACGATTTCGCACTGTGAAAAATGAAGAACTAGATAAGTGTGTATTTGATTGGTTGATAGAGGCCAGAGCCAAAAACCTTCCAGTTTCAGGGCCGATTTTACAGCAAAAAGCTACAGAGATGTCAACTAAAATGGGAGTGCAAGACTTTCATGCTTCTAATGGCTGGTTGCAAAAGTTCAAGACACGTTGGAACTTGGCAACATTAAAGATGTCAGGGGAAGAAGCATCAGTAAGTCCTTGTGTTCTAGATGAGTGGCAAGGAACACTACAAGCATTTTTAAGTCTGTATGACACAAAGGACATATTCAATG
Source organism: Tanypteryx hageni (assembly GCA_028673005.1). NCBI lineage: Eukaryota > Metazoa > Arthropoda > Insecta > Odonata > Petaluridae > Tanypteryx > Tanypteryx hageni. The sequence goes on along the minus strand of CM054116.1, from coordinate 73,820,838 downwards.
CTGATGAGTCCAGATTTTTTTTTCAATTTACTACCAGATAAGACTCTTGCAGTAAAAGGAGATTCTTGCCATGGTGGAAGAAAAAGCAAAGAAAGGTTCACAGTTCTCTTTTGTTGCAACGCAGATGACAGTGAAAAACTAGAGCCACTAATTATTGGTAAATATAAGAAGCCAAGGTGCTTTAAAAATATTAAGAAACTCCCTTGCATGTACAGGCATTCAAAAAATTCATGGATGACAACATCCATTTTTAGAGAATGGCTGGCCATGCTTGATTCAAAGATGGGTATGAAGAATAGGAATATTATTTTGTTCCTTGATAGGTGTACTGCACATAACTATGCAGGAATAACACTTAGAAATATAAAAATTGTGTTGTTTTCCCCTAATTGCACAAGTATACTGCAACCTTTGGACCAAGGAATAATTTCTGTAATTAAAAGAAGCTATAGGTATCAACTGGTGCAGTATTTATTAAAAAATATGGAAGGGAATATTGATTTGCCAAAGATAAAATGGAACCTTTTGCAGTCTATGCATAGACTCTGTTTATGTTGGAACAAAATTAATGAAACAACTATTTCAAAATGTTTTTTAAAGTCAGGCTTTGTTAAGGAAGTGCATAATGATGCAGATGAGGATAACAGTGTGTGTGATGAACCTCCAGAATGGGCTCAAATAAAAGAAACCTTGGAAATACAAGCATCATTTGAAGAGTTTGTTACAGCTGATGCAGCCCTGATTACTTGTGCTCCAACAGGAACTTATGAGGTAAAGGAAATTGTTAATGGAGAAAACACTGATAAAGAATTTGAAGATGAGGTAGCAGATGACGAAAATGAGAAAGAAGTTGAGAGACAACTACCAAAAAAATCTGAGGTCCAAAATGCTTTAAATGTGTTAGAGAGATTTCTAACTAATATGGATGACTATGAATCCAGGCATCTTCTTCTGTTAAGCTAAATAGAAAATGCTGTTACACAAGAATGTCAGAAACAAAAAAGGCAAAAATTAATTGTCAACTATTTTAATAAAAAATAATGAAAATCTTTGTATTTGGAATATTTACTGATAACATAAATGTATTATATGTAAATAATTTTGACAAGATCTTAGATTTATACTCAGTGTTAAGTTGCTATTATTTTGTTTTTTTTTTTCAATTTACTATGATGAATTTTGTATATAATAATTTTTTTATATTTATAATTAAATTTGATATAATAACAATATTTATGACTTCTTTTTCATTGTTTGTGAACTAACTTGTTTTCTCATTTTTTATTCCTAAATTTGTCGTTAACCTCTTTATAGTGAACCTCTATATATCAAAATAGAAAAAATCTGGTCCCTTCAATTTCACTATATAGAGGTTTTACTGTATAACGTTTTATTTTTGTTGCTCAATCTTAACACCTGGAGGTAAAGACTTATGGGACAACCTTTATGTAAAATAGTTATAGATTCAAGTAAAATATGTTAAAACAAACCAAAACATTTTGGGCTTATATCCAAGGATTATGCAAAACATATCTTAGAAACTTATCCATTTTTTCCAACAAATCCTTCAGTCAATGCAATATACGATTTTTAAAACAAGAACAGAATTTAATGCATACTGCTCAATTTATTTGTAGGGGGCATAATCTTAATATTTATTTGTCCAGTTGACACTACAAGAAAATGCAGCATATATGTATATAAGCATATATGATTTACATATAGCAGTAATAATGGAAGATATGGCAAGGGCAAAAAATATAGAAAATTACAAATCGAAAACGTTAATGAGTAGAAAAAGAAAATAAGATGGAGTGCAAATAAAAGTTCCACAAAAATTTCAATAACATATTACAAATATCAAAAGTAGCCATTACTATATCTGAAACAATTATATTGACATATTATAAGTTCATTAAAACTAACCTAATTTATTTAAATATATAGTAAATCATGACTGCTGTTTTATGTTTAAAAAAGTGTACAACTAGTGCAGAATTCCTTGAATGTAATATTCATTCCAAAATTTTTATTAACTATTAGTGGTCTTGCTGATAAACAAAAACAATGCTAATAATTATTTATAATATAATTTTAACATAGGTGTAGATAATCATACAAGTTTAAAAAGCAGTCCACTATACATAGCACAAACTCTCATGTATACATATATGCATCTGGTCTCACTACAGTCTTTGCTGACTGGAAGGAACTCATACTGCTACAAAAATAACAAAATCATGGAAAATGTCTTCTGCATGTGAATGGCCTTAATATATTTATAACCTCATACATGTGAAAATCAAACTTGACAAAAAGTAAAACCATATTACCTGAAGTGGAGAAGCCAAATAGGCACTGATGCATTAATGCTGGATAAAATTGTTGAGAGAGAGCTAGGTGGTTGCTGGGCATCAAATCGATATATTATAATGTTGCTGGATGCTATAAAAGTTTCCCTCTCTTTAAGCGGGTTCGCTTTATGCAAATTCACTATTATGTGACAAACTTATTGCTACTCAAATTTCTTCTTTCTTTTTTTCCTCTTTTTCCTGTTTGCCACTAATATTTGAACTTTATGTTTAAGGAGTTAAATTTCTCATTAAACTTCAATTAAGCCAGAGTCTCCACCTTTACTTATTTATCTATAAGATTTCACAAATTTAAAGCAGACCTTCCTTTAAAAGTATACTACTAAATTAAATTATCAAGATCATAATTCAGTAATCTTCAAAACAGTTTGTGCTAAGGCTAACTATTTCCTATTTATATTAAACCAGTACTTTTGTGCAAGATTAGTTCATTTTCCTAAATTATCTTTGTTACAATTGAAAATAATTTCAAAATAAATTATTATTTAGCCCAGAAAATTTACAGTTTTTACAAAAATTCTTTAACTGTAAATTTTTACAAAAATGCTTTAAAACAAACTCCTAAACTATATGAATATTTTTTCACCATAGTCTCCTTTCTCTCATATAGCCCAGATAAATATAGCCATTTACCTTGAAAAATTAAGGAACTTCAATAACTCAAACTTTGCATTTTCTGTTCTATATAAAACATGCATTATTTTAAACTAAAAGAGAAATGACATTTCTTGTAACAAATTGATATATAAATTTATTGAAGGACCCTCATCTCCAAAATATTTTCTGTAACAATGTTTTATTTTCAGAAATTATAATTAATCTGTGCATTTTCTCCCAAAAGATCGCAAACAATAAAAAGGCACATAAAATAGAAAATTTTAAATTAAGAAACTGAATAGCAAAAATACGCTAAACTCAAATATCCTTAAAAGAAAATGCATCAGGAACTCCTACAGTTAAGGATAGATCATATGCAAATGGTGGTACAGATGAAGTTGAACTACTGCATTCATTATAAAAAATATATATAAAAAATGTAAAATCTTTGCTGTTAATAATGAGACCTATCTAAATAAACATTTTACAGCAAAGAAAATTTAAGAAAAATTAAGAAATTGTAAAATTAAAATTTCTCTACAACAATATCATTACTGATCAGATATACAAGAAACATCAGTCGCAAATTGTTTCCACGAAAGTGTAGCTTTTCTATGCATTAAGTTGGTCTAACATAAATATTTTATGTTATGCATGATAAACCTGCCTAAGATATGAGGAAAGCAAACAATAAACTCACCTCCACTGGTGGTTCCCGGGATGGTGCCATCAGACGAAGCAACTTTGGTTACAGCTGATGGGTTATACGTCCATGAAGTACCACATACTTCGACTTTTAGATCATTGTCATGATATATCTGCTGCACCCGACCAATCTTACATAATGTCTGAAAATTTTACAATAAATTTATAATTTTTAAAATATAAATTAGAATTTACAATAAAGAAAATAAATGAAATCTCAAATAAAAGTTCTGTTAAGATATAATCTATAACATGATTAAGAAATTTAACACAACACTGATAACAGAATTAAAAATCACAATTTATCACTTTTTATTATCATCCAAAAAATTAATGATATATATAGAAACTACTACCAAACTTCATTTTATCTCGAATAATCAAGAAAGGACATAGGTAAAGACGTAAGTGCCAGACAAGAACAACAGAAAAAGAAATACAAAAAATAAGGTAAAACAAAAACGTAACACAATAGATTTAACTTCCCATAAGGAAATGAAACATCAATTAGGTAAAAGCATTTCCTTACCTAAAACATTATGCCAAACATGCTGCAAAGAGAATAAATATATTCTCTCACCATCATTTTAGTCATTGAAATAACAACGCACTTGATTAAAGGGTACATACACTATTCTAAAATTTCAAAGAAAAATCCTATGTTCTACCAGTACAAAGACAAAAAAAACAAATTCTTGATTAATGCTGTTACCTTGTACAAATTAATTTTTAAAATATATTTTTTAAATTGATTCCAATAAAAATTCTACATTAATTCTATTAGTTATTTAATCAATTATGACAAAAAGAAATAAAATTTACTACCGTATACGCCGGCGTATAAGTCTACCCGGCATATAAGTTGACATCGATTTTTTTTATTGTAAATACATGACTAGACATATTTGCCGTATAAGTCGACTCCCCACTTTTTCACTAAAAAAACTTCGAATGAAGAATACGAGGAATTTTATGGTTTTTAAAACCTAAATGTACCCTTTTCCAAAAAATGCAGTGTCGATTTGTGAGTTATTAAATCATTTGTTTAATTTAAGAAAGATCAGTCATATACCGTATTGCCATCTATTGGAGGAATGTATTTCTAATTTGCCTTTGTTCCTGTAATTGCAAATATATCGTTTATATTTTTGAGATTCAGTAATAAAAACAAAAGTTAAAATTTTCATTTTTACGAGCTATTAAAAATAATTATCTTAAATCTTCTAAAATAAATGACAATATGTAAACAATGGAGCAGCTGATTCAAAGTGGCAATCACCTACACCAAGGGATCAAATGTTTTTGTAAATATCAATGTTTTTAATCTGTTATTTAAGGGTCACATTTTATATTCGGCGTATAAGTCGACCTTAAGTTTTCGGAATATTTTTTTGAGCTTCAAAGGTCGACTCATATGCCAGCAAATACGGAATTTTATGATTTAATATGTAGTCAAAAGTTTGGTATTGCCCAATATACCATATTTACTGGAGTATAAGAAACCTCAATATAAAATTACCCATTATTAGAACTACAGTGTCTGCTTTATGAGAATTGCTAACAGTAAAAAAATGCTTGCTATAACTGACACCCATTATAAGTGAAAGCAAAATAAATTTTTTAAATTTTTTATATAGCAATTATCAAGTAAAATTTTTTCTTGTGATCTTAAAATGTTGTTTAAAATGTTAGATAAAAAAAATAGTTATATTCCCAATTAAATTTATTTACACCTCAACCTACTTTAAAATGCTGTTCACTTCTCATCATTAATTTCTGATTTATTAATAGAATAGGCAATAGTTAAATCAGTCATTGATAAAACTTTTACCAGAACTACGAAACACACCAATAATTTTCTACCACAATGGAGACTATATCAGTGATGACTAACTAATAGCTCAGAGCAATTACATTCGTATTCCGAAACCTCAACTAGACATACTGTAATATAGTGCCATCTCCACCCCTCCCACAAAGCAATTCTACCAGGCCATCACCATTCCACAAAAGGTGACATGTGTTCACAAGTTGCTCTCCACTGGAATAGATGATGCCATGGACAACTGAAAGCCCATAAAATACCATTTAAACTGAATACGTTCACTAAAAGAATTCTTGATATTCAGTGGTGTAAACATCCATGTATTTACTAAATGTAAGTATTCTTATGCTACATTCAATAAATCGATAGAAAAATCTCTCAAGATGCAACTAATGGAAAATTACTCACTTTTAGAGGCAAATAAAACTAAGATTCTGTCAAAACCAATACATCTTTTGTATAAAAGTGTAAAGCAATGAGCATATGTCATAATGATTTATTATGTTTTCATTATCAAATAAGACATTTACGAAACCTAATATAAAGATTAGCACCACAAATAAAATCTGTATTAACCTGAAAGGAAGATGAGGTTTTTTTCCAAAAATTTCAGCAAAAAAATTAGGGATCATCTTAAAAGCGAGTACAAAGTTTTAAATGGTGCACAGAACACCCTGATGCTGATTCTATACCCGTGAAAACACATTCATTTATACATATACAATACATTACATTTAATTTATTAATACAATATATTTATTCATATACCTGAAGTTCACAATGAGTATACAAGTGGTTTTCTACCTACTAGGTACTGGTGGAAGGGGAGTGTTAACAACTCTATATCAGAATTGTAATTGCCTGAGTAGAAATTTGATACATACAACATTGAAAATGGCTACACTAAGATTGCTGGCATTTTATGCGTGTCTTGTTACAATTTAAACATATTTGTTACTTTTTTAATGGTATGCCTACAGCAGATGAAAAGTACATTTGCAGATTGGAAACAAGGATAATTTTATGAATTAGAAAAAGGAAGTGTGAAATTTGTGTGTACTCAAAGAATGGACAGAAAACCAGTGTTGGGAGAAATCAATTAACTGAAAGCTCATGAATTAGCACGACCACTAAACATCCTACAGCAGAAATTCAAGGCTAATAATGGTTAGTGCATACGGATGGTACATCATAATGGTTATTGTCTGTGATGAAGAACTTCTCTTTGCCAATGTCTACCTTCTGACTACACGGACGAACTTATTGCTTTCCAGAAGCATGTAATTGCATTGTGGAAAATTCAAGATTACCTTCTGAGCCAAATGGGTAATGCTGACAAGACACCTATTTATTTCCACATGCCATCCAATTACACAGTTAATGAAAAAGGCACAAAAAACATCATTATAAAAACTTTGGGGAATGAAGAAAAAGCATTACTGTAATGCTGGCAGTGTTAGTGGATGGCACTAAATTACCACCATGTTATTTTGAAATTGGTATTACAAAGTTTTTTACTGAAGAGACCTAGTTTTTTTATTGTGGTAGTCTTAAATTCGAAGTTGTCTTCCATTCAGGTTAATACAGTAATAACTTCTTCTAGTTGAAACAAAGATAAAATAGCTAAATACAAAAAATACAACATTAAAAAGCTATAAGTTTTATAATTAAAAAAGTTTGGAATTCAAAATTTATCTTATCTGTTAAATAAAATTGAAGAGATCGTATCCTGGACAGTTATGTTAAAATTATCACAGTATATGCATACCCATTGGAACAATATTTTCTTTATTATGAAAACATACAAAATTGTCAAAAATTTATTAATATTGACAGATACAATCTAGAAAAGCTTCTAACAATATAGCCAATGTAAAAAATAGAATCGCTGCTGAGAAAACCACTAGAAAAGCACTGCTTCTAATTCAGTATTATCAGAATGACATAACTTTTTGTTTTCTTCTAGCATGTTTTACTTGAGAACAGCTGATTTTAGTTACTCTTTGTTCTTCAGAATTGTAAATGGCATTTTGGGTAAAATTATTTATTAAGGTACTTTGAGTTTATTTTAAAAAATCTTTATTGGCTGTTTGGCGTCACTGGAAACTGCAACAAGTGTTCTCAAATGACCTAGGTAATTCAAGAAATATCATATAACGCCCACGATTTTTGCTGCTTATCTTTTATTTGACCAAATGATTTTATCCGCCATCCTAAAAAATATCTTTGAGAAGATCCGTCGCTTGATTATTTTGCTTTCAGACCTCAGCTGGTGTTTATATTGTCTCAACAAACTCATTTCAAAATATCTTTTACACAATAAGAAATGCATAGGAGCCTTACAATCATTAATCTCTCTTTCTCTGGCAATTTCTCATGCCTGCTTGCTAGTGAACGAAAAATCCTATGGTCCCATTACAGAGAAAAACTATGATACCTCCTTGTAAGAGCCATACCTTATTTACCCTTTGTTCTTGGCTTTCGTAGGTTTTTATTTTCAGTGTTTTTGAAGAAGAACATGCCATGAGAAATACAGGAATTCTGCACTGTTACAGTAAATAATGCACTCATTATTACTGAAGAAATTTCTTATGATTAAATTATTAAATTGACAGTGCATATAAAAACAATTATAATAGTATATATGTCATTATATGCTGTACTTGCTATAATGGGCTTTCATTTTACATACAAAGTCATACCAATACTGATAATACCATTCTTTGGTTCTATGACATATTTTACCATGTAAATAAAACACGTTTTTCTTTCTACCCTTCACAAAATCTTGCATCTACTTCTGTAATGCTACATCTTTGTGCTACAGCACAGTTTTTTCCTCAATTTATTTTACAACCATTACTGTATTTACCCGAATTCAAGACGACCTTGAATCTAAGATGATCCCCGATTTTCTGGACGGTCAAAACAGAAAAAAGATTTTATGATCTACCGTATATGCCCAAATATAAGCCAACCCCCCAAAAATTTACACCATTTTTTGACAAAAAAGTTAATTTCATAGATTTTATGCTGAAGTGTGCTGGGAATGCATGTACGGCCTAGAATACATTATCGGAGAATGAAGAATAGAGTGGGAAATGGTTTAATTGTTGACACTGAAATATAACTCCAATTAATAATTTCGCAATGTTGAATAATGTTCCACATTCAGTTACGATAATTTGATCCATCTTCATTTTCACAAAAGCTCAAATGAGGCAATAGCGACCTCGCAAAGATAATTTTTAATCCAAGTCTATTTCCAATGAAATTAGCATTTACATCGCCTTAAGAAATTGCATTTTTATAATTATACACATTCCATGTATAGTTTTGCCGTAATTCAAACATGAGCATCAAACGCCGTCATCACATTTTGCATAATCGTCTGGGCAGTCAATGTACATAATTTTAACAGATTCCATGAATGAGGTTTTAACATGCATATAAACATTACAGTGGCTATAGCAATAACTACAATAGCCAAGTAAAACTAATAGAAATTCTTTTAATGGGTAATGAAAAATAATACAAATTGCTAACTATTCTTAATGATACATATGCATAGCCCTGAGAAACAAAAGAAAATATCCAATAGTATATAGAAATGAAAGAACAGGTAGGTAACAACAGCAACAAAACACAGTTACTGCTAAATTCAATATTCTAGCTTTATTATTTATTCATTAATATTCATTGAAGGTCAAATATTTACTTTATGAAAAATATAGTACATACTATCATTTGAACGTGACGGCAATGAGACATGCACTGCCATCTATAGGTGACTACGAGACAACCCTGACCACAAATTTTTTTCTCGAACTTGCATTTAACCCTTTTGCTGCTATCGACGCATATATGCAGGCGGGCAGAGCGGTGCCTTGACTGCTAATGACACATATATGCATTTCAAGCTTTTCCGTTCGCTGCTCAAAAAAGATGAAAATATTTTTTCAAGATGGTTAATAATCAATATGAATGTAAATGATTGACAAAATAACTTTTAACATATAAAGAGACTAAAAGACGAACAAAAGAACGTAGACACGGAGATCCTTGACAAAGTATTCAGCACAGGCATGCTTCAAGGTCACTAAACTCGGCGCACATGGCTGACGCAGAAGCTAAAAGTCCTTAGCAGTGAAAGGGTTAAGCAGAGGGGTGATTTTTTCATGATAGATTTTGACAAAAAAAACATTGGCTTATATTCGGGCAGATACGGTAACTACATATGATTCCTGCAAAAAATTTTATTGGGTCCCATAATTTTTTTGAATAACATTATATACATAATATCCTTATTCTTTACATTGGTCCGCCAGAACGCTCTATAGAAATCCCCACAAAAGAACACTTAAAAATAACTTTTTTACTTTCAGGCTTTTTATCTTTTGCAAAATTAAATTAGAAGTGAATGACCCACGATCTTTGGACCTGGACCATTTTAAAGAAAAATAAACATAGATTCTTATTCTTATCGTCGACTTCTGCCTTTGGTTTGAAATTACTAAAGTTATACGTTTAGATCACATTTATTGGAAAATTTTAAGCTTTTTAAAAATATGTTGTCTTGCCGACCGTGTCACTGTTAAACCTCGAGATTGTATTGTTGTCCTTATACTATATGCGTAAGGAAAGTGTGTTTTGAATAAAAGTATACAATAAAAGGAATGTAAGACAAAATCACAATTAGAGAATTTATGGCGTAAAACTGTAGAATGGGTAAATTCCGGTGAATTACGCCATCATGTTTTGACATCTGCAGAATGATATTCGCCAATAGACAAGGAAAGTTAAGTTCACTTTTGGGAATCTTTCATGTAATAATTGTTCACTGTACATAATTCTTCAATAATAAAATTCAATAGATCTCTACTTTGTTAGATAAAACATCATTTTTATGTATTCGGCATATATTTTATACACGCATATTCAGTATAGGTGTAGTTTGTTTATTCATTGAAAAGGTTTGTTACAAATTTTTGTTTGAGAAAAAAATTATTTAAAAAATGTATTTAAAAAAATAATACTGTATTAATTTAAAACTGGATCGTAAGTTTTCAATGAATAATTTCATTAGATATAATTATTTTATCTTAGGTTTCATATATTTACGAAAACATAGATTAAATGCGTAACCCTCCTTTATACCCGAATTTAAGACGACCCCCGATTTTCGCAAGCTGAAATTTGGAAAAAAACCTCATCTTGGATTCGGATAAATAAGGTAGTTAAAATTTCACATTTTATCATTATTGAATCAATATTTGCTATAACTTTGCCTATCAATGAAACCTCTCATATTTTACAGTAAAAATTTAAAAATTTCAAACAAGAAAATGTAAAATGTGCCAAATAAGCACCCAAACTGTACATTTATGATTGCTATAACAATTGGAAGCTAATATTTTTTTCATGTAGGTATTATTCAATGCATCAAATTCTAGAGCTCAATTATGCATTGTTATAGATTTCTAACTGCCAGGGCTGAAGTGAATATCATCCACTCAATGAGAAAATATTGATCCTTACCAAGTTTCTTCATTTTAATGGATAAAAATATGGCTTTTATTTTTGAAATGCTAGGAAAAAACCTCATCTTATATTCAGGTAAATATGGTATACAATCAGTAAAATATCTTTCATGCATGCCTCCCTTTCTATTTATGCATTTGTAAATCTATGACAATGTGGCACTCATTGCTATTTATAAAGCCTAAGAAACATGCAGTAAGAAGCTAAATGCGAAAAATTAATGTTTATAATTTAAATCAAATTTTGTCTGAAAAATTATGACTAAAATTTAATGGAAGAAGTTAAAAATATGTAATCATTTCAAAAGCTTCCTTAGCTCATAACAAATGCTAAAATTTATCCAAAAATAAGTTTATTTTCTATCAAATTTCTATTACCAAGATTTGACTTGATTTGACCCTTGAACCTTAAATTTCTCAACATTATCACTTTAAATTGAAGCAATCACATGATCTACTCAAATTTACTTATTATGAATTATCTTCCATTTGACATCAAAATAAGAAAGGAGGTATACAAGAAACCATATGAATTATTTACTGAGACATTAAATCATAATTAACGCAAGATCAGAAATAAAAATATCTTTATAATTTAAAATTGAATGTTATGAAAGCAATTTGGGATTTGAACCTAATAATGGGTCAAGTTAAACTTAAATGACTGCCAATTCCATTATACTATTCTGACTTGAAAACTGACATGACTGCAACCTACTATACATGTGCTCTTAATAGCTGCTACTTCTAACTCAATAAAAAGCATGACTTTTATTTTGCAGAACTAAGCAAAAGAGAGAAAATAAATCTGTTGAGAACTAAAAATCAGAACTGAATATAAAAAACAAAGCCTTACAGGAGTCATTGCTTCTGCCCATTCCCCATGTCCTCTCTGAAGTATTTTGATGCGTTCCCTGTCACTACAGATCTGAACAAGATCACCCACTGCAAATTGCTGCTGATGAGATCCAGATGACAGCTCGTGGGGTAACATTGCCCTCTGCTGGGATGGACCAGCTGCTGGTTGGGACCGGGTATAGTCATCAACATGAAGAAGGCGCCCATCAATGGACTGGTTTCCACGGCTTGACCCAGCTGCCACAGCTAAAGAGGAAGGCCCCACTTCATCAGATGATGAAGAGGATGGAAGAGCACCACCAGATGAAGATCGATTCCCGGAAGACACCTTTGTCAGAACAGCTGGATTGAATGTCCATCTGAAAATAAGAGACAATTTCACATTTTTTTACAGAGAAGCAAATTGGTTAAATCACCTCATGAATATATTTGATAACACTTATGTCACTTTCACATCATGAGAACTATTTTCTCAATTTTATTTATGTGTTACAACATACGAATGTGTGGACTTATGGAATTTTACCTTACTGTATACCAAAGAAGAGCGCTACTTCAAGACATTCGTGACTATAAATTCACAGCTTGTTCTTTGTACCAAAAGGGATGTTCACAAGTTGTTAAGTTGCATAAGTTCAACTTAACAATGAACGAGTAAGCAGCTATATATGTCACTAACAGTGGCGTCGCGTGCTCATTTAGGTTGGGTGTGCTTTTATTGGAGGGGGTATGCAACCCGCGCTACAAAATTCATGTGTTAATTTGAACGTACGATTGCATTTTTATCGACGTGTGAAAGTTTTAAGAGAGCATAGCGCAGCAGCGCTCTTCTTAATACATTCACTGCTGGCTACGAACTCGACGCTTTTATTAAGAAGCGGATATAAGATGAAAGATTGTTGTCCATAACAAAGATAAAAATAGGCGCAATCTGAATCGGCAAACAAAATTTTAGAACATTAAGTATAATACACATCATGTAAAAGGAATATAAAGGAGATGAATAATACTACCGAGAGTATTTTTAACAACAAATACTTACACTATGTTGATAAAATTCGTTCTTGGACGAAGAACGGTACCGGCAAGGTAACTTCGAAAAAATAAGAATTCTAAATAGAAATATCTCTGAAATATGCGAAATAAATTGTTATATTTATATATATTTATGTCTCCTACTAAGAAATACTTCAGATAATTTATATTATTAAAGACAGAAATGATAAAATAAATCCTTAAACACTGGTTTTCGGAAGGTTGGGAGAAAAAATACTCTGCAGAAATGGAAACGATGCTATTCACTACGAAGCTAGAGTCGTACTGAAAGGCGAGATACCGTTTCAGAAGCATAAACCGCAAGCGGGTGTATGTCCCACCGCTTTGAAAAGAAAGACTCGGGTGGATCACACCGTGAGTCTGCCGCCCCTCGGTAGAATCCTAGGTGACTCACACGTGTGAATCGTCCGCACTGAATGTGTTAATTGGCCTAATGCAATTAATCGTAGAATAATTTTGAATACTTTAATTTACTAACTGATATAATTGTAACTATACAATCCATAATTATGGACAAAACAAAGGTTCCCTGTCAAATAGACAATAGCTATGCATCACGAGCGCCGTTTATGTGAGAAGCACAGAGGGTTAACGCTTCGTTGTGAGAAGATTAGAATATCATTGGCAAATACTAGAGTGAGGCACGAATTATTTGTATTTTGTCACGATTTTTAAATACAACCATATAATACGCACAGAAATCTGAAATGTAATCACTGCACTGCTGCAGCTAAATGATTAAGATCGGAATACCTTTCTCTTAATAAACAAGGCCAACAAAAAAGTCTTGACCGCCCTTCACATCCAGTTAACCCTTCTACTGTATCGTATTGTGAAACAGAAATGTCTCATGTACTCAGTTTTTGCATCTTTGTGCTTGCACAGTAAATTTGGAAGAGGAGGACGAGGCTTACCTTCTTCGACTATGTTCATACAATCCGCAAAAGCTCTGGTAGAAAACGGGACATTCAGTACATCGTCAACACTGTTTCCCATTGTAAATATGGGCAAAAAGTTATAAATTATATCTAAAAAATTATAAATATATGTTAAAAACTTGTCTGAATCGGTGTCATAAACACGTCGGTTCACACTTTACCCCACACATGCAAAACAGACGAAACTCGGAAAACAAAAACAGCAGCTCATGACAAGTTACAACGTTGAATTGGATTGCTTCACACAATAGCCAATCACAACCACTAACTACTTCTGGGTGCTGTTGTCTCAGCGCACACCCTGCCACGCCTTCTGGACGGTTTAAAACCACAAGGAGGCTAAGAATTTGACCCGCTGCGCCATCTGTACGTATGTTTAAAGGGCTCAAAGCTGTTCGTATTTCTTACCGCACACCCGGGCTATTAACGCGAATGTGATACAATGTATACGCGCCGAAACTTCTCCTCTTCATGAAACATTGTATATTGGATGTGATTTTAGGAATCACACGAAGCCAGAAAACGATTAGGGGAGTCTTTAACAGTAATAAATACAAAAATATAATATCGGTGACATTGCGATTCCGTGGGTGTGCACCGCACACCTAGCACACCCTGAATATATGCCTCTGGTCACTAATATTCATGCATAATAGTGTGATGAGCATTGCCAAACAATCATATCTATCGCATATATACTATATTTACCAGAAGATAAGAGAGCTTTTAGAATGAAATGATCTTCCCTAATGGGACTTCCTACTTAGAGAAAAGAATATTCACACTAATGCTAGTAAAGCCAATCCTTAGGCTCACAATGTATTTTTTTATGTAAATGGTGTATTTCAGTCTTACTTTCAATTCATGAAAACAATGCACCTTTGTTTTGAATAGCCATAATGCACCTGGATTTGAAGCCATTAGCTCCAAATATGAAAGGGCATATGTACATCCAAAATGGCAATAAATCAATTTAATCAGAAAAATGTATTTGTTGTTTTATCATGGATTTGTATACAATACTTTTGGAATTACACATATATGAGAAAACAATTACTTGGAAATACATTTACAATAAAAGAATATTCATTTAAATGCTTTATTAAATATAGTTCTAGAGATATGCAAAATTATTGATATAAACATTGGAACATTTTAATACACCAAATTAATTGTGACGAGATTTTACATTGGGAAATTCAAATATGTAAGATAATTTTTTAATAACATATAAAATATAATGAATAATGGTTTTCCCTTATTTACCAGCTGAGAACTAGTCCGCGGGAGAAAATTGCTCATTTTCAGAACATCCAAGTTATTAGATTGCTGGAGAAAGGATCCCTTACTCCATTTGCTTGTAAAGAGAGATTTCAATGTTCTTACCATTCCTAAGATTTATGGTTTAATTTTAGCACAAAGATACTTCAGAAGGGAACAAACAATCTGAGGGATAAACATCTAAAAAAAATAGTTTCTTGCATAAATCCTGATTAGATAAAACATTTTTTATTCTAGTGTGCATGATTTTTGATTGTATTCACAAACTAATACTTTTGACCTCCCCATTTTATTAATGAGAGCAGTGAAACCAAAAGTAGGCTCTTATGTCTGTCTTAAGAAAACAATGGCAGTACATACCTATGGCCACTAGGGTAGGCCACAACAATATCATGATCTTCATCAATGCCCACCAATGTACCAGTAGTCCCAAGGCACTCGAACATTCCATCAATCCACCCTCCATGTCCATGTTGTAATGACTGAACAATTTCCAAATCTAAGTCCACATTGACCTAGAACATTAATACATAATGACAATAAGTTGATATAGTTATGCAAAAGAATACTTGATATATTTGCTGGGGAAAAATTAAAATTGATTCATACTTTCATCAGGTAGTAACTGTTACTTGGGCTACTGAAAGTTTAAATTTTTGGCATCTGTGTTTACATACTTCAAAATCATCTTTTGGATATGTGCTTCCGCAATAAAACAATGAAAACATTTCAATGAAAAAGTGTGTCACTTCTCAGCATATCTAATATACAAAGAAGAGTGTCTGTCTGTTCTTTATGCATTCAGACACTGCCAGTGAAACCAAATTTTGCATGTAGTCTACTTTCATCCAGGGGAAGGCTGATGGTTATGTTTGCATCCAGTTCCATGGTCCCAAGTTCATTCCAGGAGCCTATCTTTTTTCCATTAGAATAGAATGGGAATGAGAGTACCATATTTTCACCTTTCATTTTAAAAGTACTTATAATCATTGTAGAAACTCAGGAATTATCCAAAAAAATTACTAAAAGAATAAAACTGTACTTTCAGCTTTTAATTTTTGAAGAGTCATCAAATCGATACACAATATTTTTTAAGGAGAAAATTAGAGATTTTTTTGAGCAGAAAATCTATGACAAACACGGTGGCCACCCAATATGCCGAAATTTGGTAGTTTTGTTATTCTTTCAGAGTTGAAGAGCAAAGAGGCATTCCTTTTTATTGAAGTACCAGGCCTAGAGTACAGGTGCAATTTTTCCATTGTTTATGGGAATTGCATGTGAAGCAGTCATTGGGCATTCTCAAATTTTTAACTTTGAACCATCTCGCTGATTTTTGCCGCAAATGTTGTACTTTCTCTGAATAAATTTTCTAATTGGTGCTTCACAGATCATGTAAGAACTAGGGAGAAGGAAAAATGGTTTATTATTTGTTGTCCACTCTAATAATCTTCTTAGCAACCAATGTTATTAATACATATATGAAATATTCCACAGTATACTAATGAAAGTTCTTCCTTTGAATCCATGCACTTCTGAGAGGAATGAAAGCATGAGAAAAATGGATGAAATGAGGAAACACAGCAGCAGATTCATGCAGAACAATTCAGACAATGACTAAAATTCTAATGGAAATGTACTTGACAGTTTATCAAGACCAAGATTATGGTTCCATTGCATTGATAGATTTTTCACTTAAAAAAACAAAATTTTCATGTGACAAACAATTGTGAGAAAATTCTCTATTGCCAGTGAGAAAGAATTGGAATTGCTCCTATGGCCAACTATATGTTGTGTGTTCAGGAGTTGAAACTGGAGAGAATCTGTAAGTGAAAGCCTAAAATGCCATATACAAATAAGCTTTGCAATAACAAAATAATTATGAAATAATATCAAAGGAAAAGCATTTAAATGAAAATTGTATTACAAGACAAACGATGTATCCCTGGCTAATGAAACACAAGGAAAAAATACTGACGTGGCCACCACATGACTTTCTCCATATCTGTAATATTTCTAAAAATTCCAAATAGGTTACATAATCGTAAATATTTTAAGAAACAGAAAAAATTTTAGACTTCACAGAAAATTAAATTTCCTACAACTCTTATTCCAATACCTTTTTACATTAATCAAATATTAAAGCAAATATTTCAAAATAACAGATAAGTAAAAAGAGTAAACACCCACTTCCAGTTGACCGATGTTTACCAAAAACTAATCAGTTCTTCTGACTTTTATAAAAATGTTAAATATAAAATTTCGCATTGGCCTGATTAATAGTTTTTGAGTTAGAGCACCCACAAAAAGCTATCACACACACGTACATCATCGAGAAAATGGTCAAAACATGTTCAGGGGACATCAAAACATGTATTTCCGTTGAAATCTCGAAGTCGATTTTTTTCATGAATAAAATACTTTCCCCTATATATATATATATATGCAGTTGGCTCCCAGTCACTGTTGGAACAGGTTTACCCCTGACGATGCCCACCTTGTGGGCGAAATGCATTGGGTTTTGTAGCCCTCTAGTTGTTTTGGCTAAAGGAGTATTTCACCTTTGTTAGTTTTGGCCAAAGTTATTGAGCTACTATCTATTCTCTACACGTAATAAAACGATATATTTCAATAATGTCTTTCAAAAAAATTTCTAGAATACAATTTTCCGAATAGATTGGGAACTCACTCGTGCAAAAGCCAAATCAAAAATGCTCGCTATTTCAGAATTTCTAAGGGTAATAAGGGAAATGGTAGAGGAGGGAATGGGGCGGCCGATGAGAAAGGAGAAGGGACGTCGGCAAATAAAAATGAAAACAATTAGAGAGTTTATAGCTGCTTGTGTGTATGGGTAAAATACTCAAATTCACTCAAATTTCGCATGCATTTTCCCTGCCCGCCTACACATCTGGTTGGGATGCGGTGCAACCAAAACAGAAAAACAACACGCTGCAGTTTTGTATAATGTGGGTCACAAAAAATAGCATTCGACAGACATGGTATCGTAAACACATGCCTGGAGATGGGGAAAGCTGCCGCCCTGCAAAAGACATCGGTCAACAACTCGAACGGTGACTCAACCAGAGCGGGGAGGGTCATCCTAAGCTATCTATTGTTCCGGACGTAAGGGAGAAAAAAACATCACCGGAAAATCTGCTGGAGGATGATAATGTACGAATTTTTTGACATTTCATTATATTTCTTATTTCAGAATAAATATTTATAATTTGAATAGATATTTGTAGACTACATCTAATACACATTTCTAAAATTGCCTGTATATATATATATATATATATATATATATATATATATATATATATATATATATATAAATACAAACGTAAAGCAAAAAGTGTGAGCAACGATGAACGTGGACGACACCTCAAACAGAATCACCTCCTTTTAACCGAGATCAAATTGCCGCTTGCTGGCGATGCGCCTCCTTGCGAAGCTCTACTCCTCTCTCACGTTACATTCACCTCCCCTAGTTCCCCTCTCCACTCTCATCGTGAGTCTTTGCGGATGGACGCAGGACTTCACTAGCACAACTCTTCCGTTTTCTCCCTTCGCTGCCAGGATCGCTTATAGCCGGGGGCGAACAATGTAATATTTATTTCTAGCATAACTTATTAACTGTTGGAAAAAATATTATTCTCTAACTTGATAATGGATTCTTATTATCTCTATTTTCTTTCTAGTTTTTTACTTTTTTCGGAAAGTATTTTAATCATCGTATTTCGGAATTTGAATGTCTTTAAATTTGTTATGTTAAAAATATAAAAAGATAAGAAAAATTATAAAAGATAAAAGTTTACAATTGCAAAAACTGCATAGAGATATCTGTAACCGTATAGCTTGTGTTGGAAATAGTTTTTTGGGGCAATAGGCTTTAGCCTTAAGCCTGTATGGAGTGTTATGATCTGGAATGGCATTTAAAACTAATATATGTATTGTCAAAAAAAATTTCCTTTCCCTAATGTGAAATCAATCCCGAAATTTTTTAACAATGCCAGTTAGCATTACAAGCAGAAAAGGCTAATTTATGTACGTAAATGAGTAAAAAACTTATCTCAAAATAAAAAAAATTTAATAAAATACAAAATAACACAACTTTGTATGACTCGCACCATTTAATAGCAAGTGACCAGTTTTGCAGAAACCACCGCTGCACTGCGAAATTGGTCATTTGCTACTAAAATGCTGGAAATGGTACAAATTTATGTTACTTCATATTTTTTAAATGCAATTCCTCAATGTTACACCTTCTTTGGTAAATTTTAAGTGATGTATATCTTTTATTTATTGAACATAATCTTGCCAAAGATGTAAAAATACAATAATTTCATCGATTTATTTTATAAGAAAAATCATGAAAAAACTTGTGGATGGATATGATTAATTTGAAATTTTCTTGATTTTTTGCTTGGAAACTACATTAATAATTATTTCACAATCCATATTATTCCAAATAGATAATAATGAGATTATCCTAGATTTTGTATTAAATTTATTTTTTAGGAAATGATCATTTGGAATGTGCATTGTTTAATGGATTTGTATGAGATATTATAAAAATTATTTCTATCTTCAGAAATGTGGTTTTGCAAACTGTTCTGGACTGACACAACATAACACATTTTTCACTTTGGCATAATTTGACAATTGAGCTGTTATACCATTAAAAGATTCAAAATAAATACCATCTTCATATGCACCAAAATATTTTATAATTTTTTTGTTGTTGTGACAATTAAGTGCAGAGTTTTAAGCATGTACTTATAACATCTACTGTATATGCCGACATATAAGTCGACCTCGATTTTTCGGATTGTAAATACACAACTAGATATACCGTAAATACCCGCATATAAAGCGCACCCTCGTTTAATGCACAGGGGGGTTTTCAGCCTCGTAATCTATATATAGTGCGATTTTTTTAGCATTACTGTTCCAGAATAAAGTAGATGGTGTAACGTGGTCTAACGCAATAATCGAATTACTGGTATTGTATTGGTAACATAATGAAAGTGCGACATGAAATTTTCGAATAACGTTCCAAAGGAACGTCAGCTAACTCAATCATTACATACTCATGTTTACTTACAAGGTGATATTAGGACATACACAATAAATCGAATTATATTAATTTCATAATATGGCATATGACATTGTTTGAGCTAATAAAATGAAGGAATGACGATAATCCTATGTCGAAGATTTTACGTTTTCGTCACGCCTGAGGGGGAGGGGATGGGAATTTATTTCTACTATCCTTTGTTCCTGTAATTGCAAATAGATTGATAAAAACAAAAGTTCAAATTTTAATTTTTATTAACTATTACAAATAATTATCTCAAATCTTCTAAAATAAATGACAGAATATGTAGCTGATTCAAAATGGCAATCACCTACACCGTAAGATCAAATGTTTTCATAAATATCAATGATCTGTTATTTAAGGGTCACATTTTATATTTGGCGTATAAGTCGACCTTAAGTTTTCAGATTTTTTTTGAGCTTCAAAGGTCGACTTATACGCCGGCATATATGGTAGTAAAAATCTGCCACTCATATTCCTCCATTTTTTATTTTTTTTGCTAGATATGTTTCCATGCTAAGAGTTATTTAATTATTTTTACAATACAATTTATTTTTTAGTTATTTTTATGGAAACAATGTATTTACTTTATATTTTATTCTGTTTGGGTACAAACATTAAGAACTTAAAATTAAAATCTATTTTATTTACTGAATCAAAATATGTTTGTTATGAAGCGTTTTTCATCAGACTTTGATTTTTGTATCCAGTAAAACCTCCAAAAGCGACCACCTCCTGAGGTAACCACAATTTTGAAGAACGGTTTCAAAAGATATCTTTTCTAGGTAAATTATCCTCTCTAAGATGACCACCCTCTGACCTAACCAGCTCCTGAGATGACCACAAGTTTGTGGAACAATTTGAAAAGATGTAAATCTTTTCTAGGCAATTTATCTTCTCTAAGATGATCAGCCTCTGAATCGGCCACCTCATGAGGTGGCCAAAAGCATATGGAACGATTTCAGAAGATCGTATCTTTCCTAGTAGTTCTTTGAGACAGCCACCCTCTGAACCGACCAGGACTGTTGATGCCTTAATCTGGCAACCATTGGTTTTTCCCAAGTTTTTCATATTATTTTTCAGTTCATACTAGACCTTGCAAAGTAAACAGACATAATTGCAGAAAAAAGCAGCAAAATGAAAACCATAGAAGATTCTGAAAATAGTTTGTCTCAAAGAATACTAGCAGAAAAATACAAGTGGAAAAACACCAATTCAAAAGATATCAAAAGACAAAGACATTATTATACAAAAGAGGTTCAGTAACACAAAGAAAAGTGTCCAATGTGAATCTAATAAATCTTATAACGAAATCGATGAGATAACCCATTCTTGGTTTGATGGCACTAATGCAAGAGGATTACCTGTTACTGGTTCTATATTACAATAAAAACCAAATATCAAAAATTTATTGCCAGCAATGGGTGGATTGCAGTTGTAACATCATCATTTTTAAATCTATAAATGGCAAAAGTGCAACAGTGGATGACACTAATGTGGCGGAGCGGATTTCATGTTTACCATACTTAATTGAAAAATATGAATAAAGAGGCATGAAACAACTTTTTTTATCGTGCTTTACTGAATAAATCATTAGTTGTGAAAGGCTCTGGTTTTTTGTTTTACGAAAGTTAAACAAAGACTTAACAATACTCCTGTATACAAATACTTGGGGTCGAAAAGAAAAACCTCTAATAATAAATACTGCTATGACACCACAGTGCATTAAGAACATGAACATGGCAACAATGGGTGTCGATTGGTAAGCCAATAAAAAAGCGTGGATGACAACTAAGATTTTCACTGAGTGATTTGAAAATTTTAAGAAAAAAGAAAATAGTTCTATTTTTGTTAGAGAATGCCACATGTCATCCAAATAAATGGCACAATATACATTGCACAAACTTTCTCATATACATATATACGTTTGGTCGACTGGGTACACTTATTAAAGAAAAGCGCTTTTAAATCAAAGTTAACAATAGAATATCGTACATCTTAATGCCAATTTTCTGGAGCCATTTTTGAGTAAATCGAATTTTGTTTCAAAATATCCAACAATAAAGTACCCTTAATTGTTGTGCAATATCGTTCATCTCTTCAGAGTGTCTATTATGACAGATATTATCCACAAATATGAGATATCATTCGATTTAATTTAACCGTCTAGGCTGTAGTAAGATTTTCAGTGGACCGCAGCAGAGGCGTGATGTCATAAGGCTTAAGTAAGGTAGCTTAGCATACATTGTAATGTCACTGGATGCCATATAGTGATTTTTAAAGATATGTCGCTTACGTAGTATTATTTGTGACATCAGACTCTACAGTTGGATTGATTTTAATCAAATATCCTGGAGCCATTTTTGAGTAAATCAAATTTTTCTAAAAATCACCAAGAATAACCCTTTATTTTTATAAAATTTCATTTTTATCAAAAAGGCTCAGCAAAAGATGATATATTGCATAAATATACCATTCAATTTTAGGTACGCATTTGGACCCTAGAACCGCAAACAGACAGACATACAGATGGCATGGCGAAAACCCCTTTTCTGGACTCGGTGACACCTAAAACGTGTATTTCCATCAAAATCTCGAAGTCAAATTTTTTTGCAATTACAATACTTCATACAATAAGTATATGAGAAAGTAAAAACCTCCAACGTAAACTTATTACTTTTGCCTGCCCACACACAGTGTATTACAGCCATTAGACCAAGAAATTATTCAAATGCTCAAACTAATGTATAGACAATGTATTTTAACTACGTTAATAGCAAAAATGGAAATTGCCCAAAACGTTGAAGAACTAGTGAAAAGATAGGTTAAATTGAGATACAAATTCAGGACATGGACAGTTCTATAGCTGAAAGAATGAAATTTATTTTCTTTGAAAAAAATTCAAATCCATGCTGAATTAGTGCAAAAAATTGGTTTTTAATAGAAAATGGGAATTTTTCTGGTTTTTTAATAATGAAAAATGTTAACTACCATGACAATGAGTCTAATGCTTCTAAATAGAAAATATATTACCATAGCATTGATATAATGCTTTTAATAGGAATTAATAGATAAACACCGTATTGACCCGAATATAGTGCGATGTTTTTTTCCTCAATATGTACCTTTGAAAGTCGCATACGCACTATATTCGAGTACTTGTTGCATTCGTACTATATTCGAATACTTGTATCTTTAAAAAATAACTGCGTATCGGCGCGTTTCATGACGCGTGCTTCAGCGCATATTTTTATAATTGCTGCATTGTAAGTGAATTGGACGTTCATGTTACGATGCTACATTGTACAAATATACTCGGTAGTGGTATGAGGAGACTAGAAAATAAATCAAGGTCAAATTGCAGCAACCACAGCTCCGGCACAACTTTACGCAGGGCCGCGACACTCAACGTTAGAAAACGAGGACCGTCTAAACGTGGCGTCACATTACCCCCCTTTAGTACATAATTCATGAGTTTACAGGTAATTTAAATGTGCAAAATAGAGAAAATTAAATGTTTTTCGTCTTTTTCTAAAATTCCTTTCAAAATACTTGGGGTCGCACTATATTCGGGGTCGCATTATATTCGGGCTAATACGGTAATAGCATTGATTTCAACCGGTGACATAACATATTATGATGTCGTAATCATCACATATCAAATATCTTATTTATTTAAAAAACCCTCATTACTCTTTTTATTTATTCACATAAATTAGCTTATCAAAATTTATTTTATATTTAAAAAATTTATGGAATTAATGTTAAATTATTTTGAAAATATGAGGAAGCAAAGTGAGCCAGCAGATGGGATTGGGCCCAGTAAGGTACCAGCAGTATAGCCTCTAGTAACTGACATATTAATAATATTCTATACAAAATAGACACATGCAACTAAAAAACAAAACATTTAATGTAAGTCTAACAACCTGATCTCCAATTTGCAGTAAATGCTGTCCTGACCGTCCAGGACAATGTTCACCAAGAAGTGGTAGATGATCTCTGTATACCGTTCCTCCTTTTGCATCATTCACTACTTTCAGGTCAGCCTGGATGGGAATTTAAAAAAATATTTTACTACATTTAAATTATATTCCTTTAACTAAAAGGTTAATTGGAAGAAATTTATCATAAAAATTATAATAAAAATACCTATTTAAAAAAGTTAAATATTAGAGAATATAATTCACAACATTAGTCTATCATAAGATTTGGGATTTTTATCCATAAGACATTTACAGAATTATTTCCGAGAGGCAAAATTTCTTGTATTTATTATTATTACTAAAACTTTTCACACTTCCAAGGAAATGGAAAAAAGCAAAAGATAAAACAAGATGATGGAAAACAATACACCGAGCTAATGCCCCACAACTAAAATAACCTTGACCATTTCAGGATGTTCAGTTAAATATATTAAATTAGAATGTTCATAAAAATTATAAATAAAATTATTGGACAAACATTCAGCAAACAAGATGCATCAAAAGGAATAGCAAAGAATATTCCTGGATAAAAATAAATAGGATATGCACTGCAATAAAGTGAAAATTAATTGCAATATAAAAAACTTTTGATTTTAAACTATGCATGAGCATTGGCTACATAACAAAGTATTTCTAGAAAAGAGATGGGTCATAAAAGGTACTAGTTCATCTTTTGAAAAATCCCAAAATTAAATGGTTTCTTAAACCCAATCTCTGCCAAGTTTATTTCAATTTAAGAAACAATTTACACTTCAAAATGTATACTGTTTAACACAAAAAAAGAATGCCATTAATGAGACTATATTCTCTTACCATTCCCTCAAACCCAACTCGATACAGATTCTTCGCTCCATTGTCCCAGATCACATAGGCAGCTGAACGTGGGCTAGCAGCCGACCAATCTTGGACCTCGTTCACTTTTCCTCTCCTACCATTTCCGCCATCCTGATCCTCCCACTGCCAGTCCACACCTCGAACTACTCGTGCACCAGGAAATATTCCACGAACAGCAATCTTTTTACTTTTACGTCGGGGTTCCAAAAGAACTCTATCACATTAAGAAAAAATTATTATTAATGTTAGTTAATGTTATTATTGTTTTTTCCCAAATAAATAGAGCCCCATTGTCTTTAATTCACTCTAAAATATATTACTGTCGTCAAAAAATATTTCATGTTAAGCATGCTAACAATACAAACTTGAATGTATCAATTATGAAGAAAATATTATTAAGAGCTGTTTCAAAAACTTATGACCTTTATAGTCGGAAAAATTTAAGTAGAGTATAACTTGATAATATTTTTGTGACTAAATCAAGTTTTTTATAAATTTCAGAACCTCAAATAAAAATCCATGCAAATAATTGTATCATGGAAAACTTGCTCATACATATTCATTCCTGAAGACAGTGAGCTTATAATAACAATAAATACATATCTGCCCAATTAGAGTAGATATTGGTAAACAGATATATTATAACACAGGTGTAGAAGGAAGGATCATGCATTAATAGAGAATATAATAATTTTTGGGTAAAAATGATTGCATCAAAAGTCTCTCAATTATAGTTCAAATGGACAATAAAACAATCATTGTCCATGTAACAGACAGAGCAGTTTGTCTGATGACAAATATTATTTGATTTTGCATTTAAATGAAATGCAACATATTATTATGAGGATAAAATATGAAAAGACCCTCATCGAATTATCAACTGAAAAGTTCACACACCTTTCACTTCCAAGAGTGGTGATACGAAAGAAACGATGCCGTAAGTTGTGTTTATCACCATGATAGCAAATAGAACATAGATCATAGTTGCCACACTCTCCACATTTCCATCGAATGCCAAAAATAGGCTGCTGCCGGCACGTGTCACACATGGCTCCATCATGCTTCACCCCTAAAATTAAATAAACAGAAATAAACAAAAAGCCATCAAAATGTGAAGAAAGGTAAATAAAATAGAAAAAGTTATGAAACAGAAGGAACTGCTCCTTTGATGTCAATAATTATGGCACACAAAATTACTACAAAATAAAAATTTCTGCAGACTCAAAATGTTAAGATATTAAAATGAATGAATGGATGAAAAACGCTTAAAATATCAATACTCAGAAAGTGCAATAGAGTACATTCATAATCTGACTACTTAAATATGAACTTTGTAAAGAGGATAAATAGTAAATATTTATGTGAATTTATGTAGAAACAATATATAAGCATAGTAAATATAAAATAAATATAGGCAATTTCTTGATGAATTTTCAATAGAGACGTCTTCTGCATTATATAACAAGAAACCTGTCTTCTCCGCGAATTTTTGTTATTGGGATACATTGAAAGATGCACTATTATGATATTGTTATCTTTTACAACCACCATACCCACAATTAAAAATAAAATATTTATAAATTGATAACCTGTAGGTGAACTGTCCAATATTCTTAAGTCATACGGTCCCGAGCATCTATAATTAGCGGCGGTTCCATTGTCCCAAACTACCACCACTTCTTCAGGTGACTCAAAATTTCTAACAGTACCAACATGTCCTTCGCCACCATCCTGAAAGTGAAGGAAGATTATAAACTTAAAATGAATGTGACATACAAACTGAATAAAAACAAATATTTAATACTCTTTCATTCGAATTATCCAATTGTAATTCATATTTATAAGGATAAATAACGAATGACACTCGTTGATTTGCACAGTACGGATGCAATTAATGTCTTTAAGACGCAAATGGGCACTACTAATAAGTAATAAACATGATTTATTTTAGTTATGTTTGCATTTTTGAAAACACTACTGAGACGATAAATTTACTGCTGGTTGTATAATATTCTTACCTGTTTACCCCATTTCCAATCAATACCTCTAATCACCCTTGCTCCAACACCTTCCATCATAAATCGTGTCGTCCTAGATCCAGCACCGGCCCCTACTTCCATTATTTATGTCATAAATTTAAACTCATGGATAACATGTACGGGACGGTGCCTGTAGATTTTCTTTTGAACCGGAAGTAAAACTTTCAATTTTTTATCAAGCTAATATCTTCACTGTCTCATAAATGTTTTGCAGGAGATACATAACTGAATTATTAAAACTAAATTTAAAAACAAATTTAAAAATAAATTATTAAAGGTGTATTTTTATATGGTCATTTCATTTACTGATTTTCTAAGTAAAAAGAATGCATTTTGACTATGATCGTTGTCGTCTACTTTCATTCAGTAATGGCAACCTCTCTCAAACGGAACCGCTCCCGCAGAAGAATTGCAGCTTTGACTTTTTTATCAAATATATCGCTTGACGGAACCCACAGAGATACTAAATTATCGCTCTTAACAAGAAATGGCGCTCTTACAAAGTATGAACTTTCTACTGGTGTAGATCAGGAAGGAAACGAGGATGAACAGTGCCAAAGTGACTCAGAAAATGTAAACAAACGAGATGCGGCGGGATCGTGTGAACCTAGGACTAATAGAAAAGTGCGACAGCGTTCACCTCCCAATATTGGTAAAAGCCCGGTTCATCAGTCAAGTTCGGACTCGAATGCAAGTGAAACTACTCTCACACCGTCTAAGTTACAGCTGGATCAAGAGCAAGCGACCTCCATTAACCGCAATTCGGGTTCAATCCCTCCACCTGCATTCCGTGAAAGGTGAGAACTTCGCGATGGACCGGAGGTGATTCACCTCCGGAACTCGCCCAAAAACGACTCTTGATTGCACCTGCAATATCATAATTAACTGTTACATATATTTTATTGATTTGAGCATTCAGTTACATGAATTTTTCATGTGATAATTTTCCTAAACTTAAAAGAGTTTATACCTAAACTATTTTGCTAATGCTTTCCAATGAAAAGTGCCCTCATAAAAGTAATGAAATACAGTCAATTGGGTAGGATTATCTCGAGATTTATCAATAATTTCGTATTTTAGGTCCACTGTTTATCAATATTCAAAAATTGTCAGTTTAGCATGTGAAAAATGTCTTAAAATAGCTCCGGTAAAATTTTGTTTTATCTCTTTCTACTATACGGAATTTAAATCTCAGTTTATGATAAATATATTGCCAGTATTAGAAATTAATCAGAAATGTTAAGGCATTTGCTTCAATTATGCCGTGTACCATCTAAAACGTCTCTTCTTAAATAATATATAATAATTTGCAACAGTACTTTTAATTTTTAAGTCATTGTTTACTGTCAGTCCATGAATTCTTTCGTATGATATAAATCTCATTTATATCTAAAGGTGGAGATGCATGAAGTATTTGTTTAAGACATTCGTTATGTCGCTTATCAAGATTGTCTTTATTAATTACACAAGAAACAATTATATCTTTTGATGGTTTAATCACTACTAGTGAAACAAACTTGTGTTTTCTTTAATTTCAATTTGTAAACATCTTCATTGCTGCATATCTTATCAGTATGCGGACGTCGAAGATGAATCCTATTTATATCCCCTCATTCCGTCCGGAGGCTTGATATAATGCAAAGCTATTCCCTTTAAGTGCAAACAGTTCCCTCGCAAAACTCTCGTTTTCTCAATAAGACTAAAACGCCTATTTTTCTATCGGTATGTCTTTTTGTTGCTGATTTTGATCAGGCGCATTACTAATTTATGGATTTTAATCGACTCTGTGTTGCAATTGTCGTTCTGCCGTGAACTAACACTGTGGCAACCACAATTTAGTTCTACCGGGAGAAATCCATTGTAGTTAATTTGGAACAATTGAGAAACAAAAACATTGACGTCGCAATAAATTGGAAAATGGTTACGTCGGTGAGCCGTTCAATAACTCAATATCCGGGATGTAGAGATCGGCGAGAAAAAACGTGCTGGTAGAAAATCTGCTTTGTCCTCTGAAGTAGAAACAGTAAAGATAGAACTTGATAGCGTGACAGGGTGACCTACCCAAAGCGTCAATTTCGGCGAGAATGTTACGCTTTAACCCGGAAAGAGACGGAAGCCCCGAGGTGCTTGAATAATCGACCGAGAAAGTGAAAGCAGTGTGGCACTTAGACGCGGCGTTAGAAAGACGGGCATAACCTCTTAAAGGAAGCGTTATGAGCGTTAGGACGGAAATGATCTTTTAGAAGGTTGATGATATCAGAATGGCCTTAGGTTTACTCGGTACAAAGCCCGAGGTTCAGTATTAGATGTTTGTCCTCTACCATAAAAGGAATCAATTGTCACTAAAATTGTTTCTTTTCCTGTTCTTTGGACCTTATGTATCGAAGGCGACGTTGCAGACTTGAAGGAAATGGATAATAATAGTCTTAAGGAAGTACATTCGCGGAGAATGGAAATGGCATTAAATATCATTCGTGCACCAGAAAGATTTTCACTGTCGTTACAAATTTAGTCGTGTTTTCCGTTTTCGAATCCCGTAGTTACTGTGTTTGGGTGTAAGCACATGCATAGGCAAATTCACCAAAAATAATAGAATTTTAGTTTTTTGAGCTGTTTTATTATTTAAAGTATATCACTTTTAAACATATCGCGTGTGTGTTATTACTCCAATCCTTTAATTGACTAATTTTTCCGATCAAGAATCCATCATTATTTATTAAACTAGAATTAATTTATGATTAAGAAGAAAAATGGAGATACTTGGGCATATTTATTAATTTGAATTTGCATTCCTTCTTTCCATTTATTTGTTATATTTGGAGGAGAACGATGGTGCTTCTCTTAATATCTCAAATGACAATTAGGAGAAAATATTGCCAGATTATAATTTAAGGGGAACAGAGGAACGTTTTCGATGAGAGACATTGTCAAACGCCACTTATGCTTTTTTGGAAATTCTAGGCTAATATTTGTCGAAAGTTTCATCATGCGAAGTGGAGGCAAGTGTGCCGAAATGGTACCTTGTTATATTGCGTTAAGACCCTTGACTGTAACGACTTTCAAAGGATAACACTGTTTACTGCATGACCGTAGTGCGCGGAGAGCAATGAAGTAGCGAGATGAACTTGTGCTTTTATTCAAGAACAAACCCTTAAAAAAATACTTCTCAGGTATCTCC
Source organism: Tanypteryx hageni (assembly GCA_028673005.1). Classification (NCBI taxonomy): domain Eukaryota; kingdom Metazoa; phylum Arthropoda; class Insecta; order Odonata; family Petaluridae; genus Tanypteryx; species Tanypteryx hageni. The sequence goes on along the minus strand of CM054116.1, from coordinate 73,790,531 downwards.
TATAACCACAACAAGGTTATAAAAAATCAGATGCGCATTTAGGCTACCTTTGTGGTCGTCTTCTGTGGTAATTCACCTAGACTAGATTCTAAAAGATTTTTTTCGGCGAATTTCCACTGAAGACGGCTGCTTTGTAGCCGAAATGCGCATGCGTTTTTTAATAACCTTGTTGTGGGTATTGGAGATACCTGAGAAGTATTTTTAAGGACGTACATATGTACTTGTTCTTGAATTTTCTCAATCATATGACGAGCGCGATAATTCTCTGTTGAATCGTGGTTTTATGTTGACGTCCCTCCTGCGACCTTGGTAGCAAAGAAATATGTCTTGGAGTACTATCCCTTCGCCGGAATCATAAATTGCATCTCTTGTATCAACGCTGCTACTCGAAATAGATGGTGATTCTCGTGTTTGTTATAGTAAGATCGAAGTGGATATATAACATCATATTTGGTACCGAACGAAACAGATTGCAAGGATGCTTTTTTCTTTCGTCAGGTCAGCTCCAAAGATTTCGCAATTGACCTCTTGAATCTGATATTCCTTTCATGAACTTTGACAAAGGGCCATCCCTAACAAAAGCGGAACCATCAGTGTTTACAACTGTCCGCCTTGACCGTTATGATGGACAAAAATGATGTGCCAACCGGAGGGAAAATAGTTTCATTACGGTAATGCCCAGTATAGAATGCCGTGATTTCGTCACAAGTCAACCGCGAGCCATCGTCAGCCCGTTGGTCTTTCATAAGTGTTAGGCTTGTTGGCCCGCGATCGATAATTGACCTTATTGTAAGTTTATTTGTATTAACAGTAAGTTTGAGACCGGGACATTTTACCCTGAAAATATAGCGGACTTTAAATCCCAAATCGTATTAGGAAGCCCCATGCACAAAGCTTATTTGGTCCATAGCCACAAACTGAGCTTTTCGTGCCAGTTCGGAGACATCGCGGTCCAAATAGAAATGTACCTACCGAGATTTGCATACCTGCCTACTTGAAAATGTTCTGCTTTTTGCTGGCTAAGAAAAAATGTCAACGCATATAGAACCATCAGCTTGTGGACTATGCTTATGAATATATTAGGTGTATCGTTTTGAAGCTCGACTGAAGTCGTAAATGGAATGCCAGTTTTTTTGTTTCTGTCGCTTTTATTGTTTAACTAACACTGAGTAGTGATAATTTTTTTTTACGATTACCATTGTAATAATGCTGAAAAAATAGAGTAGGATAGAATCCGTTGTCTTTTAGGCTTGAATCCCACCCAAAACATACTCTTTATCTAAGCTAAGAAAAGAAACGGGCCCATCTTATCTTTTTTACTCACAATCGAACGTTATAAAATACGATTATGCCTATTGATTATTGGTTTTCAAAATAAGTCTATTCATAAAGTCGAGAGTATGTTTAAGCCATGCTATTTAAACAATTCAAGTTTGAAGTTAATTTGAATAATTTTTTTGTAATATTAAGATATTTTAGTGCACGACCAAGACCTTATTTCTTGTTTCTAGCGTTAAAATATGTACATTTTTCATTTGGCATGGTAGGCATAGGTATTTTTTATTAAAATATCGTTATGAAATATTCATTGCATGAGCTTCGTTTATTAGGAGGTTAAAAACTAAGTCCACTGCAAGTTAATTCATACAGACTTTGTTTCTTTTTACATGAAGAATTTATTCAAGGTACAAAAATAAATTTTTCTTCCTCAGGCTGTTGGCTATAATGGCTGGAACTTTTTTACCCCTTATTTTCAGCTTTATTACCTTACGATGTCTTGAATTGTGAAGGCCAAAGAATCCCAAGTAATCCAGATCATAACTAATATAAGGGGCCATGTTACCGAATCACAGTAGACCTATATACATATACACATATATATATATATATATATATATATATATATATATATATATATATATATATATATATGTATATATACACCAATCGGAAGCACTTATCCTATAATAAAAAGCTAGACATAATTGTTAATCTTTTAATTTCAATATTGTTAATGCAAGTGGAGTTACATTCAGCGTGCTATCATGTGCATCAAAGGAAGTTAATGCACAAGGTTTCGTGTCTCATTGTGTCAGTCGTACAGTAACAGGGATAATGAATTGGAATTAGGATTTATGTTGGGTTTAAAAATTTGACAAGATTTACAAAGTTATGCAAGTCGGTTTTCGTAAGTTTTTATTTTTCCCTTCGACTGCTGTTGGAAGAGAAACTCCTTTGCATCATTTGTCGAAATTTGAGTGTAACTTTCAAATTATGAAAAAGCGTCTTTTTAGGACGCTGTTAACTCCAAGAGTATATAGCTCTCACATTTCCGCAATTTGTTTGCAATTTTAAGGTTTTTTACCGTCATCTTAATATTATTTTTTCGTCGGTTTCTCCTTTAGGTGGTACGTAAACACGAGAATATTTCTTCACCAAGAACGAGTGCGCACTTTATACTACTGGTTTTATAAAGTCAACCTGTTGACATTCCTTCACCTACCCGATGGAGCGTAAAATATATGCCATAATTTTCACATGCCATAAACCAAGGTCTCATGCTCTGTTAGGGCTTCACGTAGTTCTCTCGGGATCGACATTGTTCGTTTACGACATGTTCCAATCGTTCGATCTTGAGAGGTCGTCCAGAAAACGTCACCTCCTAAACGACACAAATTAATATGAAATATATATCGCTATATTCGCATCATCAGATATCTCCGTCGCGGTTCAACCTGATTCCAGGTCCACCGCTTCCTAAACTCGTTCTAAAGTTGGACATCGAAGTTCTTTTTTGTGAACTCACTCAAAAATACCGTCTCCGGTGTTGCAATACCGACTATTTATCCTGTTTCCTCCACTGGCTGAAGACCCCAACTATGGAAATGTCTTCCCAACCATTGCTTAGTTTTTATTTGGCATTTCACCTAATTTTTAGACCAATTCTACAGTCATAAATAACCATAAAGATTCGTTGCGTCACTGGCAAAGTGGTTCAAAGGCACAAAACAGTCCAAGGTATGACTTTTACACAAATATTTTATGCCATTTCCCTCGATAAACACGAAAGCACTGAATACAAATAATAAAAATGTGACACGAATATTAGCAAAAAAGTTTTTCTTTTCGCGACATTTACAAAATTAGGTAAAAATCATTAATTCTGTAATATTATTCAAGCTTTTGATAGACCTTAGCTTCCATAGCAAAATCTTCCGTTTTTGATAAAAAATAATCTTTTGAACCTGCACGTCTCAAGCAGAATTGTTGCGGTAACAATGGCTTTATTCGTCAGTTATCCATGAGGCTGGGAGTTACCGAGTTACATATTAACCTCGAATTATTATTAGTAAGAGTAGATAATGGAATAAAATTTCGTGTATGCTCCGCCCTATTTTTATTTGTTCAACAGTGTCGTAATATGCTAGCAAGAAGCAAGAGTATTGCATTTCATATAAAATATTAAACAACGTATTTACGATTAGGTTGAAAGTATAATGTAATTATATAAGATTTTATTGCATATTAAAATTGGTAACCGGTCTATCTTTTACTACCACTTAAGACAACTAAAATCTCGAATGTAAAAAAAAGTCTTTTACGAAAAAGCGAAGTGTTCTTTGAGATGTATTTCGAAACAATGATTCAGCCGGAAAGAATTGAACGGGAGACATTTACCGAATTACGTTCGATGTCTAAGTAAGACAATTTCACCGGTATCCTTAAGGTATCAACAACGCCAATGCTAACGTCATGTACAAACAAGTCAAGTTGGATAAGTGAAGTTTTAGACTTTTGACCGAAGCCGCTATGTGGCAATTTTAAAAAGATTTCTACACTCTTCGAGTAGCACGAGGATTTCTCCCGAGAGGGAAAACAGTAGACGTATTCCGAAATACTTCTTGACTTGCCAAGGAAATACTGCTCGAACGAATTCAAAAATTATTCGTTTCGTCCAGATTTGCTCTTTTGTTAGATTTAGATCGTGACGTATCTCGTGGCTGGGATAATTTGGACTTTTATCTCGATTTGGTTTTCGTGCTATTTTCTCAAAAAAAAATTTTTTTGGTCCGTCTGGGATGTGGGTAAAGTAGTGTTGCGTCTTATGCCATTGAGGCTTTCAAGGCCACCACCTTGAAATGGAGAGTTGGGCTTTTTTCTCTTTCGCCGCTGATGGCTAACTATTTTCGATTTATGGACATTAGACTTTTTTTTAGCAGTCTGTGGAGGGCAGTGTGAACTGTCACAGGTGCAGTCCTTGGCAATCAATCGTCCGTTGAAATAAAAATAGCGAAGTATTTTGGATGGGATCACACTGCTTCGTTTTTGATAAAATTTTGAATTCAAGTCAGCCTTACGCATCTAGCGAATAACACTCATTTAAACATGCTAGTTGCCGTGAATTTCATTTCAAAACGAGCTCGAAAGTACGTGTCCACGGGATTTTGTTTACGCTTGAGGGAGCGAATGAGAGTGCTAATGAAATCTTGGGTGTCATAAGTGGATTAACATGAATTTGGTTGGACGGGTTGGACTTACCCTTGCTCCAGATAGTTAGCCAGTAGCTCCTAAGAGAAAAGCAAATGATGAACTTGGGTTATAAGGAACCGAGTGAAAGGACAGTTTCCAAGTTAAATATCTCTCGAAAATTCCAAAATTTTGATTTCTCGTGATGCTCATGAAGAGGTTTTGCAGAATATCTTGGGATGAATTCTCAGCAAAAATGACAAAAATTCCTCTTCTTCTGAGAGCGTCATTCATTTTTCAACTACGATTTTATGTTACCGTATTATCTATAGATGTCTATATATTGGTAAAGTACCTAATAAATTATATAATAAAAATCGCGTTTTTAATGAATAAGGGAAAAATGAAGATATAGGTACATAACTTTTTATGTTTTATTTTGAACTCGATTTAAATTTCTTGTCGACTTTATGCCATTCCTATTTACATTGTTTTCTTTTGAGCCTTTCATTAATCATATGTACCATTCCATCACATACATTACCTCAATTAAATTTTAAGCATTTATTTATTTATGTTGTACTCGAAGAAAAATTTTGAAATTTTTCAAATGTCTTAATTTAAAAATAATTTACCCTAACATAACTATTCCAAATTATAACTAATGGAAAACACACAAATTTTGAAGTTATAATCATAGTTGCTGCTCAATGTTTTCCATTAGTTTCCAAACCTTTCATACTGTATCACATATTTGCAATATCTCTGAAATACATATTCATGATTCAACTTCATCTTACTCATGCCAAGTAATGCATAACCATTTCTGTATTAGCTTAAATCCCCTCTATATTATCCAGAGCTTTAACAGAAATACCTGATATCTTAAAGCATGAATGCAAATATTTGGCTGAATGTGCATCATAACCCAAATTTTGTGTGCTGTACCATGTGCCCACCTCAATTGCCTCTGTCTGCATGCATGTGCTTGCTCAGGACCAACACTGTCGGTGGAGAGTATGGACACCAAGAAAGCCGCCGTACGCTGGTTTCCATGGTGGGTGGGGTGGGGGGGCTGCGAGGGGGACGCCGTCTCCCTACCGGTAGTGCCTCATCTACTGACCATCATCTCTTCTATGGGGGAAGCAGTGAAAGCATCCCGGGTCCTCACCCCATCTTCCCGGGTGAGAGTTCTATGTCACAACTCTCCTCTCTACCTAGATAGGAAGTCTTATTGTAGAAAATGTTGAAACGTTGACTTTGAAATATATGCCATGGCTATCGCAGATTGAAGAAAGTGTATACTTCACTCTCTTCAGCCTAATAGATTGATATTGGAATGGTTGTTGGCTTCCAAGGTCTGTTATATCAATTTTGGATGGATAAATTTCAGGGTAATTTCCTTGCTGGTGATCTCTGATGAAAGCTTTGAAAATGATGTATTAGATTCTGAATGCCCATTATCAAAGCAAAGAAAATCAAAATATTTGGTATTTGTGGATTTTAGTCTATAAAAATGACAGTTTTAAAGAGAATTCTCTCATATATCATATAACAGTTTTAAAGTTAGTTTTTAGTGATTATTTTCAATTTAAAATTTTGTTTTGATGTAGTGATCTTTATTGGTGAAATGAGATATGAAAACAAATTATAGACATTACAAATGATATAAAATTTATAATTTATCAATAAAAGACTAATAAACATTCCACTTGGAATGCTCTTCTGTGCCTAGTCCCTTAAAAATTCATCTGTTTTATCCTAAGTACTGTAAATTTATGTATGAAATGTTACCAATATATATTAACTTAATTGACTAAAATTGTGTAAATTATCAAAAATGTCTGTCTGTCATTCATGCTGTAACAATGTTATACTTTATTTTTCATTAGAGCACTTAAAGTTTTATACTTTACCATAAGAATCAGTTTATCCTAAATAAATATTTCTATAGATCATTTATCATCATTTTCAGAAACAAATCCAATGCATGAAAAATCATGAACTGCATCATGTACTGAAGAGTTTATCATTGGTGTGATATACAAAATACTTGCCATACAAAATACTTGCCTTACAAAATTTTGCTGCAAGAACTTATTATTGGCAAAGGTTTTGGTTCACTAAGCATATTCTCAACCATGTAAGACATTATTGTATTAGAAGCCATTTCTCAGCATGTCATATCTATGCTATCAAAATGAATATTTAGAATCTTTCTTCTTTTTATGGTTGGAATCAGTGCTTTTCTTCTCCCATAATTTATCTTATCAAAAGCAATGGTTTGAGCTTTTGTTTACACCATTTATGTTACCTATTACATTACTAAATACAAGGTCTAACAGTAAAGTAACCAGACTGATTCTCTAAAAAAATATTTTATCACAAACCTTTAGTTGGTGTAGTCATTCAAAGTGTTCTTCTTCTGACTTTAAGCATGCATCCAAATGTCTCTGCCATGCCTGAAAACATTGCTGGAAATCATTTTCTGAAAGTCCTTTTAGTACTGGCATAGCAAAATGCTCTGGATGTCTTCAATTGATTCAGAATGAGATGAAACAAGATGACAGTACTAAAAGTATTTTCAAAAAAAGATTTCTGGTAATTTTTCCAGGCGGAGATGTTGAAATGTGTGTATAAAGTCAGAAGGAGAGTACTTCGAAGGTGACCACACCCAATAATGGCTGGTGGTAAAATATTTTTTATGGAATGAGTCTGTTTATTTTGTCAGACCTTGTAAATGGTAAAATTCGATAAATTTAATATAAAGTAATTTCTTCACTTATTTTTTTTAATTACTTGCACAACTATTTTGTTTTTTTTGTGGCAAGGTATATTGACAGTTTTTGAGTTCCATTACGCTTTTTCTTGGATAAAATCATAGGTATTTCTACAATATATATTTATTTCTATAAGGAGATGACTATGTTATACCTAATATTTTCCTCAGTGAAAAATTAGTAAAAGTAAATAGTAAAAGGGGCAATTTTTAAAAATGTGTAACTCAGTGATGTTAGGCACAGCAAATAGTCAATTAAAGGATGATTTTTCACCATAAGGGCACAGGCAAAAGGTAGTAGTTGAAAATGAAATAATTGTACTTATTATTGTAATTTTTACAATTAGTATATCTAATCATAGTAGAATTCAGCTGTATATACTAAGTATATAAGATGTTATGTAAAAGGGAGAAAATATGTTTTTATTGTGTTAATGCCACTTAAGTTGACCACTGTATTTGAATATTAAATGTACTATCTGATTGAATGAATTGCAAGCAAGATAAGCTATTTTAAAATTTTAACAAAATATTTTTTTTAATGTTGATTTTGACTTTTCGTAGAGTCAGTGCCTCTTTTCTTGGTAGTTGAAATTAATCATAGTTTATTAATAGTTTGCATATCCTAAGTTATTATATAACACATTGCACACTAATTTATTTCATTCTCCTGCCTTTCCTTATCGAAAAGTATTTTTGTTTTCATATGGCCTTTACATCAACTCATCATATCTTTTGTTTCTTCTATAATTTATTGCCATTGCTCAGGGAGGGTGAAGGCAAGTGGAAGTGGGTTCACTTCAATATCCAGCTCAGGTCCTCAGTCAGTTGCTGAGGGGGCTGGGAAAGAGGTTCGATTTGTAGCAGGCTCTGGCATTTGCCCCCAACAACAACAACAAAACCCTGGCTCTCGGATGGTTCTCGTATCTGCTCGAAGGAGGACCCCTTTCCTTGTATTCTCAGCCCTTCCATATGCCAAAGCAAACAACCGCTGTGGAAGGTATAATAAGTGTCTCAAGCTTGCAGCTTTATACTATACATGCCAAAAATTAGGCCTGCCAAATCATAATGAATCATTTTGTTGAATGTGTTTATGCCCTTTTTGTAATGCATGCTGTTTGTGTGTGGTTCTTAGTCATCTATGTATTACCCTATCTTAAAGCTATTCATCTTGCATCCTTTGCCCATGTGCACAATCATTCAATCTTGAGCATTTTTCTCAAACATCATGAGTCATTGTCCTTGCACTTTCTTTTTCATCCACTCATTTTATTTGTTTAATCTCTTGTTGTTCCATCTCTAGTCAGCTGTTCAAATACCGTTAATTGTGGATGAATTTCTTAAGGATTAACTCTTATTTTTTAATATTGTTAACATAAATTGGTTATTCCATTAGGTTAATTTAGGATAACAGTTCACACATTTGCATACAGCAATGATCATCATAAGATTTGCTTTTTTTCCTGTTCAGTCATCTCTTTCGTTTACAACTGTTTTTCTTAAAATTAAAATTTCAATGCATTTGTGAAGCTAATATGTGCTATGCTTCTTTGAAAGGCTGTATATTAGCAATTCTAAGGAACATCACATCAGCATTTTTGCATACCCAATTCTTGTAACAGTTTCTTATATATTTCTCATTCATTCTTTGTAATTAAGGGGAGATACTAAGAAGGATGGAGGACGGAAGAGACATACTTCTGGACCCAGACCCCTATCCTCCTTGGCAGATGGTCCAGATCCATTTGACCTGTTAGGAATTGAGAAAGCTGGGCAAGATGGACAGGTAAGGTACTACAATCAAAATCAATGATCCCATTGCTTCATGATATTACTAGAATAGTTGTGATGGAAAGCATGTATGCATCAGGAAAGCATCGTAAAATATGGAAGTTATTTTTTAAAAGAAAACTATTGTCACTGTTTCTGTTATTTGGAAATTACAGAAAAAAGTTCACAAAATTTTAGGAATTTGTTCCTCATAGTAAAAAAAATTGGTGCAATATACATTGCACATACTTTCTCATACATATATTTCCTCCAAACTCCATTCTACCTGCTTATAGCCAACTTACTGAGCCTAAAAGAAGCAATGTTCCTACAAAAACAAAAAACAACAGAAATTTTTTCTGCATGTAAATAGCATTAATATATGTGAAAATCAAACGATAAATAGTTGCACCATACATAAATATCAAGTTTTATATGTATTGATGAAGCCATATAGAGGCTAAAGCATTATTACTGGATAGCTATTGTAGAGTGACAGGGTATCTAGGCATCAAACTTGATATATTTTAGTGTCACTGGATGCTATATACCTAGTTATTTTTTGAGAAATATGGCTTATGTAGTATTGTACATGATCCCATGCTCCATAACTGAAAAAATTTTAATCAAAAGGGTTAGTCATTTTTTAATAAATCGATATTTTGTAAAAATCGACAAGAATAAACTACCCTTTATTGTTGTACTATATCGTTCATATTTTCATAGTTTTTTCTGTATGATAGTTTGCACAAATATTAGATAATTCGATTTCATTTAACTGTTTAATTTCTAGAACAGTGCACAGGCACACAGATGGCAAAACCCACTTTTTTTAAATTCTTGGAAACTAAAAATGTGTATTTTCATCAAAATCTCTTAAGTCGATTTTTTTCGTGATTACAATACTTTCTCTATATACTATGTATATGAGAAATTAAAAGATGCCCCTGGTGAGAAAAGAAGGATTTAATATTAAAATTAAAAATTGCAGTTAAAACATAGTGAATATTCTAAACTAATCTTGTATTTTGTTGTGGGAAAATAAAATGGAAGAATGTTATAGGAAGTACGAGGTGCTTCGCCCCTGGCACCTATGGCGCCCAACGCCGAAAATGAGTCCTGGAATAGGACCTTCTACTGTGAGTGGATCCAAAATTTGTGTGTTTTGTGAGGATCATAATGAGAGTATATGTGCAAAATTTGAGGTCAATAGGATCAAAAATGGCTGTGATGCCGAGTGTTACAGAGATAATGACCAAATGACAGAATAAGCATTTTAGTTGTATTATGCTTGAAGCTAATATGGAGAAAAATCCATATTGTGTGAGATGTTTCCATTTAAGGAAGGCAGTTGAAATACTTTCAATTCATTACTTAAATACAATACAAAGTACAATGGAACTATAAGAATAAATGTGTTTTAAGTTGGTGATAAGAGGAGGAGCTTGATAATTTTTAAGAAAGGGTCTTAAAGAAAAATCAGATTGCTAAAATAGAAAAGAGGGGAAACTTAAATTGAGCATAAATATAATTTTGAAGTTGGGCAATAATGGGATAATTTAGTGCCATATTTATTCTGGTTTATGATATTGCACTACTTGATTTGTTCAGATTGTCTAATTTTTTTATCAAAGAATGCATGGTAAATTGCAACTTTTATTTTACCAGTATTCAAATAAATTTAACTGATTAATATATTTACTAGCAAGTTATCTATTGCCATACTGGTATGCTTGTACTCGTATGTACTTAAAATCCAGTGTCACAAAGTATATCTTGATATTTTATTTTTCTCACCATTTCTCCCCTGCACTGATCCAGCACTTCCAGTATTCCTGTGGCTATTGAGGATATTTTTTAATGTAAGAGCTTCATGAGCCCACCATACTGAAAATGCTCTACACTTTTCAATATTTTTCTCATCCTTAATTGTTCTGCAAATACTGTATCATGCAAAAAATGGCATAGCTATTCTGTGAACCTTCTAAAATTGTTAACTCAAAGTTGTTTCTATGCATTGTAGGAGATTTCATATGGGCGACTACTTGTGCCTTCAAGACACTTTGCACGCACAGAAAGAAGACACCAAGAAGGAACGAATAGTGATCCATGTTCAGATCATCATGTTCCTCTGTCTGCTTTTCCTATTGGAACATCATCGTCTTCAGCTGCTCATATTAGACATCCTGTTGTTGCCAGGTATGTTAATCTCCAAGAGAGACAACAGTAAAGAATATGTCTTTGCAGTATTTTTTACGTTTGGCCATTAGCTAACTTGGTGTTTAGCTTGAAAATATTATATGTCGGAAAAACATAAAGTGCACTATCTCTTGTTTTGAATTGCACTCCGCTGTAACGTATCAACTAGATTTGATAGCACAGTATCATGAGAGTTACCTAACTGCATATCCTACTTTCAATTAATACCAGGATCTTATGACGTATTTCTTAGTAACAGGTCCTCCTCTAATAAATAATAGGTTTTTTTAAAGTCTTAAATGCCACACTAAGAGTATACTTACCGTAAATACTCCCATATTAAACACATTCAGTTTTTTGGTCTCAAATTCAATGTACCCACATTTAAGATTTGTTAGACTCGCATCCATTCTGCTTACCTGCTGTGCTCACAGTGTCCCAGAATAGTTTAAATTTATGATTGTTAAATGTTCCTATCTCCATGCTCATATAGAGTATGTGCATTCCAAAGTTAATATCACTTTCAATAAAATTCTCTATATTCCATTCCACCTATATTTACCACCTAATAAGATGCACTCTATTCTGAAAATAATGTCACCAAAAATGAACCTGCGTCTCATTGGACGAAAGTACCCCAGCTGTGAAGTCTGCATAAGAACAGATCACTTTCTCAATACTGATAACCACTGGATATTATAAAAATATCATAAAAATAATATAATATGCCAAAGAAGGTGATACTTTATTGAATTCCAGGAATTGGAGGTAAAACAAAAAGAATGAATTTGAGAGCCTAGCTAAAAATGTTTTCCAGAACTTATGGTGTTTCAGTTGCAAAATAACCATTATGATGGTTAAGGAGGGGGATGGTTACTAAGATATATATATCAGTAGTTTTCTGAAATTATTGTGGTGTGTGCTTGGGATTTATAAGCCTAACGTGAAAACTTTTGCACTTCAAAATTGGGCATAAACATTGCACCTTGTGTTTACTGCCTGTATTGCTAGCCTGGTGATTTTCCATACAGGTGGTGCAATATCATACTGTTGTGTTTTTTGTTGGTGTCTCTTAGTTAATAGAGTAATTTGATGTTAGCTGTGCATTTATGACTTACATAGAATTCTACAATGAATAAACTACATACCTATTACATAGCTATTTAGTGTCCTGCATTGCTGTTTTTGTTCCCATAAATGATTTAAGTGTAAATAAATGCATTCAAATTTTTTCTGAAAAGTTTGACATTTTTATCCATCTTACCAGTTGGCATATCTGGTAATTTTTGGTTTTTGTCATAATTATAATCTAAAATTTTGTTTTCATGGTATTAAGTTTAAATTTTCTGCAATTTATGTTGTTCTTTGATATTCATTTCTTATTGTAGACATCATTGGCAAAAACTAGTGGAAAAATTTGTTCCCATGTATAGAATGTGTGCCATTTATATAACCTTATGAACTAGAATATTATCAAAAGGCAATGTATCACTTGTCTAATTGGCTTCTGTTTTCATTTTATTTTTCTTGGTTTAGTGTGGCTTCTTCAAAAGTGCAAATGGGAATTTGCAGCATTTACTTTTCATATACAGTAAAACCCCATTAATTTGAACATCCTTATTATGAAATTTGGTATAATTCAAAGTCTTACTCATCCCTGACAGAAAAAGAATTATTTTCACAGAAAAGTATGCGTATCGTTCAAAAACCTCAATAATTCGTAATTCAAAGCAACTTTTAGCCCCACGTGCAAAATACTATCTAAACAACATGCATGGAGAGGAAGTTCCCTCCATCACCTTGGTCACCCCCACCCTACCACCAACCCACCCCTCCCATAGCCATGCTGTTAGTTCTCACAGTTTACAGTTGACTGTCTTTACTATGTTTTGTGCTCTTTATTATTTCAGATCCTTTCAGGGTTATTATTTTGGCATTGTTTTGGACATTCTTAGGCCTACAGATTTCATTATGTGTGCCTTTTGTTTAGTATTCCTTTCAAACAATTATGAGATGGCAATTCCAAATCTCGACCACCGGAAGGTTTCTCAGTGCTGTACCGCACTTTTGTTTAAATTCTCGTATCATGAGAACTACAAATGTTATTGGATTGGAGTCTTTTTCAAAAACGAATTCCAACGTTTCTGCACATGTCGTTTGCTCATTTTATCCCTCTAAATCAATTAGAGAAATGGTTTCCTGCAGATCGACTTTTTCATACCCCAAGAAAAAATTTTGGAGAAAGAATAATGTTATTAAATTTTATAAATGCGTTTGATTAATATTATATACCACATTAACCCAAATCCAAGACAACCTCGAAACTAAGATGACCCATTTTTTTATTAGGCTGTCAAAACAGAAAAAAGATTTTATACCTAATCTCTCACTGAATGTATTTGGTGTATATTTTGAACACACACATTCAGTATAGGTATACTAGTTCGTTCATTAATTGAAATTGTTTGTTACAAATTTTTATTTGAAAAAAACAATTTTTTTAAATTAATACTGTATTAATTGAAATCCTGATTGTAAGTCTGCAATGAAAATTTTCAGCAGATACAATTATTTTATGTTTCATATGTTGAAAAACACAGATTAAATCCCTAACCATACCTTCCACGGTTCTACAAGAACTCGTTGCGGTCAGTTTGTTAAGCATCAATTCGTCGCGGTCAGGTCCTAGCACGTTAATTTGCCACACAAAATATTTGTCACGCATCGGTACATCATACAACAAACTCATTGCGTGTCATTTCATTGCTGGGGATGACTCCAAACCCAACAAATGTATGCCAATGAATGGACATGTCGCGACAGATTTGTCGAGCGATAAATTCACCCACAATAAATTTTTGTGCGATGTAGTAACACACGATGAGTTTGTCATGTGACGAATTGACGCGCAATGAATTGATGGATATGTATTGTCGGTATATCACTTCTTACTCGAATTTAAGACCCCTTGTTTTTCGCAAGCTGAAATTTGTAAAAAAAAAACTTCGTCTTGGATTCGGGTAAATACGGTATTTATCATTTATATAATCCTCATGAAGTCTTTCAAGAGGCTTGAAAAAAAATTGACCTTATTAGATAAGTAGAAGCTGAGATATGATGCTGTGTGTTTAAAGATTGATAAAAACTTACAGAGTCCACATTTTTGACTTCTCTCTATTTTAATAATGTTCCCAAATTTTTAGAAAAATCATAATACACATAATCACATTCAGCATAAAATTTACTAAGATTGAGCTTCTTAATTTCATTGAAATGACAAAATCGCCATAATCAGGACAAATATGGCAACTGAGTGGGATTAGAGAAGGAAAGAGCTATAGGGAAAATCAATGGAAAAGAGAGAGATAGCAATAGTCCATAAAGGTAAGGAAAGGGGAGAGGGGAGGGTGCCAAGTGGGTTGGGAGACCCTTACAGAGTCCCACTTAAGCTTAGGCCATGCCCACAGTACACCCAGAATGTTTTTTAGAAGGCGGGACACCTACAATACATGTATGTCTAGATAATTCTAAATAAAATTTGAAAAAATTAATCCTGAAAATACAAGAAAATGTTAGAAAAATTTTACTGCTGACAGTTATATTAGAGATTTAAAGTCAGAGTTTCTTGGATTGCCTCACATGAAAAAAATAAAACCTGATGCCTGCCAGGTAAGGCTGACAACAATATTGTTACAACTATAACTCAAAGTGTTATCCAAAAAGATGCGATCCCTGGCCAAAATGTTAATCCCAACCTTCCTGGCAGTAGTCATACCAGTAGATACCATGCTTGAAGGTAAGAAAGCAAGCCTTGTTAACAATTGCTACTTAAACAATTGTCACTTAAAAAGCTAAAACTCAACAAAACTTTTGAATGAAGACGCCGCTTCACATGCATCCGCTGATTTATAAAGTTTTCAGTAAGTAATAAAATCATTTGAGAAAAAAAAATCAAAGGCTGATCAACCTCTTTCTCTCTCATCATTATGGAAGCATATCACATTGCATTTATTTACGACACCACGCCCGATGAACCAGAGCCCACTTAAGTGATGACAATGCAGATGCTAACATAGATGGTGTTGCTGATGCCAAAGAAAAGCTGGATGTGTTACCTCGGCCTAAGACGAAAGTCTTGAAGGTGCTGGAAACTTTACAGCATTACATGGTGGCAAAGCCGAACATGCCATTACATATAGTTTGGCTTGGCAGTTTTCAACATTTATTTTTCTTAAAAATCTGCGACTAAAATCTATGTTTTCCTAAAAATCTACAATGAAAATCAACGTTTATTTTAATGCATTTTATTAGGCTTGGTAGTTTCTGACTTTTAAATTTCTTTAAAAGTGACCTCTAATATCAGTTTTTTATTTCCTATAAATCAAAGATGAATATCAACGTTTTTCAAATGCATTTCATTGACTTTTGTCTAGAATATTAAATAAATTGAATTCCTTCAAGTAAAATTTTGCTAAAAGTGTATAGGTGTATAAAAATTAGACCTCACATGCCAGACTGTTTGTTGCTCTCTAAATTTTGGTGAATGTGTTGTTGACTTCAACCACTGACCTGGTACGGCTAATTTTTCGGAATAAACCAGAAAGCTTAGTTTACTCATTAAATCACCCCACTTATTCACGAAATCTTGGATTTCAATAACAAAATTTATATGACATGAATACAATGTACAACCAAATGATTATAAAGGAAAAATATCCATGTTGAGTAACAGTCGAAAATGAATGTATAGAAAAGCTCTGTGTGTGAAGTGCGAGTGCTCTTGGAGGATGAATTGCAGGTATAACTCGCATAAAAATAAATTTTATGTTTGTGAAAGCACTATAGGGACATCTGGAGATTGGTACTCATATCTCAGTTTTAGAAAACCTTTCTCACCTTGGACAGGCACTGTACCTAAGGCCTACAAAAAAAATTTGACCATGTTTTTTTTTGTTTGTATGATAAAAAATGTAACAAAGATATCTTCTTGGATCAATATATTTATATAGCAAAGATAGTCACAGTGTATATACAAAGAGGCAAAGTCATGTGAATGTCAATCTTTTTTTTATAAAGTGAGAGAAATTTACACCGGAGATGAACTTGTCGACATTTTTTCATTCCAAAATTAGCAATAACACCTTCAAATGGTATTTTTTGCACCATCTTATTCTCAATAGAAAGTAGCGCAAGGGAAGACAGGCATTGTTTCCCTATGGTTGATCGGAGACAGTTTTTATTAGCTTTAGCTTATAGAATAAGTGTTCTTGAAAAATCAATAATAATTTTCCCCAATTAAGTATCATATATATATATATATCATCATCATCATAGGTAGTCTGTCCATAGACAGGTCCGTGATTATTCTTGGTTAAACCTGGTTCTCCATATACTCCTATTTTCCGCTGTCCTCTTTATATCTTGATAACTCTCTTTCCCTTTCAAATCGTCTATCAGCTGAAACCTTTTCCTACCTCTTTCCCTTTTCCCATCTAGTTTTCCTTCTAACACATCTTTAATCATACTCTCTCTCCTCAGGTAATGTCCAACCCAGTTAGCCTTCCTCTTTCTGATAGTCTGTATAATCATTCGCTTCTCTCCTATTCTTCGTAGCACTTCATCGTTTTTCATCCTATCTGTCCATTTTATCTTCAGCATTCTCCTCCAAGTCCACATTTCAAAGCTTTCCAAGTATTTGATGTCATTTTTCCTTAGCGTCCATGTTTCTGCCCCATACAATGCTATACTCCATACGTAGCATTTTATCAACTTCTTGCGGATATATTCCCTGTAAGTAGTTGTTTCTTTCTCCTGAAAGCCGCTTTTGCTTTTCCTATTCTAGTTTTGATCTCATCCGTACATTTTGCCTCTCGTGTTATGATACTTCCAAGGTATTTATATTCTGAAACTTGTTCTAATGGCTTTCCCCCAATAGTTATGTTCAGATTCTCTTCTTTACCCGATATTCGAATGGCCTTGGATTTTTCTGTATTTATTTCCATACCGTATTTTCTACCTGTTATCACTAGTCTATTTATCATTTTTTGTAGCTCCTCTTCCTTTCTTGCTAGAAGTACTTGATCATCTGCGTATTTCACTGTTCTTATAATCCTTCCTCCAATTTTGAAATCCCCTGTGCCTTCTAAAGCTTCTTGCATTAGACTTTCTCCATATATATTGAATAGGGTTGGCGATAGGCAGCAGCCTTGTCTTACTCCTCTACCGATATTTATTCCGCAGGTGTCCATATTCTCAAACCTGACATTTACAACTTGATTCTCATATAGATTCCTAATCATTCTCCTGTCTTTCCAGTCTACACCTATATCCTTTAATATCTTTATCAACTTTACCCAATTTACTCTATCGAAGGCCTTCTGCCAGTCTACGAAACATGCGCAGATATCTTGACTGTATTCTATTGCCCTTTCTGATATGATTCTAACTACTCCTATAGCATCTCTAGTTCCTCGTCCTTTTCTGAAACCAAATTAATCTTCCCCTATTATTTCTTCTGCCTTTTTCTCCAGCCTTTTATTAAGAATCCTCGTGATGATCTTCGATGTGTGTGACAGAAGGCTTATAGTTCTGTAATCTTTACACTGCATTGCCTTTGGATTCTTCTTTAGAGGGATCATTGTTACTTCTAGGAAATCCTGAGGCCACTCTCCCATGTCGTAAATCTTATTAATTAATTTCGTGATCGCTTTTAGTCCTTCTGATCCTATGACTTTAAGTATCTCAGCCGGTATTCCATCGCTGCCCGTGGCTTTCCCCTTCTTTAGTTCCACTATCGCCTTTTCTACTTCGCTCTCCATAATACTTGGTCCTAAGTTGTCTTCTTCAAAGTTTTCCTCATTTTCCAGTTCTATTTTTGCCGCTCCTGCCTGTTTGCTGTATAATTCCTTAATGTATTCTTCCCATACCTGTGTTACATCCTTTGTTTCTGAGACTATCTTCCCATCTGTATTCATAATTCCTTTACCACAAATTCCATTAGACTTCTTATCTTCTAATTCCAGTGCCCTAGCGTACATCATATCGTACCGTCCTAACTTCTCCATTTGTTCTATTTCATCACATTTTCCTTTTATCCAGTTTTCTCTAGCTTTATCTGTTACCCTTCTCAACTCATTGTTTATACGCCTATAGTTGGCTCTACCTTCTTCACTGTTAACGTTTTTCCATTTTTGTCTCTCATCCATTTTCTCCAGCATTTCCTTCGTGATCCATGGTTTTCTGATTTTCTTCTCTTGTTTTCCAATCTCTTTATCCAAGGTATCCTTGATACTGGTTTTAATTTCATCCCATTCTATATCAACGGTCTTCGGTTTGTTTTCCAACTTTCTTAGGTTATCTTCCAACTTCATGCTGACTACATCCTGCCTTTCTTTCAGTTTTTCTAGGTCCCAGGTCTGTCTTTCTCTTCTCGTTTTTCTTATCGTTCTCATTATATATTATATATATATATATATTATATATATATATATATATATATATAATAGTTAAAAGGCCTACAATGCATAGGGCCTATGAAGCCCTTAATCTAGCCCTGACCTTGGAGGTGATCAGAAGAAGACATAAAAGGCAATCCCAGACTGGACTCCACAGCAGCTATGGGTCCTTAAAACAATTACATAAGTGACATTAGAAAGACAAGTATAGGGATTTCTGAATGAAGTGTGGCTGTCGTGTATGACAAATACCAATTTTTCTCATCCGTTTTGGATCTTTGGAGCTAAAATATGTTAAGTGTGAATTTGGTACACCAAATTTAAAAATAACGTCACATAATTTCATGGAAAATTTAGTGATGAAAAGTCGACACTTAGCAATGGCAATTTATTTTTGTTGAATTTAAAATTTTATTGATTTAAATCGAATTCTACCAAGCCTAAATAGAGTTTTGTGTTTTGACCCATTGGTTCAAAATGTCATGTTAAGCAGTGTGCCAAAATTGAAGCATGGGAAAATTACTGATTTTTTACTAGGTGTTAATTTTTTAATATTAAATTCGCATCTTAATGTTTATAATTTATATGTGGTGACAACTGTATTTCTGAAACTGTTATTTGAATACATTTGTTGAAGTTCAATCTGTCATGTATGAGTGCTGCAGAAAAATTAAAATAAGCAACTTTTCGTAGATATTAACATTTTTATCATTAAATTAGTAAATTTATATTTCATGTTTATATGTTTTGACATTTAAAAAATGTGAACTTATTTTGAATAAATCTGTTGAAATTTGATGTCTTCATCATATATTGAGATACAGATCTTTATTTTTGGTTTTCTTAGATTTATTGTTCATGTATATCATATATATGATTCGAATTATTTTTTTTGGCCCCTCAGTTTCAAATTAATGGGGTTTTACTGTATTTAATGTTATCCAATTGAGGATAGGTTCTGAAGTGGCTCTCTTGACTTGTGCTATCAATGCAGATAGTGCTTATTTTACTAAAATAAGCTTTTGTCATTATTAAATTATTTTCTGTGTCTTTCATATAAATTCTTTGCATAATTAAACATCAAAATGGGCTGAAATTGCTTTATTAGATTTTTGTCATAAGTCTGTAATTGAAATATTGATTTATTTTAGAAATAAAATAAATTGTGTGGAATGGTTCTTGAACTTGCAGCTGTTTGTCTTTTGTTATTCACTTACAAAAATTAGATATTTTTCTAAAGCCGTGCTTTTTTCACTTAAGATGCAGAACAAGAGGTATGCTCACTGATTATGTTTTGTCATTCTATTTCATGTAGTTAAAAGTACACTGTTTTGTCTATCAGTTAACTCCTATCATCTCTTAGATATATATTTTTATTTATTGCACTTAAACATTTATCTGTCTAAATAAACAGTAAATATTTTCAAAATTCAAGTCAAAAATCATGCGGAGAAAAATGGCTATCTTAAACTGCTTTTTTATTCTACTATTTTTATTTGTTAGTAGGTTTTGAGAATTTCTCACAATACCTTTAGTAATGAATGTTCAATTAAAGTGCACTAATTAATTTTTGTCACCATGAAACTGCATCTCATCTTAGGCTTCTTTTTCTCCAAAATCATGAAATCAAGTTAGATGCCATTGCATGTGTGTTAAAATAGAAGCTTTTTCAAGTGATGGCATTATTTTTTGAATTGGGGTGATATAGACGATTCCAATTGAAATGTTGTTGGTGTTTGTCATACTTTCAACAATTGTTTGGCTCATTGACTGTGCACAATTAGCTTACTCTCCATCCCTGCTTTGTATGTCCATGTTGATGTTGACTGCATTAATCAAACACTGTTTCTGGTTTTGTTTACAGGACAAAAATGTTAACCTGGGATAGGGACATCAAATGGTAAATGTTCCTACAATTGAAACTTTTACTTAGCCATAAATTCGAACTAGAACAAACTAACATATGCAATTACACACATATTTTACTCCATTAAATTCAATAGATGATGAAATATAATAAATAAAATGAAGTTATATAGTGAATGGCTATAATTTCTATGATAATATAAAATGAATAAAAAAGTCCCTCAGTGGAAATGTATGCGATTAGCATGTTAAAAGTCATCTACTAACCTTAGAGATGTTTTCATTTAGGTTGTAACAGAAACCAGTTTAATGGCCAAAATATATAGCACTTTGTTATTATTGAACATGTATATACAGAACCACTTTATCATTATTTATCCCAAGTATCTTTTGCAAGAATGGTTACAAAGCTTGCAGTTTCCTTTCCCTTAAATCAAAAATATTTTCTTTTGTACAGGTATCCCTTGCTTAGTGTCATACTTGCATTCATGAAAAATGTGACTAAGCAAACATATGTTAAGCAATAGAATTCTCTCCATAAGAAATCGCTAAAATAGGTTACCTTCTTCAGTCATGAGGTTATAGAAAAAATATAGACAGATTGGAAATACAAAAAATAAGGCCATTTTCCAGTTTCAGAAATTTTAACTCATAAAATGAGATTTGTTTGGATAATGGCGTAATATTCATCAGTGGTTAAAAAACCAAAATAAAGCAAGTTAATTATTGGTTTAAAGGCTTCCTAAGTTAAATGCTTTTGAAAATTATACTGTATTTACTCGCATATAAGCCGCACTTTTTTCCAAATTTTTCATCACCAGAATGAGGATGAGGCTTATATGCATAAAAAAATTCAGAAAAATACAAAAATGTGAGGTAATTGTTAAAATTCATTAGGAATTCACTAAATGGCTGGATGATTCAATGCGCAGGATACGACATCACAATCATCATCCTTTGTATCCTTCAAAATGGATATATTGCTGATCGGTTACAAATAATTCACCAAAACACTTGATTATGCTTTTAAAAAATAATAATAAGAATTCTACAGAATAAACACACGTTGAAATCATATGTTCTGCATAGATAACCTCCCTCTATACCGAAAACAGTGTCCTGAGTATTATGAAAGTGTCTATATCTAAATTCGAAGAAA